>OX393578.1:54730963-54900970 GCA_947652605.1 Elmis aenea | reverse complement strand
GTTTGATGCATCTACCCTATACATATGAATACTCCACCCCGGGGCAGAGCGATGATATGAATTTTTTTATATAATTTAATTAATCTTTTTTTTTTGAAAAAAATTGATAACGCCATTAAGTCAAAATGATTTATATGGTGCATTATGTAGGATGGTTTGGTGCATCTACCCTATACATATGAATACTCCACCCCGGGGCAGAGCGATGATATGAATTTTTTTATATAATTTAATTAATAATTTTTTTTTGAAAAAAATTGATAACGCCATTAAGTCAAAATGATTTATATGGTGCATTATGTAGGATGGTTTGATGCATCTACCCTATACATATGAATACTCCACCCCGGGGCAGAGCGATGATATGATTTTTTTTATATAATTTAATTAATCTTTTTTTTTGAAAAAAATTGATAACGCCATTAAGTCAAAATGATTTATATGGTGCATTATGTAGGATGGTTTGGTGCATCTACCCTATACATATGAATACTCCACCCCGGGGCAGAGCGATGATATGATTTTTTTTATATAATTTAATTAATCTTTTTTTTTTGAAAAAAATTGATAACGCCATTAAGTCAAAATGATTTATATGGTGCATTATGTAGGATGGTTTGATGCATCTACCCTATACATATGAATACTCCACCCCGGGGCAGAGCGATGATATGAATTTTTTTATATAATTTAATTAATAATTTTTTTTTGAAAAAAATTGATAACGCCATTAAGTCAAAATGATTTATATGGTGCATTATGTAGGATGGTTTGATGCATCTACCCTATACATATGAATACTCCACCCCGGGGCAGAGCGATGATATGATTTTTTTTATATAATTTAATTAATCATTTTTTTTTGAAAAAAATTGATAACGCCATTAAGTCAAAATGATTTATATGGTGCATTATGTAGGATGGTTTGGTGCATCTACCCTATACATATGAATACTCCACCCCGGGGCAGAGCGATGATATGAATTTTTTTATATAATTTAATTAATCTTTTTTTTTTGAAAAAAATTGATAACGCCATTAAGTCAAAATGATTTATATGGTGCATTATGTAGGATGGTTTGGTGCATCTACCCTATACATATGAATACTCCACCCCGGGGCAGAGCGATGATATGAATTTTTTTATATAATTTAATTAATAATTTTTTTTTGAAAAAAATTGATAACGCCATTAAGTCAAAATGATTTATATGGTGCATTATGTAGGATGGTTTGATGCATCTACCCTATACATATGAATACTCCACCCCGGGGCAGAGCGATGATATGAATTTTTTTATATAATTTAATTAATCTTTTTTTTTTGAAAAAAATTGATAACGCCATTAAGTCAAAATGATTTATATGGTGCATTATGTAGGATGGTTTGGTGCATCTACCCTATACATATGAATACTCCACCCCGGGGCAGAGCGATGATATGAATTTTTTTATATAATTTAATTAATAATTTTTTTTTGAAAAAAATTGATAACGCCATTAAGTCAAAATGATTTATATGGTGCATTATGTAGGATGGTTTGATGCATCTACCCTATACATATGAATACTCCACCCCGGGGCAGAGCGATGATATGAATTTTTTTATATAATTTAATTAATCTTTTTTTTTTGAAAAAAATTGATAACGCCATTAAGTCAAAATGATTTATATGGTGCATTATGTAGGATGGTTTGGTGCATCTACCCTATACATATGAATACTCCACCCCGGGGCAGAGCGATGATATGATTTTTTTTATATAATTTAATTAATCTTTTTTTTTTGAAAAAAATTGATAACGCCATTAAGTCAAAATGATTTATATGGTGCATTATGTAGGATGGTTTGGTGCATCTACCCTATACATATGAATACTCCACCCCGGGGCAGAGCGATGATATGAATTTTTTTATATAATTTAATTAATAATTTTTTTTTGAAAAAAATTGATAACGCCATTAAGTCAAAATGATTTATATGGTGCATTATGTAGGATGGTTTGGTGCATCTACCCTATACATATGAATACTCCACCCCGGGGCAGAGCGATGATATGAATTTTTTTATATAATTTAATTAATAATTTTTTTTTGAAAAAAATTGATAACGCCATTAAGTCAAAATGATTTATATGGTGCATTATGTAGGATGGTTTGATGCATCTACCCTATACATATGAATACTCCACCCCGGGGCAGAGCGATGATATGAATTTTTTTATATAATTTAATTAATTTTTTTTTTTGAAAAAAATTGATAACGCCATTAAGTCAAAATGATTTATATGGTGCATTATGTAGGATGGTTTGGTGCATCTACCCTATACATATGAATACTCCACCCCGGGGCAGAGCGATGATATGAATTTTTTTATATAATTTAATTAATCTTTTTTTTTTGAAAAAAATTGATAACGCCATTAAGTCAAAATGATTTATATGGTGCATTATGTAGGATGGTTTGGTGCATCTACCCTATACATATGAATACTCCACCCCGGGGCAGAGCGATGATATGAATTTTTTTATATAATTTAATTAATCTTTTTTTTTTTTAATTGATAACGCCATTAAGTCAAGATGATTTATATGGTGCATTATGTAGAATGGTTTGATGCATCTACCCCATAAATATGAATACTTCACCCTGGGGCAGAGCGATGATAGGAATTTTTTAATATAATTGATTTATTTACTCGGTTCATTTATATTAATATCCATTTTGTATTATAATTTGCTGTTGAGACGAGTTGCAAACGACTATTTTAGTCGGAAGTTAATATTTTTTGTCACCGACTTATTTTTATTCTCTGTTAAAGTAAAGTAAAGTTGCTACATTGCATGTACTATTACCCTTGAGGGAGAGGTATAGCCTGCGGGAACAATGGTGTATGGTATGCGACGCTCTGTTCACATACTGTGCCATAGCGTAGGGGCCCCTACTTTTAGGCCGCTAGAAAGGCCGCTAGATTCACTCCGGTCATAACATGCAAAAAACCTGTGTGCTCACAATGTTCCAGGCTTATTTGCAAGGAATGTGTTTAAATTTTTCTGTTGGGTATATCATTTTTTTATATAATATGCATATTTTTAATTTTACAAATGTAATATGATTATGTTAATTTGAATAAATGCTTTAATTTTGTCGGGTTGTTCTTTTTATTTATTTATTTTAGTAATGGAGGGGGAAGCGGTTTGTTGAAACAAATATTATAGGGAATAGTATAATGATGTAATTAGTGAAACGTATCACCACCATTTAATGTAAAGATAATATAGATAAAACATGATTTAAGTGTGCCGGTCAATTTGACCGGTGAACAGAATGCGCGTACTTAAAATGGCTTCACATCAGTTACGGGTTAAATGGGTTTGGCCTTTGGTTTGCATCTAAGAAAGCCTTGACTGAACACTGAATGTCGATTTTTCTTCGTGGAAAGCCTTTCTTATGACTTTCCAGGATATACTCAACAAGTGTATTTTTATCTTCTTTCGTGAGATAAGTATGCCTTCCGAATTCGGGTTTTGTGAACTTTGGCTCCAACCTAAACTGGAGAGTTGAGCTTGGTATTCCGTATTTTTTTGAAACTGTTTTCTTAGGTATGCCAGACTTGACTTCATTCAGAGCACTTTGAAGAATCTGTTCAGAATATTTCTTCACATATTTTTTATCTTTCTTAATCTTGGGCATTTGGAAAAAAAACACATCACCCTGGAGCCTATTCCTAACTTTGATAGATATGCCAATGTTTGGCGAAATTCAAAAATTATCTTACCCAAATGTTGGCACCGGGTGCCAATATTTAGCGGGAGCCTATATTGCTATACCAAATGTTGGCACCGTTGTTTTTTTATTAAAAAGTTAACCAATCTTATGTTTTGTACAAGAATTATCAACAGAAAATCATAAAATACTATCACTAAAAACTTGCAAATAATACTACTACAAAACTAGCCAGTAACCCAACTTGTTTCTATAGCCTACTACTATGAAAATTGATAAAAACTTACTTTTATGAAGAAGACGTCACACATTTAACCGCATAATTCAGCCATCTTTGAAACAACGGCATGCGTAATGGTTCGAGGATGCACTTCGATGTTGTCAGATTTCATAAAAAATATTCCTAACAGCTGAAATAACTTACTTTTTTATATATAGAGGAAAATATAAAGGAAGTGCTAATCATTGGTGAAGTGCCAACGTTTGGGGGTTTTACCCTAGTACCTTAGACTTAATTCACCGTCGCTAAAAAATACTAAAAACACATAGGGTAAACACTTAAGCTTTCAAATTGCTAAAGTAAGAATTTGAGACATTTTCTATTTCTTTTATTGATACTATTAGAATACTGCATATCTGTACAATATATTGTCGCGCTGGTGAATCACATCTCATAAAACGCTTATGCTAATCTACCAACTTTAATAGTTTAGACCATGTTGGTTGTGGTATTGGTGAAGAGGTTTAGCTAAGTCATTTCTTAATAGATCGTTCGGTTTTGGAACGACATATATGATGTCATCTGCACACGCGTAGTGTTTTGTAAAATGCGTTATTTTGGAAAATGTCGAGGTCGACAAACAAATTGTTATTTCATTGAAAATGTCAAGGTTAACAAATAACTTGTTATTTGACATTGATCCAATAACCACATCCTGATTTTGGTCAAATTGTTTGTTAACAATAGTTTTAGCAAAACATGTTATTGTAAAAATTAAGCCTTGAATCTTGGTATAAAAGAAGCCCAAAAATACACAGGAAGATCAGAATCTAATGTCGATTCATGGTGTATCTCTGGGCTCCGACCAAGTGAAAATAACCATGTATTTCTTCATGTTATCCTTCATGTAAGTTGTTTTACTTATTAATAAACTTGTTGTTATATTTCAAACTGTTGTGCTTAATGGCTTAACCCCCTGATCCCGAATCGTTGATGTACCTCTCAACCGTTACTACGGTACTGCAAAGGCCGTATGTAACATATAGTGGAGGCGCTTGGCTTTTCTAGGAAAAATTCTTCATAATTTTTCCCGTTAGCGAAAGTTAATTTGTCTGGTAACCTTTTCAAAGCCTAAAATCAATCTGACTTCAACGCCCCTGTGTGTCATTGGCATCGTCAACCATCATTTTCCACTGTAGTGTTTTCATTGGTTCACTATTCGCTAACGAAATTCAAACCCCCATAATGCCCAAAATAATTGTTACGGTTACCATCGAGAATGTGTTGTCGGCATCTACGAGTGAGCCTTCACCTTTGGTCGTAAAGGAGGAAAGGCAAGAAATCCCCCAAAACATCGCTACGAGTGAGCCCGTGCCTTCACCTTTAGTCGTAAAGGAGGAAAGGCAAGAAATCCCCCAAAATATCGCTACGAGTGAGCCCGTGCCTTCGGCTTTAGTCCCAAAGGAGGAAAGGCAACAAATGCCCCAACCCGCCGAAATCAAATGCCCCCAACTTGACCAACAATTCGTCCCGCAGTTTCAATTGACTGGATTCTTTTTTAACCGTAAAAAGAACCAGTGGGAATTTAAAAAATTCAAAAGAGCGGGCACAGGTAAACAAAGTCCCCGTCAGCCTTATTTCCATCCAAAACCGCGTTACTAGCTTTAAAAGCTAATACTCGGGAAGCCAAAATTTACGGCATTTTGTCACATTTTTTACGAACTTGGCTTTCCGACCTGTCTAGTCACTAAGTCCTAAATTTTTAATTTTCCCTTGCTCTAAATAAATATTTTATCTAAAGTGGTTCTTCCCTCTACAATGACGGTACAGTACCAATATGTTTAGATAATGTTTCGAATTTTGGTTCTTTGCGTTCTGTCGATTTACTTAAACCGTATTTTTGAAAGTATTTGAGAGTGACTGGAATACTTACTTTATTTGTTGTTGATCAGTTAGTGTGTTAACTTGTGGAAAGAACGGTATTATCTTAGGAATATGATTCTTGTCGCTTGTGGTACTGCTTGTTGCAGATTTTAAAGGCAAAGCAGCTTGTTTTAAGTCAGGAGTTTTACTGTATTTTGTAGATTGGGGTCTTCTTTTTTTATGTTTGCTAGAGGGTGTTTTAAAGTTAGGAGCTTTACCCCTGGATCTTGATTTACTACCGTAAGGAGCACGCTCTGAGTAGTGTTGAGGCAGATGTATGAAATCTGTCACGACAAATTCTTGCGATAGGGAACGTATTAATCTAAATTATGTGCAAGAATCCTTTATAACGGTATTACTAGAATCGTGTTCGACGTGTTCGTCGTTCTTTCGTCCCGTTTTTCTGCGAACGATTTGAAACACGATCTCAGTCGCTCATTGTTTTGAGAAGGAGTCTACTTTTCGAAGGTTTTTGCGCGTTCTTGTTACCGATTTCTCGACGTTTACTTTTTATTGTTGGTTTAACCTTTTTCAAAAGTTCTGTGTCCGTTTGGCCGGAATATATTTAAACTATATACCCATAAAAATTGAAATTTACTTAAATGTTCATTTTATTGTGTTTAATATGAACAAAATAATAAAATTTTACAATTAAAAATTTAAACTAATACCCATTAAATTTACTTAAATGTTTATTTTTAAATACATATATAAATTGTTTACTTAAAAAAAAAAACGATTTCACGATGGTAGTAGACTTCCGGTAGTGCGTAGTTTTAATCTACCACAACCTGGCCTTGCTATCTCGCAAAGCAACTAACACACAAGTAAACATTTAAATATTTCGGTTAGATTTTTCTTCCAAATATTATTAAAAATGATACGTTCCTAATTGTCATAATTGGTTAAAATTTTTGTTTTTGAGCCATGTTAATTTTCTTCGTCGAAAAATAGAGTAATGAGTTGTTGTATCCCCATGTTCAATTAGAGCGGCCACAGTTCCAAAATGATTGTAGTAATCAACTAGGTCCATGAAGCTATCTGGAGTACTTGTCACAACCACTCCAATTATTACCCTGAGTTGCATCCAGTTAATTTTTATATATATAAATTGATAAATTGATAAATATCATGCTATGCAAGTTTCAGTGAAAATTTAATTTTTCTCGCATTATGATCGAGTTAACGATTTTTAATAACATAAATAAATACATGCACATAATTAAACGTTATACATTTTCAAAATCGCCTGCGAGCACCACCAATTGGTTCGCCTTTTATCTTTTTATAAAATTTTGTAGTCGTACGTTTGCTTAAAGATTTCAACGAATTACCTTTGTGGTATTAACATGAGTGTCATAACATATTATTATCATATTGTTATCGTGCAACGTCCAACTTATATTTTGATTTGTTTTACTTTGGCTTAATGTTTAATTTATTCTTGTTTATAGTATTCACTCTACGAAGTGCTGTATTTTTTCACAATTACTTTTTAGAGTAACCTTATCATTTTCTTTGGTTCCTGAAAATATTTTTGCCTCAGAGGCACTGTTCAACCTACAAATAAATTCGTTCAAACTGTTAACATCTGGTTTTAGTTAAGTCAATTTATTCTTTTTATGATATTTTTGATTAATTTTTAAAATTTAATTAGATAAGGTGTTAAAATTTGAAGTGATCATTTCCTGCCATATCAATCTAAAAGTAAAGCAAATAAATACTTGCAGTAAAATAAAATCAATTTAAAACTACAATCTTTTTCAAGTTATGTTTACAAATAAAACTTTATAAAATTCTATACAAATTTAAAAACTTGTACGTAGCAAGGACACATGTATTTAACTTAAATTATTCTCCTAAGAGAAATTAATTAGATGCAAATTTTGAAATTTTGGTTATAATGAAATACCGAACTAAAATATTTTAGTTTACACCCATCATGAATGGGAACAGACGAACTAGTGGCCCGCATATTTAAATTTTGTATTTACGATCACCATTATTGGATATGTAGATTGCTTTCTTTAGGAACCTTAAACTCGCTCTCGAGTTGGTGATTAATGAACCCTTAGGGTAGGAATTTATTTTCTGGTTTCGCCGTAACCAGTGTTCACAGATTATTAGCCATGTTTCCACCCCGAGCTACTAGAAGCTACTACCTCAGGACCCTTACAAGGCCAACGAAGTCCGAAAATAAAACCGCTCTGGAACGTTTTTGTCCGGAGGAACCTGTCTCGAGTACTGGGTTTTTATTTCATCTTCCACCCTCCCGATCTATCGAGACACCACCTTGATGCGGACATGGTCCTAATTTGGTATTAATCCATGGGGGAAGATTCAACGTAGATGGACGTTGTCACCGTTCATGGACTAAGTCGCAAACCCCAGGACTACGAGTCACCCTATGTGTTAACCGACGTGTGGTCTAGTTCGTGCGCGAGACCACCGCGTGTTTAGTAACTTTGTAACAGTAACGATAAACTTTTAGTTATCAAGTAATGGCGTCCGCGTTAGGACGAGCTACTAGTTAAAAAGACATTTTTGTGCATTAGGACGAGCTACTAGTTAAAGAGACATTTTTCGCGCCAACGAATGGTTATTAGTAAATGGAATTTCGTACGCATCGTTAGCGTACCGTATGTATTTGGTACAAAGACCAATGTTATCAGCAGTAACAATCACATTCCCCCAGTTCGGGCTTCCGACCCGCACAGTATTGGACGAAGCTCGTCGCTGCTAATGTTTTAGCTGCAATCTACTTCAAAGTTAGCTTATGGATGTCCGTAAGCAGTCTATAAACGTCCCCGTTACTGCGGGCTGAAGACCCAAGAATCGTCCATTAATCCAGGAACCTGCGTATCGTTATTTATTGAGAGAGAACACGCTGGACGATTAAGAAGCACCCATTTTTAAGAAGATTTTTACCGTTTTTACGAAGTTATGATGTATTAAGAAGCTTTTACCCATTGTTAGGAAGATTAGAAGAGTACAAGAAGATTTTTAAGAAGTTTTTACGAAGAAGAAACATAAAATGTGTTAAGACGTTATAAAAAGCCATAACAAGTTATAAAAAGTTTAAGAAGTTTACGTAGTTGTACGTAAGAATCAACCATTGGGGGATGGTGTTTTAATGTTTTAATGTGTTAAGTATTAAAGTTGCCCTAGTTGAGGCCACCACGGGATCTACCTAAAACTGCAGACAGGGTGGATCGCCTCTGCCTAAAACCAGAGACCTCTTTCAAGCTCACCCTCCGCTTCTGATACCCAAGCCTGAGGATGATTTCGGTGGTCGCTTGAAACGAGTCCCGTTAGTGTAAAGAGGATCCTGCACTTATATAAAGGAGATAAGTGTCTAGTTATAGTTTATTGAATTCTATTGAGTATTGTTATTATTGAGATTTATTGAGACATGTCGATTTTGTGAGTATTATTGTTGCTTAGGCCTAAGACGGTGGTGTTTCTGGATTATCCACCGGGTGGGCTGTTGTTACATATCGACGTATTTTTGGATTTTTCTATAAAGATCGCCTGATCAACGATTCTTTAAAATCCCAAAAATAGCCTGTCATATGTACCATCAGTTGGAGTTTATCTCTTTACTGAGTGGGGTGCGCTCAGTAACACGCGTTCTCCATTTTGGAGTGTTCCCATGTTAGATGTTATATGCCTAAATGGATGCCCATGTTAGATGTTGTATGCCTAAATGGATGTTTTGTTAGTGTTCTCTATGTTTATTGATTATTGATTTTTGTATTTTGTGTTTGAGGGCAACGCCTCGTAGATAGAGGTTACTTTTGTGTATAATGAATTTTTATGGTCGTAATTTGGTATCCTGCTGATACAAACTTAAGAGTAATTAATGTTAACTATATTCTTTAATTTTTAGACTAAACTTTTCGATAGTCAGTTACGAATCTATATCAACCTGATGATGCAATAATTCTTAGTTTTCATTCAGTCGAGTTGTTTCATATCAATAACTTCCTTTATAGTAAAAGTTGTAACCGGATGTGTCGGCATCCGAGATATTTTTTATCGCTTGTGCGTAAAATTAAGCGCCATTCTTATGGTCCACGTTAGTATCCGGAACGCAGAATGTTACAAAGGTATCAGTTGTTAGCTTATTCAATTTATACGAATTTCCTTACAATTAAAGACAGTTTGTGGACCTTTGATAATAAATGAACGTAAAGAATGTTTATAGTTTCCAATATTCTCCCCTGTTAGGTAGATATAACACAAAGAATCACATTCTTTTCCTGCGTTGTTTTCGAATTTTAAACTTTGTCAATAATTGCTATATATTTTTTTTATTTTATTTAGCAGTGTGTGTTACCAAAAATTCTTTCCAAGTATTTTGCGAACGTCAGTCAGGCAATACTGGTGTGATAATCTCTTCGACTAGAATACAATTCGTTCTGCTATCGATTGAGTATGCTCAACCACCTACGAATACATTATTAGTACATGTTGTACTCTGAAATATTATTTTCATTAGAGCCTACCAATCGAATCAGCTAAAAATTCCACTTAAGTCTGACTCTGACTTTTCGTTCACAATTCTTTGGTCTGAACTACGCTTAAAGCCACACGCTATAATAACTTTTCTGTCTTCGTTCAATTATCCAGTCAATGAATATTTTCTTTTTTTTTTATTATCAAATTAAAACCCAAGTCTTTAGAAATCTTTGGTCCACAACGAAAGTTATTACAATTTGTTACATGATTAAGTTGAACAAATATATTACGACAGAATTGAATATGCTCCATCTGCATCACCTCGACTGCTTAACAGTCTAACACTGCTTTGATTCTTCATGTACTAGATTTTGTTGCATCACTGGTAATATATATTCTGTTTTATGTTAATTTTTTTTTATTATTTTATTTTTTAACGTAGATTTATCAAGTATCCTTGGCCTTCCGCCGTTTAGCTATACTATTTTTACTACTATGCTATCACACAGGAAGCATTTGTTATCCAGGATATGCACATATCTTTGTAATTCACGATTACTTTTAGTGGGAATTTGGTTGACCCGCATAGTAAGCGGAGCGCAGGAAGACATAAAGGTATCAGCTGGTTCGTTTATTCAGTTTCTTCCAAACATAACGCTTTATGAAGCGAATGTTCCTATAATTTTTAAAAAATTGAGGATAGCTCATGGAACTTTGAGAATAATTGTAAAAAGACATATTGCAACCGAGATAACGTCTCCTGTCATTATTTGTCTAGCTTTAGAAACTGGATAAGTACGCTCGAACCGTCGCGTACAGAACCTTCGTCTGATCCTGCACTCCTGCTTAGTAATATAGCATTAGTCATGTCGTTTCTTAGTTTGTACTCTTGTTTTATTTTTTTACGTAGATTGTTCATACGTCCAGGCTGCCTACGAATAGTTCGCGATGGACGACAAATAGTCGCCCGCCTTTACCGTTAACTGGGCCTAGGGGGAAACTCGACCACTGTCCAGTCTCGTGGAACGTCCAGGCGTTCCCCGATTCTGGTGGTTACGTTACTCCCACCAGTACAGCTATCGCTACAATTTCAGATTTTTTCCTGCTTCACAGAAAAAACCGATTATCCTACAAATTCTAGGCATCCTCGACCCTTGGCACCTATGAGTTGTGATTTCTACATACCCATGTTACCACCGACGAATGTTCGCTAAAAGCCCCGATTTTTTCAAATGTTGTTGTTTTAAGTCCGGGGTCGGACTTCGTTCGTACCGGGGCGTGTGTCGCGCTGGTGAATCACATCTCATAAAACGCTTATGCTAATCTACCAACTTTAATAGTTTAGACCATGTTGGTTGTGGTATTGGTGAAGAGGTTTAGCTAAGTCATTTCTTAATAGATCGTTCGGTTTTGGAACGACATATATGATGTCATCTGCACACGCGTAGTGTTTTGTAAAATGCGTTATTTTGGAAAATGTCGAGGTCGACAAACAAATTGTTATTTCATTGAAAATGTCAAGGTTAACAAATAACTTGTTATTTGACATTGATCCAATAACCACATCCTGATTTTGGTCAAATTGTTTGTTAACAATAGTTTTAGCAAAACATGTTATTGTAAAAATTAAGCCTTGAATCTTGGTATAAAAGAAGCCCAAAAATACACAGGAAGATCAGAATCTAATGTCGATTCATGGTGTATCTCTGGGCTCCGACCAAGTGAAAATAACCATGTATTTCCTCATGTAAGTTCTTCATGTAAGTTGTTTTACTTATTAATAAACTTGTTGTTATATTTCAAACTGTTGTGCTTAATGGCTTAACCCCCTGATCCCGAATCGTTGATGTACCTCTCAACCGTTACTACGGTACTGCAAAGGCCGTATGTAACAATATAAAGTAGTAGTCTAACACATTTGTTTATTGCCTAATTTACATTGGTATAGTAGCTAATGCAAGTAACTAAATCAAGTAACTAAATTTAGCTACTTGCACCGTGTAGACAGTTTTGTTTAGTACTTGCGCAAGTAAACAATTTAGTGACTTTTTGAGTAAAGTAAATAGAAATCATTACTATTTACTTGAAGACGATACTTCATTTATTGTCAAATACTAAACAATTTCCTTAAATTGGGTGTAGACCACGTATGTATTGTGTAAACACTCACTAAACCAAAATTTTGACAAGTTTTGCTACTTGATTAGTGACTTGCTTTAGCTACTTGATTTAGTAACTTGCTTTAGCTACTATACCAATGTAAATTAGGCATATATAACAGAAAACTAAATAAAAAGTATGTAATGCACTTAGTAACAAAATAAAACCCTATCAACTAGCTGGCTTAACAAGAATAACTACAAATTTCGATTTTATCTCTGACGATTTCATGGCCAACGCGATCGCAAAAATTACCTTTATTAATCAGCTGTTCAGTTTTTCCCCTATTTTTCCGAAGGAAATGGTCAGTGGCACGTATAACTCTGCAAAACATTTAGTTTTGATGTTCTTGATGCAATAATAAAGACAGCCTTGATCAGATTCTAGCGACAACATATCGTGACCCTTCCTAGTGAGACAATGGTACGGCAAAACATCTATACAAATCTTTAGAACAGAAGTAAACCTGACAATTAAGCCAGGCACATCGCCAAGATTTGCTTCACGGATATGGCACCTAAATCAAAATAGTCAAACCCTATAGCCCCTCTGTATTTTACTTTCAAAATACTTTAAATGTTACAGTTCCACGGTTTTTAAAAGGATTGTTAAGGCAAGTTTAACAACTTTTAGACTCTTTTTTGGGATTCTTCTCAGAGACAAATACAGGGTGTCCCCGTTATCACCGCGAATATTTTAAGTGGTGATAGAGGACCTTTTTCTAAGAAAAAATTTCAAGTAAATTTTTTTCCTTAAATCAAATGCTAAGCTGATATCAACACTTACTTGATTTTTTTACACTTCTGCATTTATAAGACTCTGTAGCCGAAAATATTAATTTTATCGTAAAATACCTAAAAGCTTTTTAATAGAGCATGAAATTCTCTACAAAATTAGTTTTATTTATTTTTTGTCTACAGGCAATAGTTTGAGAGTTATAAAGCAGCTTGTACAAAAAAATGTAAACAATTTACAAAATTTAATTGTTTCTTAGACTTTGCAACCGCTGTATCTTTAAAACAAAAGGTTGTACAAAAAAACCGACGGCCCATTCCGGATAGCAAATTTTATGGGCTACAACTTTGGTCAAGTGAAATTTTTTGAAAATCAAACCGAATAGAGTGCAAAAACAAAATTTCCTACAAATATTGTTATGTATTTAAAAATGCTTTTAAAGAAAGTGCGATTACGTGATTGCATTGTTTTGCATTTTATCGTTTTCGAAAAACAAAAACTCCCGGTAATTATGATATTTTGTATTTAAAAATGCCATAGCATCGGCAACATTCATAAAATTATGTATCTCATCAGTTTCAAAGCTTTTTATGAAGTTTGAAATTCTTCAGAAAACCACCCCTTATCATTTTTTTTTAAGGAGCTAATGAACAAATTTAACAAAAAATTGTTAAATTGCATGTAAATAAGTTATGTAAATTTTTAAAAACGCCGCATCTTTTTAACGAAACGTCGTAGAGCAAAACGGATGCCTATTGCGGATAAGGCATTTAACGGACTACAACTTCGGTAAATATGTTGTTCAATAAAACTAAATGTATCATAGAAATGTTTATAATAGTGAAAAAGGTAAAAAAAAAAAACGATAAAATGCAAAACAATGCAAATCCATCTGGACGCAATAAAATGAACATGTAACCACAAAATTACTTCAATAAGTGTTCAAAATGACCTCCATCATTCAATTACGTAATCGCACTTTCTTTAAAAGCATTTTTAAATACATAACAATATTTGTAGGAAATTTAGTTTTTGCACTCTATTCCATATTTTCAGCTTTTCCGGAAAATCGGTTTGATTTTCAAAAAATTTCACTTAACCAAAGTTGTAGCCCATAAAATTTGCTATCCGGAATGGGCCGCCGGTTTTTTTGTACAACCTTTCGTTTTAAAGATACAGCGGTTGCAAAGTCTAAAAAACAATTAAATTTTGTAATTTTTTTTGTACAAACTGCTTTATAACTCTCAAACCATTGCCTGTAGACAAAAAATAAATAAAACTAATTTTGTAGTGAATTTCATGCTTTATTAAAAAGCTTAAAGGTATTTTACGATAAAATTGATATTTTCGGCTACAGAGTCTTATAAATGCAGAAGTGTAAAAAAATCAAGTAAGTGTTGATATCAGCTTAGCATTTGATTTTAGTAAAAAATTTTACTTGAATTTTTTTCTTAGAAAAAGGTCCTCTATCACCACTTAAAATATTCGCGGTGATAACGGGGACACCCTGTATATTAGAACTCCGCTTTTACGGTTAGATTCTCTACATAAATTAAAAACGATATTGCTCCACGAGTTTTTAATAACTTCGTTATTAAGCTAAATATCAACTCCGATAATGCAATGAAAATCGAAACACCATGTTGGAATGCAAGTATTTTACACACTTGGTTAATCATTGTATTCACCAAGATATTTCTCAAGCGGTCGGATAAAAATCTAATACGACACAAAATAATGATAAAAAAGTTGACAATCATTTCCCAAAAACGAAGCAGACCGAGTGGATTTTAAATATTGAGGTATTTTTGTAGCTTATGAATGCAAAATTTTATATTTCTAATGTTGATGATGAAACGATATAGAGTAGTTAAAATCCACACAGACCCTGTGCATTTCTAACCATAGCAATCTACATTTCAGGAACAAAAGATTACTAAAACAAAATAAAATAATTTTAATTTAAATTAATTTTACACAAATTTCATGCGATTAGCTCGAAGAAACTTGCGTGTAACTTCCGTCGTCAGCCTAAAAGCCGTCCCAAATATTTAAAGCAATCGAAGACGGCCTATAAACTTAGATTTCTGGAAAAAAGAGAAAATAGTTGATTATCTGGTGAAAAATTGATGGCGTGGTTAACTATTGAATTTATAGCTTGGGTTGGTTTTCATTACTTACAGAGGGTTTTATTGTGATTGCATTGTAATTTTCGTTATTGGGTTGGACGTGCATTCTACAACGAGTTTAGTAAAGTTGAATTAAGCTTTTAAAACTTCCTTTAAGTGGAATTCGCTCTTAGAACTTTTCCAGGATGAATACATCCACTTACTGTTGGTTATACATCGATGCATTTCCTTTAATGTCTATTTCATCGATTTAATTTCTTTCTTAAAAATATATAACACCCTAAGACAAAGCAATAGAACAACTTAAATAGGGTTATAAAAATTGTAATGAAGCAAGGTTAAAAAAAAAAGTAAATACAACTTTTGAACAGCTTTAATCGTCAACTTGAAATGAAAAGTCTGTTGCCAGATAATAATTTAGTAAAAGGAAATAAATGTTTACAGTTTGATGTAAATTTGAAAATGCACTTACAACTACACCATTTGTCGGTTATAAAAGCGGCATTAAAAATTTACTGTATTGTGAAGCTTTTAGCTAGAAAATGCGATATTTTGTATGGAGCCTCATCTCTGGTAACTAATAAAATCTGCATTATATGCATATAAAATCTAAACAGTCAAGATTTGATGATTACTGGGAACTTTTAGCATTTAACGAGGCAAAGTTATTCTACAAAATAGGGCAATACACAGAACCCATGTACATCAAAGTGTTTATCTAAAAATACCCCAAGTGAAAAATTGTAAACATGTATTTTCTGGATCTTTGTTATTTTGCTTTATCCTTTAGGTCTTGTTGGGTATGCTTTTCTAGTTTTCTTTCATACTGCGTATGTGGCCTAATCATCCAAAGTGTCTTTCTTAAATTTTTCTTTCCACAGGTTTTATTTTTAATTGGTTTCTGATTTTGCCCCTTATTTTTCCTTAAAAATATTGCCACGTTAGCTTGGAGGTTTAATTCTTAAAGCCATCGTGCTCTTTGGGGGTCGTAACTGGGAATCGATGAATTTACCAAAATAATAATCAAATGACTTAAGGAGCAGATTTATTAATATAACCCATAATGACATCTAAACCTAAACTACTTAAAGAATCTCACGTTAATTTTGGGCGAACTGAACATTACTGAACCAGGGTATCGCGGCCATCTCCATTGTGAATCAAACGATGACTGACTGTCTTCCAATTGTACAAAACGATTCTTAACAAATACCGTGGCTTAGCAACTTGACATTTGAACAGGAAGTGCATGGTACATAATGAACTTAACAGAATTTCCTTATTGTGCGATTACAACATACGATGTGCGAATACTGTTAAGTTTGTAGTCTGAAACATAATACCTTTGAACGCGGTTCGTCAAACTTTATTGCATCAATTTAAATTATATTATTTAGATAAAATATTAGCGTAACAATATCATATTCTTTGCATTAATACGAATGGGCGTTTACACAAAAAAATAAAACTTGATAAAATGTTTTTTAAATGATAATCTGATCTATAAAGTTTATTCTCAACCACCAAAAATTAAAAACAAATCGTCCAGTTCCGAGAAATAAATTTTTAAAATACCCCTTATAATTCAAATTCGGAAACGCGCTGTGATTGGCCGTGACGTCAATCTCCATACAATCCATGTGCAGCGGACTAGTTCCTATGCATCACATAATGACAAGTTGTTATATATTTTAATATTATTTGTGTTCAAATTTAATATTCTTTGCGTATGCAGTATTGCGAGAGGTTTTAACTAGTTGTTAGTTTAGTGTATATTTCATTATAAAACAACGCAACTGTGTAAGTAAATTAATAATTTTGTACAAATAATTCAATATTACAAAGGTCATTTAACAGGTGCATCAGTTTATATTGCACATAATTTTCCATGTCGCTTTCCACTTAAAATTATTAACGTATTATTACAAATGCGTGTACATTAAAAAAATTTACCTACTGCTCTTTTAGTCATAGCTATATCTAAAAAACTTACAAAATTAATCTTAAATTCGAGGTAAATAAAATATGGGCTATATATAATAGTAGATAATGTTCAATTCAATGATTCTATTACATTAATTTACACTTATAAGTTTTGAATGTTATCAGTTTTATGCTTAGATCATATAATAAAAGGTATATGGCTTTTTGTAAAACATGCATAACGAAGTTATGAATTTTTTTGTGAACCGAGAGGCTTATTTTTCCAAACAAATTTCGGCTTTTGCAGGGGTCTAGTTTTTGGCGTTTTTCTCGGGAACCGTTTGAGATAATTTTGAAAACTTTGCATTGTTTTACTCGCAAACGATGCGCGCATCAAAAAATAAGAAATTTTGATTTTTTTTTAACACGGTCATGGCTTACGCGATCGCAAAAATGACCATTTCTAAGCACCATTTTCGGACGTCCGTAAAGAATACTAAACACACTTTAAAATGCACTTTCTACAAGTCATCAGATGCGCCCATCTTTTAGCTACATTTTGAGCCCAAATTCAAGAATATTGCACACGTCATAACGAAGTTATGATTTTTTTTGTGAACCGAGGTGCTTATTTTTCCAAACAAATTTCGGCTTTTGCAGGGGTCTAGTTTTTGACGTTTTTCTCGGGAACCGTTTGAGATAATTATAAAAACTTTGCATTGGTTTACTCGCAAAGGATGCGTGCATCGGAAAATAAGAAATTTTGAATTTTTTTTAACACGGTTTCATGGCTTACGCGATCGCAAAAATGACCATTTCTAAGCACCATTTTCGGACGTCCGTAAAGAATACTAAACACACTTTAAAATGCACTTTCTACAAGTCATCAGATGCGCCCATCTTTTAGCTACATTTTGAGCCCAAATTCAAGAATATTGCACACGTCATAACGACGTTATGATTTTTTTTGTGAACCGAGGTGCTTATTTTTCCAAACAAATTTCGGCTTTTGCAGGGGTCTAGTTTTTAACGTTTTTCTCGGGAACCATTTGAAATGATTTTGAAAACTTTGTATTGTTTTACTCGCAAAGGATGCGCGCATCAAAAAATAAGAAATTTTGATTTTTTTCTAACGAACATAAAAACTATTTGTCGTTTCAGATGGTCCAACCTATGCCCTTGTTTAGAATTTTAGCTGGTTTGTTTGTATTTTAGTGACTGATAATTCTACTGCAATTGCTTCAAAAACCTCTTATTTCACATCTATAATATGCTTTAAAGTTTGTGTTTTAATTTTACCGTGGAAATATTAGTTTGTTACACATCTGAAACAAATTTAAAAAATATTTATTTGCTGGCATGTGCAATATGCCACATAAATAAGCAAATATTAGATGTGAAACATAAATAAGTATCAGAAACCATACAAATCGATTTATTGCTATACAGCAAATCAAATTTAAGAACGTATTAAGTGAATAAGTGTATAAGCCTCCTAAATGTTTATGGTTCCAAAAACTTATCTTCCAAAATAAAGAAATTACACGTTATCGAAGGTAATCCAAGTTGCCACCCAAGTACGATTTTTCAAGCATCTCATAAAAAACTACTGCAGATATAAAGTGCATTCTTGAAGCACAGAAAATATATGTGTTTAAAAGATGTTGAGATAAAGTGTAACCAACAACAGTGGTTTAAAAATTTTTAGAACAAAAGTGACTTGCACGTGTTACACACAACAGGGTGCTTCGAATCCAAACTAAAGGGTTTTACCGATCGGAACTTGACCAGTTATACAAAATTTAAAGAACTTAACTATTCTCAAAAATAAAAAATTATATTTGCAAAACAAGAAAACATGTGTAGAGTTTGAACTTTACAACAATAAAATACAATAGGATATAAAGAAATTAATCCTTAAGTTGTAACATCAGATAAAGATGATGAACATAAAATATAACTTTTTGTTCAGTACACGAATTATGAATCCAACAAATCAAAGTACAAAACCAATACCTCCCTATAATATTCTGAGGTCTGTTTAAATACTAAATAAGCACTAAATACTCTAGCAAATTGAATACGATCAGACAAAGTTGCGGAGTGAGCGTTAAGTTAGCGCCTAAGTACGATTTTTGAAATATCTCCTAAACCAAACTAGTTATCAAGTTAATTCTTGAAGCACAAAAAAGCACTAAATAAGCACTAAATTCTCTAGCAAATTGAATACAATCAGACAAAGTCGCGGAGCCAGCGTGAAGTTGGCACCAAAATACGATTTTTGAAATATCTCCTAAACCAAAGTAGTTATCAAGTTCATTCTTGAAGCACAAAAAAAGCACTAAATAAGCACTTAATCCTCTAGCAAATTAAATAGGATCAGACAAAGTCGCGGAGCCAGCGTGAAGTTGGCACCAAAATACGATTTTTGAAATATCTCCTAAACCAAAGTAGTTATCAAGTTAATTCTTGAAGCACAAAAAAGCACTAAATAAGCACTAAATCCTATAGCAAATTGAATACAATCAGACAAAATCACGGAGCCAGCGTGAAGTTGGCGTCCAAAAACAATTTTTGAAATATCTCGTAAACTATTGCAGTTATAAAGTTTATTCTTAAAGCACAAAAAAGCACTAAATAAGCACAAAATCTTGGAATATATTTTAGATTTTGTGCTTAATATCGCGGAGCCAACTTCACGGAGCTTCATTCATGACATATGCATCTAGCCACATGCCTGCGCAATAAGACAAACAACCTTATTTCTCTTCTGTGCATATTTTTTATAAAACAAATTGATTTGATTTGGGAATAGTTATTCTTAACGTAAATGTTCTCATGATTAAACTAATAATTTAATTGTTGGTCGAATAAAATACAGACCAAACAAATTTATGTTGAAAATCTACTTTCGAATTAAATTATCCACGACCATTTGGGAATCGGTACAAAAAATTGAAAACCATTTATAATTATTTATCCATATTACTAGTAGGGTCATTATATTACGTTCTTGTCCTTCTTGTGTATTAGCACATAAATATATTAATATTAATGTGTTTCACCTTAGGTATGTACAAATCTACTGAAGAATCGTTTGTTGCAAGACAGAACTTAAACATTTTGTTTGTTGAAGATTCTAAGTGATGACTATAATATGTTAACGTTACTTGATTTTACTAAAGCTAAAATCTCCATAAATTGTTGATTCTTATTTTTGATATAAAAGTCGTTGTTTTTATAAACTTTCATTAACTTTTACGAAGTTTTAAATTAATCGTGTTCTCATCACTATTTTTTTACTGCCAATTATGTTAAACCGTGTTATAAAGAAACTTATTTAAAATGCAAAATGCACCGCGAGTATTAATTTTATCGCAAACATATTCCACGGTGATAAAGCCGAATCGCAATATTTATGTCGAAAATGTTTCAAATAAATTGAGGCGGAGAGTATGTGAATACATCTGCCGTTGAAAAAGGCCGTGACGAAACTGCGCTGCTAAGAAATTGCGCATAAAATTTTCAGGTAACTCCGTCTCTGAACGGTTTTTCCAGCACGCTTTGCTATATATCAGCCCTAATGCCGTCCGTTAGTTTCTAGCGACTTTTTATCTCGTTTTTTACTGATTCGGACAGGAGCTTCTGAAAAACTTTACCATTTGTCTGGAATTCGTCAATGTTTTCTGTCTGTAAGTCTTGTGACCTCACGTGTCTGTTCATAATCGATTAATTCGGTGCAAGAATTTACACTTTAATTGGTCTTAACACATAACGACGTACCCTTATTGAAATAAAAAAAATAACCCCACAATACCATATACAGAGTGACCCGTTAGTGCAAATATTTTAAGGCACTCTATTTGCTTCAATAACGAGTAGAAGAAAAAATTTCTATCTCGAAAAGCATCAGTTTTGGATATAGGACATAGTTAACAGAAAATGAAGCTATCTTAAAGACGAATTTGATGCCATAAGAAAGTACAGAGGTTTGCATTTGAAAAAATTGAGTTACAAGCTTTTGAAAATCATGGAAGTAGCCACTTACTTATGAACACCCTGTAGGCGTGATGCAAACTTTTTTATATCGAACGAATAGAGCAATGTTTTCTGCATGTCCTTACCGAATAATAATTATTATTATTACAACTCTGTTCTTTGAAAAATAACTTAAGGACAATTTTTTAAATACAGACAAAACCTTGAAAAAATTTAAAAAATATTTTTTTCAGTGAAAAGGTCGCATGAAAACTATGAAATAGCGTTTGAATCAACCTTCTATCTCAAACCGTTTAGCCACAATCGACCGATCCCGCACTAATGATACCCTGTATAAGTGTATACTATACAGTGTATAGCATATTAAAAATTATAAAAGGCAACAAGATAATTGGCAATAAATATTATCCTACATGATTTGTGTGGTTTTATTTACTTTCTTAAACCTTAGCAGCTGTTCTGAGTTCTACGCAAAACGACACGAAGGAGTCTCCACAAGTTCAAATGCAAAGTTTAAGATATTTTCCAGGCTGACCCAAAACCGTATCCATTCCTTTTCGTATAAGCACTTAAAAATAGAGAAGTTTGTTACATTTTTTTTTTTTTTTTTTAGGATTGCGTAGTAATTACTGTAAATCTGTGTTCATGCCATTATTAACAATAATAAAAAGACCAATGAGGACCTTTTTAACCTTCTTCCCCACAGTTAGATTTTTGTTCGTTGCTCTATGACGAGGTACCCGGGTACCAATGACTAAGAAACTGCGAATATGTCATTTTATTATGCTGTACCTATACATAACTTTTAGGTTAGTTTCTGTGAATTAAGTTTAACAAAGTGGTGAAATACGGCTGTGCCCCATAGGGACGTTTCCAAAAGTGAATTTCAAAGGTTAGTTTACAATTTCAAAAATAACCTAAAATCAATATTCTGTATTATTTATTATATATATATATATATTGTATTTTGACTGTATTTAAGGAATAGTAAAGTATAATATAAAATCGTTTTCTAAATCAAAATTTTTAGAATGACTTATGAAGAACAAGTTGCTTATATGGAAAAATGTATAGAGGACAGTGATACAGAAGAACCTTTTGAAGGTGATGCATCAGAGGATGAATGGCTGCCCTTGAATGCCACAGGTTCACAAGAAGACTCAGATGTTGAAGATGTTTACGCTGAAACAAAATAAGATAGAAGTAGAAGAAAGCAGTGAAGAGGAAGATAGTGACCAAGAAGCGGAAGCACAAAGTGAAACAGAATTTTTGTGTAAAGACGGTACACAATGAAAGTCGACGCCCTCTAAAATGACAACTCAATCACTTAAACAAAATATTTTACGCCAAAAACCAGGCCCTGCAACAGCTACGAAAACTCTTTTTATCAAAGATACATTCCAACGGATATTTACTCCAGTAATGTGCAATAATATAATTCGGGAGACCAATCGAAAAGACAATCTTTTCTACCACAAATGGAACGTAGATAATCCTAATAAATCGCCGAAAACTTGGAAAGATTTGACAGAAGAAGAGTTTGATGGATATTTAGCTATATTGATAGCAACAGGAGTATATCACTCTAATACTGAGGACATTAAAGAACTTTGGAAAACAACAGTTTGGAACAAACCGATATGTGCAGAACATACTAAAACAGTTATAAAATGTATTCCTTGCAGTGATTTGTAATACAATGTTACTTTTTGAAAGATTTTTTTAATTTTATAAATAAAACTTAGGTACCTTGTAGTAATAGTGTTTTATCATACTACCAATAAATCTTCTGTGTTTCTTATTCAAAAAGAACTATTTATGCACGTGGTACCCTGGTACCTCGTCATAGAGAATAGCAATAATCAATTTTAATATTTTTTTTCTGCAAATTTATTTAACAATTTTAATGTTTAATTGCGATAATATGTTTATCTTAACTAGTTTGAAGATGTCACAAAGGCTCAGAATTATATCAAAAGCCGGATACTGAATATTTTACGAATGAATATGAAAAAAGTACCCGGGTACCACGTCATGGGGAAGAAGGTTAAACAAAACGTAAATGTATAGTGCGATTCTTAACCTTTCCGTACCCACGTGGGGTAACTTAGGTACCCCAGAGCAGTTTTTTTGCATTTTTTTCTAAAATACTCAATTCGGAAAAGTATCTCTCCAGCTAATCCTCAAAAACATATCTACGAGTTATATGCTATAGCTGGTTTTTGTTATCGTTTGCTAATTTTCACAAAAAAGTAAAATTTGTGCCTGGGGTACCTAAGTTGCCCCACATGGTTGTTTATGTTACGAAATACAGAACAGAGCGCAGCCATTGAATATACTGCGCTTTCGTGAAGTACGTATTTTGCACAGTTCTACTTCGGATTTACGATTCATTCATTTAGTCTAGCTGTAAAAATGGCGAAAACATATTTGACGGATGACCAATTACAAAAAATTTTAGACGATGATAGTGATGAAAGTGATATTATCCTTCCCGTTCCCACGTGGGGTAACTTAGGTACCCCAGAGCAGTTTTTTTGCATTTTTTTCTAAAATACTCAATTAGGAAAAGTATCCTTCCAGCTACTCCTCAAGAACGGATGACGAATTACAAAAATTTTTAGACGATGATAGTGATGAAAGTGACATTAATATACAAATGGGTGACGTTGATCGAATTAATAAGCCTTCACGTTCCCACGTGGGGTAACTTAAGTACCCCAAGCGGTTTTTCCATATTTTTTCCTAAAATACTCAATTCTGAAAAGTGTTCTTTCAGCTAATCCTCGAAAATATATCTACGAGTTATATTCTATAGCTGGTTTTTGTTATCTTTTGTTTATTTTTGCAAAAAAGTGAAATTTCTGCATGGGGTTACAAAAGTTAAAATCCTAATCTAAGTTAGTGTTATTCTTTATTATTTCTTATTGTTTTTCAATATAAACGTTTAATTCCAGTCATTTACATTTTATTGTTTATTAAAAACATATATTTCACTAAAAAAATACCAAAAACGTCAATTTTATTAAAGAAATTTGTGGGGTATTTTAGTTACCCCACATGGTCGATGGCGTTGTTCAAATAGCGTGGGTACGGGAAGGTTAACAATATCAAAAACAGAAAATAGATTGAGCGATTCTTCAAGAGGTGTAAGTTCGCACGATCAACAATCGTGAGAATAACACTTTTTTATTTATCTTATTAACTATTGTACCTAACAAAAATCTTAAATATTGTGTGAAAGAACACAGCACTGAAAGGTGCAGTTAACAAAAAAATACCCGCTCGTGGACAAATACTTGCTTACCAACAAATGCTGGCATACAATCAAATCAAAATATTTGCATAGAACTACAAAAATAGGACATCAAAACCATTCTTCACAGACCCCGTTTGTTGTTGGCAGTATCCTGCTTAATAATGATTGTTTGGCATTGAATGCTCCCTTTAGTTACAAAAGCAATATCGCATTAAATTCAGTTTGTGATTTTCTCTTTAGATTGGGCCTGAATTGAAAGCATAAACAGCGTTAAAAATACAGCCCTGTTACAATCATTGAACCCCGTCAAAATGAATGATAACAGTCATAAATTATAAATGCAGCCCAATTCGAATTCTATGCTAGCGAGTCCTACATACTATTATCAGATGAGCATTTGTATCATTTCAAATATTGCTTTATATCGACGCCGCTGGCGTTCCAAGCTCGTATAAAGGTTTGCACTGATTTATGGATCATAAAAATTCATGCACAATTACCTTATCTGAACAATACCACCAAATATTTACGAATATTTTAATTCAATGGACGATGTTTTCATAGACTATTAGGAATTCTGACAATGTGAATACTCCTAATAGGTTTTTCAGCAAGGCTATGTACGATCCAATGTACTATAAGGATTCTGCGCAGTATCGATATCGCGTTCCAGCACAGTCTCTGATAGTTCACAGGACAGTTAGTCGGCTGTTACAACTGTTATAAAATTAATACAAATGAACTAGTCAGTGTACGGTAAAAATAGTACATGAATGAAGGCATGTATTAGCTCTTGGATTTTTATAAGCATGCGCTGTTCATAACTAACGTGAGTACTGGTAGCTATGCATCGCCCTCCCAATCCCATTTAGTGCTGGATTCTTAAGGTGTTTATAAAGGAGTTTATAGATATGTGTCTATTTGCCATTAAGTACTTAAATAATGCAAAAACTCAGCAGATCATAATGGACGATAAACGTGTAAATATATGCGACTTTAGTTAAGGAATCGGCCATTTTGTTTATGGGAAAAATTCCTTCTTGAAAAAAATCTATAGGTAATATCGGGTGAGATGCCCCACCGGGGGAGATGGCAAAGTGCCCAAATTCACTTAGTTTGTAATATAGGGAGCTGTGTGTTCTACAATAAGTTTGTTAGAATCACACGTTTATAAGTAGCGCTGTGCTGTGAAAATAAAGTTTAAGAAAGGTAAGTTATCAAGTTTAAATTTTTTTTTAGCAGGCTTGAAAATGTTTAGATAATTACTCTAGTGCTTGTATATTTTTAATGCAATTAGGTGGATGGGCAATTTTAGTAGCATTTATTACGGTAGTATAAGGTTATGGAACGGGCTATATTTCAATCCTTTCCCGCGCATAGTTTCTGTAAAGGTGGGGCATCTAACCCGATACTTGGGATAGATGGCACAATGTAACTCGGGTGAGATGCCTCACGACCTGATGAAAAATTTAATACTAATATTCATAAATATGATCGTTATATATGTGTAATGTCATTGCCTAGCACCTGAGCCCCGACCCGGTCCAACTTCATCAACTGATCATCGATCGCCTGAGTCACAACCTGGACCATCTTCAGCACCTGATCAACCTCCCTTTGCTGGAAAAATACTTGAAAAGATCTCACTCTTGCCGACAATTCCTGTAGGATTAAAGAATCGGAGTAGAAATATTGCCATTATACTAACTTCACCCGAGAACACCAAAAAGGCAAAATTGTTTAAACAACGACTAACAAAACGTAAAGGTTTAGTAAAACCCAGCTGTGCTCCAAAACCTGTCAAGAAATCCAAGCCTTCAGTGTCTTCATCTGAGTCAGACGAAGAGTATGAAGCCGAAGAAGACAGTGATAACGACATTAATGATGAATTCAACGAGAATGAGTGTGTTGGATGTCTTGAGAATTACCACACCACAACCCGTTCAGGTGATTGGATCCAGTGTGTTTATTGCAATCGCTGGATGCACGAAAACTGCACAAAATATAAAAACATGTGTGACCTAGCGAAAAGCATCGCCGAAAGGCGATTTAAAAAATTAAATGATATTTTTCTGTGTTCCTTTTGATACCAAACAAATTATTTTAGTTTGTGCCATCTATCCCTGACAGGTTGGGATAGATGGCAAAATACAATTTTTACTGATTTTTGTTTGTTTTTGTTTAAATGTGTTATAGTTTCAAGTATTTGTGCTGAAAAAGTTTAAATAAACTTTACACAAACTACCACATATGTAGTTTGTTTCCGATATAACCAATTTTCTTTTAAAAAAAATAATTTTTACCAATTGTGGGGCATCTCTCCCGGACTTACCCTACGTCTCGACGTTGGAAAGTTTATTAGTTACTTTATTATAATAATAAGTTGATTTTTTAACTAAATTGTATATAATTATAAATAAAATGAATAACTCAAATAACTCAAGCATTTATTAAATATTGCATGGAATTTTCACAGATCACTTCTTATTCAGATTGTCGACACAGATAAACCATCACTCATATATATTGCACTAGCTTTAAACTTCTAAAACAACCGACTCAGAAGTTTGTGTTCTTCTTATAAACCTATCACCATAGGCTTTCAGTATCTTGTACGACTCTACAAGTTTTTCCAACTTCGCCGCAAAGTCCTTAAACTTTTTTAAGCCTCACTGTTTGTTTTTACAACGTCGTTATCACTGAGAGGGGAATGTGTTTTATTGTCAAAAAATATATATTTAAAAAAAATGTAGTTGCGAAGTTTTGCACTAAAAATTTTATTTTTCATTTATGTAGTGCTACGGGTTTTAAAACAGGGAAATTTTCCGGAGTTTATAATTTGCGTTTTCGGAAATTCTTTACAAGTGTAAGTACAAAAAAATGGTATTCTGTTTAACCAAGTTTTCAACAATAGCTTGGTGCAACATCAAAGCCTGCTCACGTTTTTCGAACACTCTTAATCGATTGTATACGAATTTTGATAGGATTCAGAAATGGCTAGCCTCAAATTCTATTCTTCAACATGTTATCTTAATCTCACACAACCGTTATAGTAAAAGGTTTCCTCCGCTTTCGACCCTTCTTTGTGTCTTGTCCCTTTTGAATCTGGATAACAGTCGATTATCAATTATTTTTAACACTTCAAAATTAAATGAAGTTTCATGTAATGAAAACTAAAGCGCGCACGAAAATGAAATCAAAACGGAAACTTTAGTAGCAGGAAATAAAAAATTTCTCGTTCCTACTTTAATATGCATGATATTAAATTTTAGGTGCGCAATTTTTAATTAAACCCAATCAATTAGTACGGTCAGCCGTATTTTTTGCAATTAAAATATGCAGTTTTAAAGTGTGCAGATTATTTCAAACATTATTGAAACAAAATCAAAGTTTAACACCAAAGCCGCCCGTCAATTTGATCGTTCGCCTTAACAGAAATCTAGTTTTGTTATCCTTTTGAGTACAACAATACGCCAAACGTTTTCCCAACTGCTTTTTATCTCATTTAACATTAGGTTTCAATAATTTTCAATAGTTTAAACCGTCAAATGCAGCCAATTTGATCATTGTTGAAAATGTTTACATTACAGTATTATTATCTATTAATTTATTTCATTATACAATCTTTAATTGTCTTAGTGTTTTTTCAATGTTTGTGAAGGTTAAAAATAGTTTTTTTTCTGCAATCGTGACTAAGCTAGCGCAATAAGTACACAACAGCGGTTGTAATGATCATTTTTAATGCCTATATGAAGTAAAAAAGTAATATAGGCAGTAAAAAAGACTTTTTAAGGACTTTACTACCGAGGTACATATTAAATTTTTTCTGCAAGTCAAAGAAATAGCGAAAAATCAAGCAAATACATAAAGTTTTACTTCATCTGTCAGATTCTCATTCTCCTGTCAAATATGTAACTTTGAACAAAGGCACGCCCATTTTTCTAAATTCAACCAATGAGCGTAGCCGATTCAACTTTTTTTTGCCTAGGCAGTAAAACTGATTATTACAGCCACTTTTGGGTACTTATAGAGCTATTTTAGTGACGATTGCAGAAAAAAATGGTGGAGGTACCGGGTAAGGCAGCTATTATATACAGATAAGACAAATAATTATTATTTTTAGTATAAGGCAGATACAAAAAAGTTTTTTTAATGGATGAACTTATTCTACCAAAATTATTTCTAATACCAAGTGTTTTATTCTTGACAGCCAAAATTAAACTTTGCTATTTTTATTTTTATATACCTAGAGTAAAGTGCCCTAATATGGAACAGTTATCTATTATGGAATACTTACATCAGTTTTATGACAATGAATAAGCGATATCTGTTGAAAAGTATAATATGTACCTATTTGTACATTGATCACACATTCCCAAATGTAAAATAGTTAAAAAATATTCACTAGATTACATAACAGATTCAAATATATTTTTGACGTGCTACTGAGATTTTAGGCTAAATCTTTCAGTGCAAAATATTATATGCTAGGGTAAATGATATAAAATATTTTATTGCATGTTTATTTAGCATGAGCCTTTACCTATCAATTAAATAGACCAAAATTTTGATTGGGGTCATTTCATGTTTTACATACACCGATTTTTGAAATGTCACATTGATGCCTAATATGAAATACATAGAGGTGCCTTTTAATGAATATGATTATGGTCACTAAGTACAGCAATATGGGTTCAGTGTCAAAAGTGTCAGAAATGGGCAGACGAAAAATGTGCAAAATACCCAAAAAAAAAAACAATTTTATTGTCCTACCTGTAAAAAATAAATAAATTATCAACATTTACTTCGAATGGCACTTGAATTATAATTTAATTTACATAAATAACAGAGTTTTGGTTTGGTTTAAGTAATAATGCAAATCAGAAAGAAATAAAAGATTAATCTATGAGCAGTTGTTTATTTTAATGTATATTCCCTATATAATTCTATATTCCATATTAATAACCCCTAGTACCTATTCCATATTAGGTTCCCCGGGAGCTTAATATGGAATAGTAGTAACATGTTAAAAAAATCGCTATATAAGAAGTATCTACAGTAATATCGTGCCAGAATTCGAGTAATGTGTTGCTTATTCATTACAAATTCCTTATAAATCTGTTTGCAAAATTTTGTTGAATAAATGTGAATATTATTGCCGAAAACAAAACAGTATTCCATATTAGGGCACTTTGGGACCTAGTAAATGGTAAGAGCTACAAAGAAGTTTCATTTGGAAAAAATGTTTGTGTTTCTTTGGCCTACTTAGTAATGCTTGATACAAAAATATTTTTGGGGGAAAAGTTTTTGTTTTTTATCTAGCGTGTCATGGAACTTTTTAAAAACATTAAAGCAACACTAAATAGGTCTCAGAAAGGGGAACACTTTGTATAATTTAAACCTCTTAGTAGCTCTTACTGTTAACGAGATTCCAATAGTAGCCCCTTCTAAGTGGATCGCCCTGTATAACGTTCACACTTTTTTCATGCAGCACATATATTTTTTATAGAACTTCCAGGTTATTTTTATAAAGCATTAGAATCCTATCCAACAAATACTTCTCAACCCCACATACCGTCAAGAGTACTCGTTAATTTAAACTGAACGCATCTAGAACACACTCTTCATACATCGCTCTGGCGTTTTTTAATTACTGCGATACATTATGAATTAAACGCACATAAAGCAAACTTACATGTTCTGCAATAAAGTAAACGTTTTTAAAAAAATCAATACAGCATTCATACCGGAAAATTTTGTGCTTCAGCATTTATTTTTTTCCAGATTAAAACTTGTATGGATGGATGCGAATAACGCTCGTGCGTATGTGTATTCGAACGTAAATATAAAACGCAAAGCCAACAAAAGAACATTGCCGGATATTTTAATATTTAAAAAAAAACGGGCTTAGGCTGATATTTAATATTTGAAATTTTACCGAACGCTTCATTGCAAAAATTATTAACCGAAAACTGTTTACATTAAAAGTGCAATTATGATCCTTGTTAAACCTACAAACACCAAATTTTTATTGTTTTATTCTATTAGCAATACACAAACTGTGAGACTGTAAGTCTGCGTTCACAATGGACGTAGTAGATAACAGATAGCAGATAGTGGTTAGCGCGTAACGCGTAAGAAATCCGTGACGAAATATGTTTACTTGGATACGGTTAGCAACCGACTTGTTTGTAGGACAACCTAACCTCAATTTGCTTATCAAATTGACACTTCGTGTATTCTACGTATTTATTTCTACATGATGATTTGTGGAGGGTTATAACGGTAATAAGTGGTATTAAACATCGTTTAACATTGGCGCGATCACGATAATTAGTAACATGGTTACGTAAGTAAGTAACATGGTTACCAATTATCGTGAACGCGCCAGCGATCGCCACCGCGACGGTGTGTGTGGACCTTAATACTGTCAGTGTCAGAAAAAATAATTAATTTGAAATATTAAAAACATAGATACTTCACTTTGTTTTTGTTTTTGTTATAAATCCGATTTCCATCGTTACTACGTAAATCTTACGTCCATTGTGAACGCTTCCATTTGATTATATGCATTTCAACTTTAGCTACTAACCACTATCTGCTATATGTTATCTACTACGTCCATTGTGAACGCAGACTAAAGCGTAAAGAGACATGACAGCAATACAGGGTGAAAATAATCTACATGTGTTGTATGGTTAACTTTGTTAGTATAAGAATTACATAGTCGGTTGTGTGAGTAGAGTTGGGCAAAAAAGACAAATTTAATACAATTTTGACATTTGACCTACAACTTTTTTTAGTATTTTAAAAATTCAGATGATTTTTTTAGTAGTAGGTAAATAATTCCATAGCCATAGTCTTACCTGTAGTTACGCTGGACCTCCACCATATGTTTTTTTTTTTAAATTAAGACAACTACAATAGCTTGAGATATATTAGTTATAGGTAAGCCAAACGCTTTTTAACCCTCATCCTAGCAAGGTGTGCTTTTGAGGCACATTTGATTTTTATAACGTACGTATTTCATAAATTAACTTGTTGATAGAGGTTTTATGTATTCTCCATTACAGCTATTTAACATATAATGGTGTCAAAAAAATTTAGAAATGTGTTTTCTTTTTTACAAAAAAATAATAAACTTGATTTACCAACACGTCCAACCAAGGTGTGCCTCAGAGGCACATATCTATTTATACACATAGTTGATGTAAATAACTGCGAAATGTAATTATTTTACTTTATTGTAGTTTATTTAGTAAACATACAAACAAAATATGCATATACAGAGAACATGATAAAATATTAAAAAACTAAAAATATTACAAAATAAATTTAACTGTTGTTTTTGACAGGTTTTGCACGTAAGTATTTTTAGTGCATGCTCACCATAGACTGTTTGTTTACATGTTCCACAACACTGTGTTGACATTCTGCTCTTTTTTGAAGGGCAAATATAACAGCGCTTTCTTTTTTTAAATTGTGGAACAGATTCTTCCTGTTCTGGAGCTTGGTTTAGTGTAGTTTGGTTCAAAGAAATGTGACTTTTATGCAATCCACTAAGAATTCGCCTTCTAATATGGTCTATTACGAGTTCTGTTGCTAATTCAACTAACAAAATATTCCGAAGTTTATGTTTCTTGGAAATATTCCAATCTAGATGGATATTTTTCCCGATAACTAGCGATGCTATCCCACAAGCGTCGATCATAATAAAAAAAAAAGTTAAAGGCTACCTATTAGTTTTTCGTTTCACAGTATATGCATGTGCCATCTGATCAAAAGTGTCGACTCCACCTTTTGTGGAGTTGTAGTACGTATTTATTTCAGATTTGTTTTTATTTTCCACATCAACAGTGTTGTCATGATGCATCGTGGATAATAGTATAACACAACGGTTTTTTTTTGGGTACATAGTATACCTTAGTCATTGCAAGACTGGAAAACACATCTAAGCCTAAGAAAGTCGTTCATAGGGAAAAGGGAGATTGCAGAGGAGATTAAAGTAACAGTATACAAAACTGTATTCGTATCAACACTTACTTTCGGATGTGAAACCTGGGTTCTAACACCGACCATGAAGAGCAAAATACAGGCCATGGAGATGAAATATCTGCGCAAAGTAGCTGGGGTCACCAGAATGGACAAAATAAGGAATACGGAAATAAGAAAACGATTGAAGGTCGAACCTATATTAAAAATAATCGAAGACCGACAGCTCAAATGGCTTGGACATCTAATCAGGCTAGGAAACGAGAGACCCGCTAAACAAACATGGAAAGCAAGAAGACATGAGAAGAGACTCAGAGGAAGACCTAGGAATACGTGGGACGATAGTGTGAAAAAAATACTAACAGAAAGAGGGATGAACATGTCACAGGCAAGGAATATGGCAAGAAATAAAAAAGAGTGGAGAAAATTTATCCATAGCAATAAAGAACACTAGGATACGATTTCACACCCTACACCTTCGGGTAAAAGGGTTAGATTGTAATATACAGGGTGTGTAAAAATTGGCGGAAGGGCTACACGGAGCGATGTTCTTCGTAAAATTCTAAGTCGAAAATCTTAATACGAAAATGTTGTACCATGCTTTCTATGGCCTCAGGAACCATTTAAAGAAAGAAAAAATTGGCAACATTGCATACATTGATTTGCGTTTGGACATTTTTTTATCAGCAATTTTTACTTAGGTATTTACATTTTTTGTTCGAACTGAAAGCCTTCAGTTCGTAAACATAGCTGCAAACTTTTGGGTATCGTAAAACACAAACTAGAAATAATTACGAGAAAAACAGAGATGGCAGTTAATGTCAATGTTGCCATATGTATTATTTTCATTCAAATCAGTGATTTACATATTTTCAACACCAATTTTTGAAAGGAAGAACACAATATCTAGGAAAAAATACTATTCGAAATCTATTTTTATTCCAAATTGCAGCTTTTTCATTTTCAAGTATTAAATAATAACGCCTATTAAAGGACTAAATGTCAAAGCTTTGACGACCTCTTGCAGACACAGCAAGCGTGGTACAACATTTTCGTATTAAGATTTTCGACTTGGAATTTTGCGAAGAACATCGCCCCGTGTAGCGCTTCCGCCAATTTTTACACACCCTGTATATATAATATTTTATAATGTTCTCTGTATATGCATATTTTGTTTGTATGTTTACTAAATAAACTACAATGAAGTAAAATAATTACATTTCGCAGTTATTTACATCAACTATTATGTATAAATAGATATGTGCCTCTGAGGCACACCTTGGTAGGACACATTACAAAAAGACCTTGGTAGGATGAGGGAAAGGCAATTGACTTATCTACAAAAAACGTAAGAATATACAAGTTGTATTTTAAATCCTCTGCAGGCAAATGATGTCATTTGGATAATTTGGAATCATGTACTTACTATTTTCTTTTATTTTTACTGCTTGTCAGTATCATCTAATATTACAATTTGGTAAAATAAACAATCTTGCAAGTGATGGCGTTGTCAAATTTAGACATAATTAGAAATTAGTGTTTATATTTAATTATATACATAATTTAAAAATAAAAAGAATAATTTTTTAAGAATGAAATTAAATTGCGAACGAAAGGGTTAAAATAACAAAATTGCATGTTGGTTCTTAAAAACTGAACACTAGGTATGTTTAAAAGTTATGTAGCATTATGCAGCCTTTGATGCCAGACACTGTTTGTTTCTAAGAATTTTTTGTATCTACTTTAATAATGACCTTATTAAATAATTTGTGTTCGATTGATATATTATTTTTTTTAAATATAAAACCTGCAACAATTTTTTAAGTTTGTAAGTATACTCCAGTTTATTATAACCTCTCTACAACTTAAGTAGATGATAATGATGATTTTGGGAGATAATAAATTTCAGGAGTTAGAACAACGTATAAAAGAAACTTACTGCACAATATATTTCTTGCTTATATTAACTGCTAACTTAAGTCAACTCACCAAAGTACAGATTTAACATCAAGACACATTAGCTTCGCTTACCTAGAACAAAAAAAAACTGTTATTAGCATAAATAGAATCAATAACGTACCTACAAGATCCTAATTAAAAAAACTGACGTGGCCACCAACTGACTTTTGCCATATCAGTATTACTATATCAGTAACATATAGTTGGTTTTCTAGTTATTTTTCTAAGGTTTAGATAATATTTTAGCCGCTTGTCTTGTACAAAACTGTTAAGTTTAAATTATTCGTCAGTTTTTCTTAATAAATCTAGATAAAAACCAAAAGTGCATATTTTAAAATAGCTTTTAACCGTCGTGATTTTTGTAAATGACAGAAGACCCTAATTGTTTCAATAAAGAAGTTATAGCGTTCTCAAAACTCTCTTAAATTTATACAAAAATGTATTTCGATACTTAAAATTTCACAAAGATATAGCATAAAAGCACAATTTTTAAAAGTTTCTCAACTTTTCAATTCCCAGTTTCACCTGCAGGTGACATCATTTGACGACTTTTTTAAACGTTTAAAAAATAATTTTTGTTTGTTTTTTCTTTATCAATGTCAACATTGATGTTTTGCTAGTTAGTCTAATTTTAATGACAACGTTATATTCACGTTTTAATAAAGAACCGTTTATTGTAGTTGGTTTTCCACGAAAAACAACAACAATAAACAACAATTAATGTCACGTCATTATTAATAGCAATGGACATAAGAAAAACTATATTTAAGAACGGCATCTTGCTTGCACTTTCTAAGGGAATTGGAGGGGTAAGTTTCTGAAGAGATGTAAGTTAAATTTTCAATACTATTTTGGTTCTGCTCCGTATTGGGTCCATACTATTAGTTACACTATCTTAAAATATTACTTTTTTGTTAAATTTTTTTTTACTCCTAATTTACTCCAATTTCATTTAAATGCATAAAGATCAATACACATTATAGGTACGCTCTCGCTCCAGTCGCGGTCCACTCTCGCTCCTCTCCCGGTCCAGTGTATTCACACTGGCCGCGCTCTAGCCGCAAGCTAGGCGCGAGCTAGACGCAAGCCAGACGCATGCCAGCCGCGTTCCAGCCGCGCTCCAGTAGCGGTCAGTACTCATTCGCTACAGTGTATTGTATACAGATACATGAATACATGCAAATTTAAGCAATAAAGACCTTTTTATAGTGGCGTTATTGCTTGACGAAGATGAAAAGCATACCAAAAAGATAAGAAAATGGGTACATCCTTTGTTAAAGCGTCGAAAGTTGGAAGGAGAATTTTACACTTTCTTTCCGCATTTGGCAGCTGATGATACGAAATACTCGCAATATTTTAGGATGTCTAAAGATAAATGCAAATTACAAAATCATCGTCGTTCATGTTGATTCATATGGATTGACAGAAGCGGATTTATCACAAGACTTGATAGGCTGTATAGCCTACCTCGACAAATTTTATGGGTCAACAAATTAAAGTTAAATCCGTCCAAATAATTAAAAAAATTTATAATTTTATATTAAGAATTATCAAACACTCAGATATAGATATTTACTTATGAGGTGCTGACCTATACGAAAATAGAGTGGTAAAATTCACAAATTCTCCGGTTTTTGGGGGCCCAAAAACACAGCAGGAAAAACCATTATAGTTTTATATGGAATAGAAAACTTTTTCAAACAAAAACGAGAACTTTTTTTAAGTTTATATATAAAAAAATTATAGGGTGGCGAAAATGTATTAGCTAACAGGCGGAAAAATCATAAATCCGCCACTGTGGATGGAGTAGTGGTGGTGGTATATTTGTAATAATAATATGAATGTCCGTCATTGTATTAGTTTCGATTTCGATATCGAAGAAATAAAAACTCTGGATTTACTGGAATGGTTATCTTTATTTTTTTACGTTTTTAATCCGACGTTTTGAGGAAGGAGCTCATAAAATTATGAGCGAAACGTCAGATTAAAAATGTAAAAAATAAAGATACCGTTCCAGTTAATCCAGAGTTTTTATTTCTTCGATATCGAAACTAGGGGTATAATTGCTTCATCAAATCTTGGGGACTTTTTACAAAATGGTACTCTTGAAACTCTTGATGTACCAGAAGATAAACCTCTTACAGGAACTAAACAATCAGCACCCTTTGTTATCGCTGATCCAGCTTTGCTATTGAAAAAATATATAATATGATAAGGCCATCCTACACTACAAATTAAAAATAAAATCGAAAGAAGAAATTTTAATTAAAGATTATCGCGTGCACGTAGAATGGTTAAAAATCCATTCGACATATTAACACAAAAATTTACAATTTACAATTTATTGACCACAACCAACACAGAAATTTTAAGACTTTTCCGAGGGAAGAAGGAAATTCTACAACTGCAGCTTTTGAAGAAAGAGACACGTTTGCAAGATCCTTTAATTCCGATGCTGGTTCTGTTTCATGGCGAATAAATATGATTTGCAAAATTACGTTACCATTATCTTTTAATAGTGATGAATATTATATTATTAAAAAAATTTGTATGCATTTTCTAGACTTTTTTAACGCCATTTAAGTTTATTTCTATTTTTTTCTTCCATGTCGTACAAATCTGCTTTGTTGAAAACCATTTTAATTAAAAATTACTACTAAATAATCAAAAAATATATAATGTCACAATCTGTTCGGTTCGCACTGACGTAACGCTTACAAAATAGAATGCGTTGCATTTTGGAGCGGGAGTGGAGCGAGAGCGGACCGCGACTGGAGCGAGAGCGTACCTATAGTGTGAACGGCCACATTTAATTAATGCAATCGAATTTTTCGATACCGGGAGTGGACCGCGACTGGAGCGAGAGCGTACCTATAATGTGTATTGACCTTAAAAGGTCTTATTCAAAACAAAATTAAACGCTTTGGTTGTTGAATAAGCCATAAAACTTTACCGTTAGTGTTATTGCTTGACATTATGTTTGCCAAAAAATGTCACTGGTAACTTGATTCGTTTACCTAAATTTCGTCACGCTTACCTTTTTAAGGTCAGGTTGTTTTGTGCTTTATAATTTCGGAGCAGCAATAATTCTACGGGGAAAGGTCATTTATGGGCATTTACGATAAAAATAAATAAAGTTATGCGGATGTAGCAACAGAAGTCACATTCCGCTTAAACAAATGAACATCTCCTGGACGTAAGCGTTTATGAAATATAAAACAAACGAGCGCATAAAAATGTTACATGAAGTAATTTCTCTGAGCTTCACGTTTTTTGCTAATTTTTCGAGCTCATACTTTTAAGCAAAAAGCTCTTTCACGATGAATTAGCTGACCGGGCAGTGATGCCGCACAATTTATCCTGTGTTAGCGCAGCCATGCATGTATTGTGTTTTTAGAATGAACTGTGTTCATTTGCTACTGTATACATTATAATGTGCGCGGTGTACATTTATTTACACGGGGCTGTTGTGGTTAGGTGTTTCTGATTTTATATGCCGATTATGCTGTTGACGCATTCACGTGTGCATACATCAGTTAAAATGAATTAAAAACAGGTGATGGGGTTGTTAAAAAGGTCGTAAACTCTACCGGGAATAATTAAAACACATCAAACTAATTATTGAAAAACATATTATCGTGCATTTACAAACTAAAAGCTGAAAATTGAATGCGACATACGTAATTTTCAGTCAAATAAAAAATGCTTAATACCGAGTGTAAATAAAATGTGGTACACCCCCTTTTTTTTCTTTAATTTTGATTTTATATAAATGAAATTTTAGAAATACGATGTGTGCAAAAAACCGAGGTTTTTGAGCACATGCACACATTTGTTTCACTTCCGGTTTCGCCGGAAATGACCCCAACTTTGTTATTTTAAATGGAACACTCTGTATATTTTTCCATTTTCGGAAAGAGGAAGCGATTTTGGATACAACTGCACTATTTTGGTTAATTTTTATAACCACAAAAAATTTTTGAAACAAAATTTAGTTTATTATTAAGGGTGCCGTGACCTGCATAAATTGATTTTTATTATGTCAACAATGGGCGTTTACACAAAAAAATAAAACTTGATAAAATATTTTTTAAATGATAATCTGAGCTATAAAGTTTATTCTCAACCACCAAAAATTTAAAAAAAATCATTCAGTTCCGAGAAATAAATTTTTAAAATGCCCTTTATATTTCAAATTCTGAAACGCGCTGTGATTGGCCGTGACGTCACTCTCCGCACAGTCCATGTGCAGCGGGCTAGTTCCTATGCATCGCATAATGACAAGTTGTTATAATATTTTAATATAATATGTTTTTTCTTTTATTAACTATGTATATTATTGCAATGTACGTAAATTATTATTGTGACAAGTTCTACACCTTTTTTTTTGGGATATTCAGAACAAATAAAGATTATTATTATTACGTTAGGCGCGAAGCGCGCGACGAAGACGCCGCAGGGGCGTACGTTGGCCGTCGATTGTAAATAATAAACGTAATCGAACAACAATTACAATTTATTATAATGAATAAAATACCAACAGTACTGCCTTTTAACAGTATTAGCAAAAGAATGATCTCAAGCCAACCCCGAGACCCCTCAGGGTGGCTTCACAACATATCTTAAGTGTTTTTAACATAAACAAATATGACATTCCTGGACCAGGCATATTTGTGTTCAAATATTCTTTACGTATACAGTATTGCGAGAGGTTTTAACTAGTTGTTAGTTTAGTGTATATTTCATTATAAAACAAAGCAAATGTGTAAGTAAATTAATTATTTTGTAGAAATAATTCGATATTATACTAAGGTCATTTAACAGGTGAAAATATGAACAAAAAGTATGTTTCAGTTTATTGTTTAATAATAGGTGATTGTAAACATTAAAAAAATGTACCTACTACTCTTTTAGTCATAGCTATATCTAAAAAACTTACAAAATTAATCTTAAATTCGAGGTAAATAAAATATGGCCTATATATAATAGTAGATAATTGATAAAGTTGGTTTCTCCTGTTGTTTGATTATAGGTTAAATATACGAAAAGTTGCTTGTTCTCAAACAGGTTTATTAGTTGCAAATTCTTTTTTTTTTTTAAATCCGACATGTTTCGCCAATGTTATTTTATCGTCATCCTCAGGGCTAAAACTTATATTATATATACTTATAACTTATTATAACATAAATTATAACTTTTCGTTTATTTAATAGTAGATAATGTTCAATTCAATGATTCTACTATATTAATTTACACTTATAAGTTTTGAATGGTATCAGTTTTATGCTTAGATCATATAAAAAAAGGTATATGGCTTTTTGTAAAACAAGCACTGTTAGTTCAGTATAAATATAATACAAATTTCATAAACGAAGCAACAGTGCTTTAACACTAATCAGTATTTTTAATCAAACATATAAACATGCGCCAAATAGCATACTACAAATAAGTATTGTTTAAAACTGCAGATTTTTTTGTTGGAAAGTAATAGGCTGCTTCATATTACATATTATTGCTATATGATTAATGCTTAATGCTAATGATAATGCTTAATGATAATCTTTTTCACTTTAGTGTATTTTTTTTTGCATAAATACTATTTAATATATTTTTTACTTTATTCAAATTTTAAATGGTCTTCGCAACAATATAATTTAGTTTTTTCGCTTACGTCGGAAATACAACGTCTTGCTGCATCAAACCATTTTTTTCTTTTGGTGGAATTTTCCGGAACAGCAAAAAACAATTTTTCTGTTTTTTTTTGTAGAAGTGGTCTTACATTCAGGCACAAAACACCACTTTCTGTACGACGACATGGTTGCGTTATATTTACAAAAGCACACGCGTGATTTGCCTCACCGAGTACGTACCGGGTGTGACGTCATTTCTCGTGCGCATCGTCCTAGCCGTTTACGGCGCAACTTGACGCGGGAAAACTTTAATCGTTAATAATAAATAAACGAAGTTGATTTAAACAATTTTAACTTCACATACGATATTCTGAACACCAAATCTATCAAATTCTGAAGAAATTAAAAATTAGTGTAAACGCCCATTGTCCAAAAAACGTTTTTGTAAATTTTAAATGCCATTAAGGTTATGTTAATCGGCTTTGAAGGTTGCGGAATCGGTTTTTTGACAAAAAGTCAATTTTTTTAAATGGAACTATGGTGGTACAAGCGGTTATTTTAATGGAACATCTTCTAAAGAATCCATAGATACCAATAACTTGTATTTTTATTAAGAGACCGTTTCGAAAACAAATTATTGTGAAGATTTATTAAGAGATCCTGTTAATCGCAGTACACTGTGCATATAACTACAACAAAACAAATGATCGTTGTTTTATGTTTCACTACTACAGTCATTTAATTGAAAAGTCTAAAAATTTTGGTAATCATTTTTACATAATTAGATTACTTCTATGCGAGTGCTGGCTTTTTTTCCCTCGAAAGTTTTAGCGGGCCACTATTGAATATAATTGTAATAGGCGAAACGAAATTTTATGTATACAGGGTGAGGCATCACTTATGACACCCCCACTTATTTTGTTATTGAAAAGAATAATCAAAAAAAGTTTCAAATAAAAGTTGTTTGATAGAGTATTTCCCAAAATATTGTCATGTCAAATTTTTGTTTTCTTTTGTTTTTTTTTAGGAGTTACGGCACCATATTTGTTTGTTTTTTTAATGGCATCATCCATATTTTTTTATACGGTTTGAAAGACCTTTTCTTTCTCTTTTCAACGCACTAAAACTTTTATACCCTTACATAACAAAATTTTTAAGAAAATCGCAAAAGAACAATTTTGTTTTAAAAGCGTACGGTATTAATTATTTTACACTAGCAGTTAGCCCGTCCTAGGACGGGATTGTCAAGTATGACATAAGTCAACCCGCGTTACAGATTACTATAATAACTGCAAAGTGGGATCCCGCAATCCCACGGGATCCCGCATGATTTTAGCGCACGCGAGATCCCGCACTAATAGCTGCGGGATTTGCAGGATTTGCGGGATTCACTTTTGCAATGCAACTGAAATGAAGGTGTTGGTGGGGGGATTGCCCTATGTCTTTGTTTGGTTAGTACACACAGTAACAGATATGTTAATTTACTTACAAAATCCTAAAAAGTACGACGAATTAAGAAAAACTGGAAATATAATTTTAAAGAAAACCGCGATGCGTCAGGAAATTAAAAAATTGCTGACAAGAGTTTATAAAATTGAAGAAAATGAAACTGAAGATGAAGAGTCTAATGACGAATCCCAACAACCTACTAATCTATCGTTGAAAGAAGAATTAGAAAACCAAATACAGAAAGAGAAGAAAAATTGTATAAAAATAGTAAAGAATGTGCCAGATACCGAATCTTTCGAGAAAATATTGAAGAAGGAAATGTCGGCCTACGAAAGTGACGGAGTTAGAGACAAGTTCCTGAGTATGACGTATAATTACTTGATGACCATATCGCCAACAAGCGTAGAGGCTGAGCGAGCTTTTTCTGCTGCTGGTTATATATATATATATGCAGCCCTTTGAGAAGTAGATTGGGAGATGATACTTTGAGTAGTGTCTGCTTGTTAAGATCATACTTCTTGCAATGATTCATTTAAATTAATTTCAGTTTTTAGTTATTATTGTAATTTGTTATATTTGAAACTGACCAAACATTTCATTATTATTTTTGTGTCATAATTGATTTTTATTTTAATAAATTATATAAAATACTATTTATTATTAGAAAAAAAAATAATCTTATTACCTGAAGTCATAAAATGTCCTTAAAACCTGTTTTAAGTATATTAAAATAGTTTTGAACATTTGTAAACAAAGCCAACAACATATGATTTTTTTTATTTTCTAAATCTACATATATGATTTCAATTATTGTCGCTTTTTGAACTTATTTTTATAATAATACTTGAAAGGAAGTATTTATGTCATTTTGTCATTTATAATGTGAACAAAATCAATTTCTATCATAAAAAATTTAGAAAAATCTTGCGCGGATCCCGCGGGATTTAAAAGTGTGCGGGATTGTCATCCCTACTTACACCCCGTGACGCGCGCCACAAAGTTTTGAGGATATTGCGCCGCAGCGAACGTGTTAAAACAAAACTGTTCTTTTGCGATTTTCTTAAAAATTTTGTTATGTAAGGGTATAAAAGTTTAAGAGCGTTGAAAAGAGAAAGAAAATGTCTTTCAAACCGCATAAAAAAATATGTATGCCAATAAAAAAAAACAAATATAGTGCCGTAACTCCTAAAAAACCAAAAGAAAACAAAAATTTGACATGACAATATTTTGGGGAATACTCTATCAAACATTTTTTAGTTGAAACTTTTTTGATAATTCTTTCCAAAAACAAAATAAGTGGGGGTGTCATAAGTGATGCCTCACCCTGTATAGCGAATTAAGAATTAAGTTAAATAATTTTTTGTAAGATATTTGGGGGCCATAAATCGTTCGCGGGCCGCCAGTTGGACAGCCCTGTGCTAGACCGAAAACTATTCATCCCCTTAACTTCTCTCTCTCTCTCGCTATTTCAACGAACTGGAAGTAAATAATTGTTGTTTAAATAATATAAGGTGACCTAATTAGGTATATTATTGTAAAAGTCTAAAATTGTTATACATTTTACCGATAGCATCATAAAAATAAGCTGGTTTGCTTTTGGTAAGGCGGTTGTCTCGATTTTAGTTGTATGCAAATCCCTTCGTGATGTAAATCTCCCGAGGCTTATTACAGATTCATAGAGGACACTGCCACCTTCAACGGCAGAGAAGCCTAGAGCAGGAGACAAATCTTAATTAGCGCTTAACCTATGAAGCTAACCAGGCCACTAAATGGAAATCGTGTCGTTTTGATTTGAAGCGAGCAAATTAATAGCTGGGGCAGACTCATAGGAACACAAATTTTTTTGGGGTATAATTTGTAATCCATTACTAATACGTAACTCTTGCATTAGATGATAGGACGCTATATTCCGCTCCATTTACTGACACGTGTATAATAACTGAGAGCAACCGCGATATTGCCTTACGTGTAATGGAAACGGCCGTACGTGCATATGCAATATCTGGGTTTTAAGTTTCTAATAATCTTTAATGACCACCGTACTAATGTGTGAAGTGCCTACAAGAAACTTTGTAATGTAAAACCGATAGATTGAACTGATTATAACGGTTACCGTCGCGATAATCACTTGGCTTAATTAATATGTATAACAGCAGCTAGTTATAGGGGGGCGGCTTAGTGGCTTATTGGTGAGGGTATGCCTTTATGAAGTCGCTAAATGCGAGTTATGCAACGTACAGAGCTGGATTCGACTCCTTTGTGTCTCATGTCTCGTGGTTACGAAGAACGTTGATAGCTAACGTGTTATCACCGAAAACTAATACCTCCGTGCGTAATAATAGTTCGTTAATTATGAATTTTAGCGTTTATATAATTTGTCAGCGAGATAAGGCCTCGCGATACGGTAACTCTATCCTTGTTTGAAAGTTATATCCTGTAGCTCGTTAGTCGAGCAATACGACCAAACAGGTATAATGTCGCTGTCTGATAAAAAATTTACAGTAGGGGAGGTTATAATATTCTGCAAAATAAAAAGGATATTAAATTAGCTTGCATTCATAGTAAATTAACTAGCAATTAGTTTAAAGAATATTATTAATTAGACGGTATGTAGGTCGATACGTTTAATTTGTTATTAATTAAAATTGTAGACTTTGCTGCATCTGAGATATTTATGTAAGGTTAAAAATTAATTTTAAATTGAGTATACAAGCTCATGAACAGTGCAACCTTTTAACCCATTTATGTCCAGACCTATTTTTGGTAAGAAATGCTTATGAAACTTTTAAAAATTGTTGTTTAGTGTCTAAAGAAAGCATAAAAAAGTATTTTTTTTTTGAGTAGTTTTTGAGATTTTGAGTGGGTCGATCAATTTAACTTGCCACAGTAAATCTAAACAAAGTTATATAAGGCATGGTCTACACCTAAGCTCCGTATAAAAGCACAACTTTTTTCAAAAGACTTAAGTAAATGGCTAATATAAATTAGTTTAGAGACAATATGGAAGTAAAATTTCCAAGGCAGCTTGTGGATTCTTTTTTTATTCTCTGGATAGGTATGCCTCCCGAACTTGGGGACTTACTATTTTTCATCTTCTTAACCCTTGTCAGGCGGCATAGGTACAATTGTAAATGTTTAGTTTTTAAATTGCAATAACTTTTTTTCTGGAAACCATAGAGGGCTAAAATTTTGTGACATCTCTACATTTTTGATCTAGATTATAAGATGAGCTAAATTTCAAAACAATATTTCCCCTCTTCCGAGATAAGGGGTCAAGTTGTTTTTCAGCATCTTTTTGCAGGTGCCCGTTATAGAATCAAAACAAAATATCTAAGTAGTGTTGAAATAAGCAAAATATCACAAATGTGATGCATGTGGTGGCCAGAACAGGAACAATACTTTGGTAAGATTTTTCCTCCCTTTGGTATGTACGGGTCGTTTCAAGAAGATTCACCACTATTTTCCCGTGCGTGGTCACTCGTTTTTACAATGTGATCGAAACTTTGGAACAGCTAAACGAAAAATCAGAAAAAAAGACAGAATTTACACTCCCGATGAATACACCGAGATGATTACTACTGCAAAGACAACAGGATTTTCGGTAACCAAAATTACATCGGTCGACATACTTGACTTTAAAAACTGGTGGCCTAACTTTTTAAAAAAAAACCTCAAAATCGATAGATAAACATGCGAAATTTGAGATATCCAAGTATAAACATCTAGAATATACATCATCTCCTAAAGGCTACCTTATAGCCTCAGAATTTATTGATGGTTTGGTTAAAGATAGTTTCCTACTCTTGAAACCTGGAATGCCTGCAAAGTTACCGACAGCAAAAGCTTACGAACATAAAAGACCTATTAATTTAAAAAAAATGCAAGACGTAGGAAAAATCATTGCATACATTCCCGATTTTTATGAAAACATTCTGACTTGGCCCACTACTGAAGTGGAAGGTGAAGAAGACTAAATAAGTTCTGGTATAATTTTCATATAATTTTTTCTTGTTTAAAATAATTTTTGTTTATTTTTTTTGTTTTGTGATAATACTTAAATTAAATAAAGTTTATTTCTTTTCATCTTTGATTACTGCAAAACCTTCCTTTTACATCATTTTTATAATTGCAGTTCAATAGTTTGAAGAAGGGAATAATTCCACTCTCTTGTTGTCATGGTTACTGATAAAATATTTTGTCAAAAAATAAAGTGGTCGCAGAAATGTAATAATACAATAAAACTTTAATTTTTGCATCAAAAACAAAATTTATACAAGTGAAAATACCAACACCAACAACATTTTTTTAATTTTCCAAAAATTAATTTTTTGTAATTATTACCTTCTTCAAACTGCTGGTTCAATTGTACCTTTACCGCCTGTTACGTTGTAAAATTATGCCGCCTGACGAGGGTTAAAAGATTTTATTACTTCATGATATGCAATTTTATTTCCTTTATGATACCTAAGATTTCGGCAGCCCTGTATACTTTACTTCTTGAAATGACGGCCGATGATCTGTTAGAATATTTTCATAATATTTTTGCCACTTATCCTGTCCAATACTGTTAAGTTTAATTTGTTCGTAGGAGTTCTTTTCCACATTTATTTACGTAAAACTTGAATAATTAAATTGTGGTGCGATAAATCACAGATGTTGTTATAAGCTTAAGATAGGATTTCAGCTGAGAATCGGGTTAGTAAGAACTGGGAACTTAGTTTGCGTTTGTAATTATAGTTACTTGACCAAAGTTACACGAAGAAACCACATACTAACTGAAGGCCTGCAACTAAAGTCAGATCGAACTTAAACTTAATATTACCCATTCAGCTATGCTCTAACTCGTGCTGGCTTTATTGCATCTGCCACATTGGGCAACATTTGGGAGTTTCGCGTGCTTAATGGATTTTTTAAGGGACGATAAAGTTTCCTTCCTTCGAGATTTTAAGCAAGGAACAAAAAAATCTTAAGCGAAATGAAATTAAAGCTTACACAATTTATAGATCGCCATATTTACATTACGTTATAGCACTGATCTAGAGTTCTTTTAAAAAGAAACGTCGCGAAAGAGCCAGGAACACTCGTTCGATTGTAAAGTGTACATACAGGGCATATCGAAAAGTATGTACGGTTAAGCTTTTATAAATCTTTACAAGCGACCCTTTTTTATAAAGATTTGATACAATTAAACAGATATGACAAGTGATATGTGGAGATGTAGCAAACACATGAGTATGTACACTAGAGTTTTACTGTATAAAACAATAATAGCTCCTCATTTTGAGTTTTGCGCTTCATTACTTATTAATTTAAATAAAAATGAACTTCAACAATTACAGAAATTGCAAAATCGCGCCATGCGCACTATTTTAAAGTGTTCAATTCTTTCCCCTATCAAGGTTATGTTAAATACACTTCAATTTATGAGTATTAATCAGAGAATAATATTTAGAACATTAGAGCTAGTTTTAAAAATTAAACTACAAAAAACACCAAAATATCTGTATGAAAATGTAAAATTAGTCCATGAGATACACAGTTATAAAACTAGAAATAGGCTTAATTTCGTTATAGAGAAACGTACTAAAAGTCAAACTGCTCGTTCATTATTTTATCAAGGTTTTAAAATATTTAATAATATGCCGCATCAAATCAAAATATGTAATAATTATAAGAAGGGTATTAAATCAATTAAGGAGTACGTATTAGAACGCTATTAAACTGTTATCTTAGATACTTTAGAATTTAGAAGATTTTTAGATTTTTTATTTTATTTCATTCTATTTTTATTTTTATTTTTATTATATTTACTATTATTAAATTATGTTACAATGTAATAGCAATTGCTAAATAAAGCTAACTTACTTACTTACTTACTGGTCAGAAAGAGGAGAAAAAAAGCACATTTAACTAACGTCGCTGAAGTTAGCTTGGGATTTGGATTGGGTTCTGTTCTCGGATAACTCATATTACAGTGGACCAGATAATCAACATGATTTTAAAACCATTAAAAAAATACTTAAATCGGCTTTATCACAATGTTTATGCAATTATTGCATTGATTTGTCTCATCATTGTGAATCGTAGCAAACAAAAACAAAATATTTCACAGAGATAAAATGTTCCACTGTAATTCAAAAATCTTTAAATACATACATACATAGAGTTTATTTTTCTAAGTATAATGCGGTTTGTCTCAACTATTATTAAATTAAATTTTCAAAATTATTTTTTTAATCAATATAAAATTTTTATTGAAAACGTTTAAGAGTTGAAACTTGCTGGAGATGTGAACCATGGTTGTACTGATATACATATTTTTTTTAGATTTAAATTATGGGTAGTACGTGCGTAATAAAATATTCAAAATTATTTGATTTTTTTGAAATCGATATAACATTTTTATTAAGGACGTTTAAAAGATAAAACTTACTGGAAATATGAACTACGGTTGTACTGACTTGTACATATCATTTTAAGCCCTTAGTCATGCGTAGGAAGTGCGTAATACAGTTTTCAAAATTATTTTCCCTCAAACGAAATGTTTTTAATCGATATAAAATTTTTAATGAAAACGTGTAAGAGTTGAAACTTGCTGGAGATGTGAACCATGGTTGTACTGATATATACATATTTTTTTTATAATGTATAATAAGCTGGAAATGTAATCTGGGAGACCCTGTATACGAAAATAATTTTTTAAATATTTTAATAAATATGGGGTTAGCAACAACTAAGAATTTAGCTTCACTGTATTAAAATATTCTTTTATAAAATCGATTAACACAGGATTGATTGATTCCAATCTCACTCAACAAAACAAGTGTCAACGTTCAATTACATTGACTTCAAGGACCTTTGCAGTACAAGCAGATTGGCAAACAAACTAGCATTGATTATCTATTTCAATATTATTTATTTGCCTCCGACCTGTTCGGTAAATAATCCATCGCAAATTAGATTTGTATTCCATTAAAACACTTATTTTAATTGTATACATGTGTCCGAATTCGTCGTATTAAATACTGGTAATCAAATTCGTCGTATAATCTTTGGAATACCTCCAAATTGCAGTCTATTAAATGCACACAATCACACAATACGACTGACCTATAACAGTGTTTGCTTAACATGACCGCTTTGACGCAATTGCAACAATACAGCCGAAGTTATCTATGTGGTATCAGTCAGTACTTCAGAACTAACTTGCTTGATTAATTTGTTTCAGTTTCTGTACTAATTACTACTTGCTTAATTAATTTATAGTAAACGAAACTATTAATTTTAGTGATTTATTAAAAAAAAAGAAACCTTGAAAAATGACTGGTCACGAGGCGCGAATGGTAAGCTACGAATTTTATTGGTAATTTTTTTTTCAAAATACGAGGGATTTACTAGATTATTGTTCCATCTGACTCGCAAATATTAGCTCCATTTCTGTGGGTTGCAATCTCCTGGGAGCCACGTGTTCTTTTCACAGGGATTTCGTAGTCAACTGTTTTATTTTTCAGTTTTTATGCACTTTACATTCTTCATAAAATTTAGCGTAAACGTAAAATGCTTATATCTCAAAGTAAAAGATGTTTTAAAATGTTGAATCAAATTTAATCATAATTAAAACAAACTTTAAGTGGTTGAATAATAGTAAAAAGCATACACCAGTTGTTTAAGTATAAATTTTTTTAAAAACGTGTAGAGGCTACTGGTCTGCATACTTTGAATTTTTCATAAGAGCTTTTTAAATGGTTATTTCAACAACACGAGACTAATTTATTGTTGTTTAGGATATAAACTTTTTTACTATTACAATTTTTTTGCCGGATGTAAAAAAATGAAATTGATGATGTTTCTGAAGAGACGAAACGTTCTTGGAAATTTTATGTTATCTCAAAATATAAAGCGTAAGACGTTGTTATGGAGAAGTGCTTCCAAATTGTCGATATCTTAAAAATTTAGGAAACGGGGCAAAAAAAAGAAAAACAATTTTTTCAGTTTTTCTTTAATAACCTTTGAAGTAAGACAGCTAGGAAAATTTTCTTTGCAGATATTTGGTTAGTATCTAATTTGGCAACTTTGCCCTAATTTAACCGACCTCGCAGCACTTAAGATGCGAGATCCCCATGCATTTACCCGAATTTGGGACCCTGTATACGTAGGAAAATTCAAGTATAAAAAAAAAAACGAATAACCTATGGTTCACCCTATATTATGAAACTTTTAAGTCAAAATAACGATAGACGACATTAGAAAATTTGCGCCTTCTGTAGGCCAATATATTTATCAAAGCAACACATAAATAAAGGAAAAAACTTATGTAGTATTATTATGCCATGTAGTTTGCATCTGACGGTTTGCTAAAATGAACAAATATAAATTTTGCAAAGGCTTAGGAACTTCGTTTATATATTTAACTTTTAAGCAACACGTATTATGATATTTGTATCGGTTCAACAATTTACATTCACTTGCTGTTGTGTTTCACTGCATTTTTTTCCTAGCGAAATAATTCGAAACGAAATGACTCCGAAATTCCTAAAGTATATTTATGAACCACAAACTGTCCTCCATCTATCCTTGCTTAATCTGCGGAAGCCACCCCAGCAGACAATACCGCGCTATACCCATGTCACACTTTCTTACCCACATTTTGTCCCATCTTGAATAATGAATTAGATTTCATTTAAAACGCTCGGTGTCGCAAACTTTATTCGCTATAAATTATGACTAAGTCCAACTAACACCAAAAAAATACACTTCAAACACTAAATTGTGGAGCGATTTTGTCTAAACCGTGTCATGACGTGCATCAGAAGTGAAACCAAATGGCTTCTGCATAATTGCTTTTGGAGCTAAAGTTCAATTACTCCCTTGGCACTGGCGAAACGAGTTTAAAACTGGAAAATACTTGCATTTTACAGGTTAAACAAACAAAATTGGATGCATTACGTTAAATTGTTGATCTTGCAACGAATAGTTAGGTACCTCGTTATATTAATTTAGTTGTGTTTTAATAATTCATAGCGAATAGAAATGTTAATTACATGTAAATACTGATCCATACACAAAATAAAGGACTGTTTAATTAACATTAATGTTTAATTGATGGTTTTAATGATATTAAGCTGGAATCTAAATGAATTACTTGGTAGCACTACAGGGCTTTAATCTTTCTACGATAATATACTTTGAAATACGTTGCCACCTACCGAAATAGTTGTAAATTCTTCTTTAAATAAACAGTAAGTGAAATTTGTTTGAAATTAAACTATTTAAAGCTGTTATTACGGCCGCTTTGAATTACCTACAGGTTAAGTAATTAAGACGTTAATATTTTGTGGCTGTTGATTGTAGAAGAGGGTTTCTTCGGCCTCGAAGACCTATTGTGTTAGAGCTCTTTGATCAATGAAGAAGTTCAAGAGGCTATTCAGCTGGATGCCTCGAATTTCTGTAGTTTCTGGTTTCGAGTCACCGAGGTTTTGTTTCAAGGGTGCAATAAGCAGAGCGGAGAACATGAGAACTTTTCTTTTCTTCACCGCGTCTTCTGCAAGTGGCGTCCTGTTGAACGTGTACTTTGGAGCTTGTTAAATGAGAGTGTCCGGTTAAGACGCCTTCGTATGAGCTTTCTTAATCCTTGACAGTATTTTTGATTAAATGTTCGTGTGGTAATTTTAACGAACTAAAAGTGAATAATTATAGACTTGTAATATACAGGGTGGCAATAATCTACATGTGTTGCATGGGTAACTTTGTTATTATAAGAGTTACAAAGACGGTTAAATGAGCAAAGTTGAGCAGATTTCAAGAAAAATTTAATGCCAATTGGACATTTAACCTACACCTTCAACTTTTTAATATTCTGCAAATTCAGACGATTTTTGTACTGGTAAATAAATCTATACCGATAGTCTTATGTGTATACAGGGTGCGCCAATAGTGCAATAAAGTCCATTTGCCCTTAATGTCAACTTCTCAAAAAACAGTTTTTAATGAAACTTATAATATTTCTAGACGTGCATGTTTTAAAATTAGTTTTAATTATACAGGGTGTTTCATTGAAGTGGAGCGTCACTAAAGGTTTTTTTTTTTTTTAAATTGAACACCCACTATATTTTTGGATTATCTCAAAAAATCTTTGAATTTCCAAAAAAACATGGTACAATACTTATCAAGAGCACAACGTTATGAGTAATAATTTTAAATATTCTTATATGCGTTTTGTAGAAATTTTCTAATTTTTCCGAAGTAGGCCCCGACTTTTTTTTAATAAGTTGACATTGAGGGCAATAATGGACTCTATCGCTCTATTGGCGCACCCTGTATATTAACTTTTTTACCCGGTACCCCCACCATTTGTTTTTTTAAATTAATAAAACTGCAATAGCTTGAGATATATTAGTTCTAGGCAAAGGACATGCCAAACGCTTTTTAACCTTCCCGTTCCCACGCCATCGACCATGTGGGGTAACTAAAATACCCCACAAATTTCTTTATTAAAATTGACGTTTTTGGTATTTTTTAGTAAAATATATGTTTTTAATAAACAATAAAATGTAAATGACTGGAATTAAACGTTTATATTGAAAAACAATAAGAAATAATAAGAATAACACTAATCTTAGGTTAGGATTTTTACTTTTGTAACCCAGGCAGAAATTTCACTTTTTTGCAAAAATAAACAAAAGATAACAAAAACCAGCTATAGAATGTAACTCGTAGATACATTGTCGAGGATTAGCTGAAAGAACACTTTTCAGAATTGAGTATTTTAGGAAAAAATATGGAAAAACCGCTTGGGGTACTCAAGTTACCCCACGTGGGAACGGGAAGGCTTATTAATTCGATCAACGTCACCCATTTGTATATTAATGTCACTTTCATCACTATCATCGTCAAACATTTTTTGTAATTTGTCATCCGTTCTTGAGGAGTAGCTGGAAGGATACTTTTCCGAATTGAGTATTTTAGAAAAAAATGCAAATAAAACTGCTCTGGGGTACCTAAGTTACCCCACGTGGGAACGGGAAGGTTAATGTCACTTTCATCACTATCATCGTCTAAAATTTTTCGTAATTGGTCATCCGTCAAATATGTTTTCGCCATTTTTACAGCTAGACTAAATGAATGAATCGTAAATCCGAAGTAGAACTGTGCAAAATACGTACTTCACGAAAGCGCAGTATAATCAATGGCTGCGCTCTGTTCTGTATTTCGTAACATAAACAACCATGTGGGGAAACTTAGGTACCCCAGGAACAAATTTCACTTTTTTGTGAAAACTAGCAAACGATAACAAAAACCAGCTATAGCATATAACTCGTAGATATGTTTTTGAGGATTAGTTGGAAGGATACTTTTCCGAATTGAGTAATTTAGAAAAAAATGCAAAAAAAACTGCTCTGGTGTACCTAAGTTACCCCACGTGGGTACGGAAAGGTTAAAGGCAATTGACTCATCTAAAAAAAACGTGAGAATATACAAGTTGTATTTAAAATCCTTTGCAGGCAAATGATGCCATTTGGTATCATGTACTATTTTCTTTTATTTTTACTGCTTATACGTATCATCTAACCTTACAATTTGGTTGAATAGACAATGTTACAAGTGGTGGCGTTGTCAAGTTGAGACATAACCAGAGATTAGTGTTTATATTCAAATATACAGGGTTCTCGTTTTTCGAGGGCCACAATGGGGATCTCGTAAACGGTAAGAGTTACGACTTCGGTTAAATTAGGGCAAAGTTGTATATTCAGGTGCTTAATAATTTGACGCAAACAGAACTTATCTAGCTTTTTTTAGTTTTTGAAATATAGGGGAAAAAGTAAAAAAGTGGATTTTTGTTTTTTGCCCATAACTTTTTCATTTGATGTCGAATTTTATTTCTGTAACAACTTTTTCATGACAACTTTTTGCAAGCAATCAAAATCCCCCAAGCGACGTTTCGCATCGGGTCAATTTTTTCTTGTGGTCGCTATATCTGATTTTAACGCCAGGTCACCCTGTATCTGACACACTATCCTAATAAAACAGGACATGTTTTACCTAATGCGGCCCATATCTCGCCAATTTTTTTGCTAAAACGAGGTGAATTGCTCGTTCAACACAATAACCCCTTTTATTAACATCATATTCTCAATAAATTCAGCTTGGTACTCATAATAACTTTATAAACCTTACGTAATCATTTAAATTAACGAGTGTTATCAAATACCTATTTCAAGTATTTGTTAGTTTTTGAATAAGTACACACATTTTGGTTCAAAATAATACAAGAGACTTGAGATATCTTTTGAGATGCGAAACTCAGCAGTATTTGTCTTGTTACATATTTTACTTAAACGGTTGAAGACGATTGTTTTAAATTCACCCATACGAAACTTATTTTCGCTAACAATAAGTACCTCTTTAAAATACGAGAAACTAGAAATTTACAATTTAATTTAGCGCGCCACTAAACAGAATAAACGAGTACCTTCCAAGAAATGGGTTTTCAGCATGGCAGTAGTTTTGTTGAAATTGCTCACTGTAACTGAGAATAACAAGAACTTTTAAAATTTATCTTTCAAGGGCAATAAAGTGCGCTATATATAAATACTTTTTTAAGTTAAACATCAATTTAAAATGTCCTGGAAATATTGCAACAAGCTTCCAATACGATACTGAATAGGTTTATGTATTTTTTTTTGTAGTCAATTAAAATTATTGCCGACTGTTGAATTGTTATTTATCTCGTTTACACGTATTGAAATTCTTGTTTTCTAAATAACATATTTTGTTTTTTATATGCAACTAAACGAGGTTTTTCTGTTTGTGCTTCATCGTCGGTAGTTTTTAAACGATATAAAGAATTTCAGAAATTGCTCTTCATAAGATATGTCGTAACCAAAACGAAATTGCCTAGATCTTGTGTGGGATATCGATGAAGCTTTTACTTCACTAGAGATGATTGTTATAAAATACGTTGAGTATTTACTTTGTCGAGTTTATGTTAATAATAATTATAAAAAAAGAGGAACCACTGTTTATACTAACACAAGCAATCGAAAAGAGATTAACAAAAAGCAAGGAAATACATTCATTTTTATAGACTTGGAAAAAGCCTTCGATAAAATCAAAAGTATGGAGGAGCCTTGGAAGGAGAGAAAAAGAAATAGAAACAACATATAATAAAAGCGATGTAGGAAAAAAGGGTAATTATTGTAAGAACCCAAAACGAAGAATCGACAGAGTTTGAAACAAAAGAGGGCTTAAAACAAGCATACGTGCTCAGTCCATTATTATTCTCATTAGTTAGAGATGCAGTAATTAAAGAAGTAAAACCAAAATTGAGACCGTTTCAAATAGGCACCTGGAAACTGGAAAAAATAAACATAACAGAGCTAAAATTTAAGCGAAAAATATTGGGTATTAGGTTAGGTGTAATAGAGTACTAATTCAAACTATTCCACTATTTGTAGGCATGGGTTTCTACCAGAACATCCGGTTAAAATATGGCACCATAATCGTCCGTCACCTTAAGCTGTGGAATAACATCAATAACAAACTAGCTAGCATGAAGAATCGACTCATCTTCCTCAACCGCTGCAAATCCAAAGAATCTGTTTTTTAAATTGTTAATCTTAATGTAATATTGTTTTATGACTTGGTTAACTCCACCATCTATGAATGGCTTATATATTGTTATGGTACAATCATCATTATTTCCACCTCATGGCATAACCTATATAAACTGTAAGTTTCAATTGCCTTCAGCTATTAGTCTATTATTATTAAATAACATTTTTTATGTATTGTAGTATCCACTGAAGAAGGACTTAATTAAGTCCGAAATAGAAATGGAATAGTTTGAATTAGTACTCTATTACACCTAACCTAATACCCAATATTTTTCGCTTAAATTTCAACTAGTAAGGTTGTTACTTCCCATCAAACATAACAGAGCTAGTGTTTACAGACGACATGGTCTTAGTTGCGGAAAAAGAAAAGAATCAGCAAAATAATCTAGAAACTCTAACCAGGAATTGGAAAAAATCAAGATGAAAATAAATACAGAAAAAACTATAATCGTTATAAAAAAAAACAACAAAAGGCATAGCTTTAAATGGGATTAGGTTGGAACAGGTAAAAAGCTTTAAATATTTTAGAGTGATCATGGAGAAAAATTGAGGAATGTATAAGGAAGTAAGCGAAAGGACAGGAAATGTAAAAAGAATATTTAACAGTTAAAAAACAACATTTATTGAAAATAGAGAAATCCCAAAACGAACAAAAGTGGAAGTGGTAATAAAGGTAGTAACTCCGGCACTTTTATAAAAAAAAAAGTGAAACGTGGACACTCACAAATAAAAATAGTAGCCGATTGAAGGCAGCCGAAATGGGACTTCTAAGAAAAATCCAAGGAAAAACCAAAAAAGAAAGAATCAGAAATGAAACATATAGAGAACAATCAAAGATAAAATCAGTTGAAACAAAAATACAAGATAGACAGCTGGGATGGTTGGGTCACATTTATAGGATGAAAGAAGAAAGGTAACTAGAAAAGCCTATAAAGCAAGATCACAGGGAGAAAACAAAAGAGGTAGACCGAGAAAAACCTGGCAAGACCAAATTAAAAAAGCAAAAACATCAAATGGAGAGACATAAAAAAGCTAGCACAAGACAGAAAAACATGGAAAACAGTCAGCACCACACAACTCAACAGTTCTACTCCTAATAGTAGAAGAACTCATGACTAAACATATAATTAAAAGTTTTGTAATGGATATTAAGGGAAAGTAATTGTTTTTTTTTTTTTTGATTTGTCGATGAAGTTTTAACCCTTTAGGTCTTAGTGGTTCCACTATGGAACCACATATTTGTAATTTTATTCTGAGAGTCCTAGTAATCGAGCGCTGGAACCACCACCGAGAATGAGTCATGTATTGCTGTTTCGCGCGTTCTAGCCTGCAACTGCTAAATCAGCGTTTATTAAATTTGTTTTAGTGAATATTGTGTTGGTGCATTTTTGACGTGCTTCGTGTCTTGCTGTATCGTTTTTTGTTATAAAAAACTGAACAACATTATCAAGTAAGTAGTATTATATTTTTTATATATGTTCCTGTCTTTAAAGTATCCAGTAATAGTTCATCAAAGTTTTACATCATAAGTCAGTTTTTTTTTCTGTTTTTATATGGTGGTTCCATACGGAACCACTAGGAATTTGTTTCTTTATTTTTATTTTTTCCAATCTGTTATTCTTTAGACTACACCATGTCAAAACAAACTTTAAATCTAGAAAAGTTAACTAGCGACGATTTATACGAACTCCTTGATGAAATTCCATCAGAAGGATCCGATGCTTCGGAAGAATCGGATAATGAAGATATCGATATTGCCTCAATAGTTGATATTGAAGATTTTCTTCAATCCACTTTAGCAATAGAAGATGATAGCGACTGGAGCAGCGAAGATGACATTCCGCTGTCGTCTTTTGTTGAAGCAGGTGAAATCTGTTGGACTATGAACTCATCTTTTAGGAGAACACCGACACCTTTTGTGGAGAATTTTGGACCTATGCTCCCTGACAATTTGGATTTAGAGTTTCCAGTTGATCTTTTTCAATTATTATTCAGTAACAATCTTCTAGAGAACATAGTGTTTCAAACAAATTTGTACATTTTACAAAAAAACGGTGTAAATAGAGTTCCGATAACAATAGCAGAAATTAAAAGTTTTTTAGCGATAAATATTATTATGGGCTTGAAAAAATTGCCCAGTTATAAAGATTTCTGGTCTTCCAAACCAGAATTAAGGGATAACTTTATTTGTTCAGTAATGTCTCGTGATAAATTTCGCTGGCTGCTTACCCATCTGCATATCAACGACAATTCCTTAGAACCGAAAAGGGGCGAGTCCAACTACGACAAATTGTACAAAATAAGACCATTGCTGAAAGAATTATCAGAAACTTATCAAACGTTTTATAAGCCAGCACAATATAATTCGATTGACGAATCGATGATAAAATTTAAAGGGAGAAGTAGTATACGGCAATATATGCCTATGAAGCCAATAAAGAGAGGATATAAGATGTGGGTCCGAGCAGATGAGCAAGGCTATGTTTCCCAGTTTCAAATATATACTGGGAAGATTAACAATATTGCTGAAAAAAATTTAGCAGCGAGAGTGGTAAAGGACTTGACTAGAAATTTAGTAGGAAAAAATTACCAAGTATATTTTGATAACTATTTTAGTTCCATAAAGTTATTGCAAGATTTGGCAAACGATAATATACTGGCTTGCGGAACAGCAAGAAAAGGAAGAAAAGGCATTCCATCTGATTTAGATTTTGATAAAAAAAATATGAACAGAGGAGAATCAAAGTGGAGGATTAGTAAAGATGGAATATTGGCAGTGAAATGGTGGGATAAAAAACCAGTGTTGTTCTTGAGTAATTTTCATAATCCAGAAGCTGAAGAAACTGTTGAAAGAAGGCAAAGAGATGGAACAAAAGCAGAAGTAAAATGCCTGAAACTTGTAAAGGATTACAATAAACATATGGGCTATGTCGACAAATCCGATATGTTAAAATCATGCTACGAAATAGACAGAAAGTCAAAAAAATGGTGGCATCGAATTTTTTGGCATTTTCTGGATCTAACAATTGTAAATTCATTTATTTTATTCAAAACTGCCTCAAATGGACCTACTCTAACTCTAAAAGAGTTCCGATTAGCAGTAGCGATTGGTCTAATTGGTGCTAACACAGAAATAAGTCCAAGAGGACGAAAAAGTGTTTCTGTATCTTCAAATAGGTATAAAGTACAAATACCTTTGGAGAGGAGAACTAACCAAGCTGCGCATCTTCCCGTCCATGGTACAAAAATCAGATGTGCTGGCTGCAGCACTAAAAATAAACCGCGACGTACCAGATGGCATTGCAAATGTTGCAAGGTAGGATTATGTTTGTCGAAAAATGAAAATTGTTTTTTAAAATTTCACAGTAAATAGTATTCTTTAATTATTAATGTTACTTTTCTGCATATTATTTGTGATTACTACATTGTAAGAATATTTTCTCTTTATTTTTTACAAATAAATTTTATACTTTAAAATTTGTATCATTCATCTGTGGTACCTACTGGTACTTAATTGGAACCACCATTTTTTGGGTAAAATTATAAAAAAAAAAAAAATTTGAAAATTAATTCGTGTTGAATAGATTGATGTTATCCCAAAAACCATAAAAAACACCCGATTTTCTAAGCAAAAAATATATCCGTACTCAAAGGGTTAAGCCAATTACTTTCTGAAAAAGATCTAGTCTATTTTGAAGAAAATTTTAATATTCGTAAATAAACAAACAGGTTAATTATCACTACCTACTTAATATACTTTAACATAGCAAAGTGTTAAATAAACTAATAAATTTATTTACTTCATATTGATAGCTTTACAAAACAAATACTGTAAAGTAATTATTACATTCTGATGTGTCTGAGTGTATAATAATTTATTAAAGTGTTTTTCAGTTGCAAAGTTTATGTGGCGTACCTTACAATACAATTTGCATATTGTTTTAATTAATTGTGTAACCCAAAGAGTTAATTAATTAAAATGAATAGCTTACCTACAAGCTAAAAAACTTGTAAACAGGTGTAAATACCAGTTAAGCCAAACTCGACGACTCGTGTAATGGTAAATAACTTCAAAATATTTCAACATGATGTAGTGATCATGAAAGAATCTTTACCGCAAATTTAAATATGAGCAAATTAATATTTAAGGCTAAAAAAGTTATTAACCCTAAAATAGTTGAAGTTATTATGTTGATTAGCTTATAATACAAAATTATTTTCAAAAAGGTTTTGCAAAATACGAAGTAATGTGTACCAATATTTAAATATTACTGAAACGTGGTAAAGAAACTAACAATAATTAACAAATTAACTACTTGTAACTTGTAACAGATTGATAAAAAATGGGTATGGTTGCCAAAGAACACAGAATTTTAATAAATATTCCAATGATCTAAGATTCTCGAGTGTAAGCAAAATTTTAAGGATAAACAGGTTTTCCTAAAAAATCAGTTATCTTTTAAATAAATAAAAATGATGTAAAGAAAAGTATCTATTAACGAAGAGACATAAGTACAAGTATGTGCAGGAAAACTTTAAGTTGATGGCAGTTTTATTTTTAATTTTTATTACGTTAATTAGCAACTGTATGCACTATTTTTCGCAAGTTTAAGGGTAGCAACCGGTTTTACCCCACATCTTCCAATTTCAAGATAACATATTAATACAGGGGCATATTGCTCATTGGAAAAAAGTTGCAGGACAAGCCCATTCTAAGCCTATCATTTCAATGGTCACCAAAGAAAAGAGGAAAGAAATGCCCAAGATAAGCAGAGTAGACATCAGACCAGCCACAGGACTCATCACAGGACACAAACACTTTTACATAATAAGGCTCTCAGACCGATATATGCACAGGATATGGTAAAGAGGAAGAAACTCCTCTTCAAATAATATGCTAGTGTGAAGGGTTCACACCCTATCGGCGTTAACTTCTGGGGATGGAAAAAAACCAACCAAGAAGAGTTAAGAAAAACACCCTTAAAGAAAATCCTGAAATTTTTCAAAACACAGGACTTTTTAAGACGCCATCACCAGAGGTTACAATAGACCAATAGGTCACAGTACAGAAACCCGCAAGGGAACCACCTCAATGGAAATAAAAATTAAAAAAATAAGACTTCTGTTGGGTAAACCTTAGATTAAGTTTGAGCATTTAGGATTAATCTAAATTGCTCATCGGTCTTAAAGACCATATTGCTCTGTTATAAACTCCATAATGGTTTATCTTTAACAAAGCGAAGTTTACGGAGAAGAAGAAAGGTCAAATAATCTTTCTTATAACAACAATCACCGATTCTTGTTTTTAGGCACCAGAAAATACCGTTATAAAACTACCAAGCTATTTTGAAGTAGCTTCCTACCAAGCCTTATTCTTGTATGCATCAGATGCTTTCTTGTAGCTCCTAGAAGTTCTTTTATTGCTCCGGTCATGCTTTTCATCGACCAGCTTGTCTTTCTCTGGTACTTTTAAGTTTTAAGACACCGCTTGGTTGTTTCATAGGATGTAACAACTTCCAGTTCTGCTTCGAAGAAAGTTGTTTTCGTTAGTCGTTTTCTTTTTGCGTGCTGTTGTGTTATTAAACATGAAATATATTTGCTACCGGGTTTGGCTCCACTTTCCCTCACTCTAAATTTTTAAATTAGTAAAAAAACTGTGTAAGATAAAATATTCCTGCGTTTTTCGTAACTTTTCTCACATTCAACCAACTTATTCTTAAGATACATGAGATTCCTATGTTGCGTCTCGAATTTGGCACACTCTGTACATGTAAACGTGTTTATTATAAAATACTAAAAGTGCTTTTAGCGAGTCCATGAGACAGATTAAGAAATATTTAAAATACAGGAGCGAACTGTTTTGAATTAATTTGCCTTGGTAATGTATATAAATGACAGATTACATTTGAGCAGAAATCTCATGGTTAACTCAAACGGGCGACTTAATAAGCCCAAGAAAAACAAAACTATGTTTTTGTAGTCAAAGTGTGGCATCAACAAACAAAGCCCAGAGTTAAAATAACACAAATTCGATTTATTTGCAAACAAGTTGGGAGACCCCCTGTAAAAACATGAAAGTTAAACAAAGCACAATTCCTTCCAGTGCGAAATCCTGAAAAGCGCATGCATATTTAAAACAGCGGTTGCAACTAGAAGGCCATGTATTAACACGCGAACCTTTTTCCGATACCGAGCCAGCTTCGTATAATATTGGAACAAAGTCGATGCGGATTTGGGGGCTTCGAATTTGTATAATGTCGGGTCCAGTTGCGCAACACCAAATCTGACATTTGCTGACATAAAGTTGTAAGTAAATTTAAATTTGCATATTTGAATACATTCATACACGAAACTAAACACATTGCATACAGTGAAGAACCAATTTTAAACGAAGTTACATCAGAACGTGACAACCAAACAAACTGAACTAATTTAGTAATAATAGTGTTACACGCGCCCTACTTTAATAAAATTGAAAAATAAAACTTCACTTAAAACATGAATCTGCTTGATTACCTTTTGGTATTTTGTACTTTATGACAACACTCAGTTAAGCAGTTTCCCTAAAAAAAAAACAGACCTCCACAAAAGATGTGGTAGTTGAGTGTTATTTAATATTTTTTTATATACAATCTCATCATATATACCCTGATTTCCACAAACTACAAAACAAATACATGAATAATGCATACAGAAAGTTGTATGACATTATATACAGCTGATTTAACTGGAAATCGTTGATATACATATGTTGGATCAACATTTATGTAGAAGCTGATTGCAACTCGAGTTCTAGCAAGGAAATTTCGCCTATTATGAACTGGCGAATAGTTTTACATTAAGCTAGTTTAATTACAAGAAAACAGATTTTAGATATCTGCTTTTATTAAATAAATGATCACCAAGTCTATTTCTTAAGTGGTATATGGTGGCGTGGTAAGATATTAAATGACACTCAATTAATAGTAAAACACCACTCTCATCATGTTATTCTTTAGCCTTAGCGCATTGACGATCGATACATTCATTGGTCATTGTGTATAAAGTTCGAACGTTCTTATTGCCCAACGAGTAATCTTGTGCTTCCCCGCAGTGTAGGAAGCTGGAGTGGAACTTAAGAGTTAATTTTTTTGTACGTCCAGCAATGGTTAGCATACCAAGTATCCTCCGCAGTTGTTTGTTTGTGATATGCCACTCAGCATTCACTGCTATTCTGAGAATTTTATTTTGTCGAACTTGGATGCTTTTAGATTGGATTTAGAAGCACAAACCACACAAACGTACATGAACCATGATCTAAGGCTTTGTACAATCACAGTGAATTTTATTCTTAATGCTGAGTTTTTGAGCAGAAAGTGTTGGTCTAATCGCTTGTAGCCTTGCTTTTAAACTTTTAACTAATGCATGAGTACATATACGTTAAACATAATAGTGTCTCTCACCAAATTCTGAAATCGTTTTATAAGGTTTGCGAGACGTAAATAAAATATTTTATCATGCCTTCATGCCTTCATGCGTCGGTAACAAACTATTCGGGAATTCTTTGCCAACACCAAATATAGGACAGTTTGTATCACTGCTACGTAAACGTTTGCACTTTTATTACTAAAAAATCACACTATCAATTCTCAAATATTCGAAATCAGAACCAAACGTGATCTCTTCCTGAAAAAAAATTGAAACTATTAACCATCCCTTCGTTTAATAGTTTCAATTAAATGACATATCCGCTGCACTACCCGCGCACACCACGCGCACGTGACAAAAAAAAAACCGGGAAAGTAAGAAAAACGGTGTGTTACATTGTTATTTTAATAATTAGAAGCATAATCTGTGATAATGTTAAAAATGCACTGAATTCCATTGTGAAAATAGAACAAAAACATTTTGATTTGAAGTAACTTTTTGTAAATTTTCGAAAACTAGAACGACTTTGGGGCAGTACTTCCAATTATTATTTTTTTTAAATATTTTGCATGATTAATCAAAAGATACCAGGGCATCTATCGCGCACCACCCGAAATCGAAATTCGAAAAAAAAAACTCCCATATAAGAGCGATCCACCCTAGTAGGGTATTCAAGGTTACGCTACAAAATTTTTATAACTTTTTTGGACAATTAAAAGAATAAGAAAATAGAGCAGAATATATATAAATAAATGAAGATCACTCCAAAATTAAGGTAATAACTTGTTTTTGTAGTCTTGGTATGATACGACAAGATTCTAGGTTATTTCTGATCCATCACCAATTTAACGCATCTTTCAGTGGTTTGTGTGTGGCAAGGCATCAAACAAAATTTAGGTAAAATATTAGTTTCGACTTTGTCTAGATTTGCGATGGCTTCGGAAATGATGCGAACAGTCAATTGGAAATTGTTTTTGCATCACAAGATTTCATAGAAATGTGGTCGATGTATTGTGAGCCAGGTTCTTTCAATAAACTAATGTGCTCTTCGAACACAACTTTTCTGCGATAGTGCTCATTGATGAACGTTTTTCCTTGTAGTCTCTCTATCTAAGGAACACATTATCATTTTTCTTTGACCTCGCTGGTCTAACAAGATTTCTCTTTTTAATGAGTATCTTCCGCGATTTATCACAAGAACAAGTCTCGAAAGAACTACATTTGCAAGTAGCAATGTCAAACAGAGTCCTGGCGTCCATTTTGAACTTCTCCAATTTGTTTCTGTAGTTATTACTATTCTTTCTACATTGATAGGGCTTAAGGATTGCACGGTATTTGTCGTGATACGTTTTTATTCTCTCTAATATTGTTGGTGGTAACCTTTCACCGTCTCATTTTAAATTTTCCTTGGTTTTCTTTTTCGATTTTTCCTCCAGTTTACGCTTTGTATGCTTTCCTGGGTATCATATCTTCTCCCATTCTATATACAGAACCTAGCCATCTTAGATTTGCCACTTGGATGTTTTAGTCTGTTGGTTGTACTATAAGGTTTTCTCTATGGGCAACGATTTTGATCTTATCTCTACGCTTTTTATCTTCAATTTTTGCCAAAAACTTCATTTTCATACTTCGAATACGACTCTGTTGCTTCTTGTTCGTGGTCCATGATTTGCAGCCATATTTTAGGGTGGGGTTAAACACCTTGAACATATTATCTCTACCTTCGTTTCTTTGGGTATCTCTCTGAAAATTAAGTGTTTTTTATCTCGATAAATGGGCTAGCTACTAAGCGTATTCCCTCGTTTATTTCCCCTTTTATCTCAGTATAAATGCACCCATTGTATGTAAGGCTTTTTGCTTGATCTAGTTCTATCCCATACAGGCTTAGACTAGTTCCATCACCTTTGCAATATGACCATGGTTTTGGTTTTGTCTGCTTACTTTCATATCATTTTTACGTAGTTCCATGAGTATGATCCATGTTGTGCATTAACTTTTCTTTGGATTCCCCTAGGTTACCCTAGGTTACAATATCGGCGATATGTTTATGTTGGAGCTAAAATTTCAATCACCCTGTATACAAGATGTTAATGCTTTTTTCAGGTAATTAAATTACCATGTTTTGTAACTAAAAATTCAGTGTCGTTCAAAGGTAACGAATATAGACGATTTATACAGGAGTAACTACACTAAAACCTAGACTAAATTCCCGTTATTATTCGTAAAGTACTATTTACAAAAGCATTTTAATTTAATAACTGCAGCAAAAAGTAACAAATTTAACATTTCCCCCCCATTAATAATTGGAAAAGCCATTCCATTCGCGTTGCTGTTTATTATATATGTATTAAAAAACACATTAAATATTTTACAGGCGTTCAAAATTAAATTAAAAGTTCACTTTGGGGAAATGTTGGGTAATCATAAAATGCGATGTAATTACAAGTTGTAAAAGAAAATAATAAAACTTTGTCGTGCCGGAAAGGAAGTGTTAAATAACCAGTTATACAAGTTTGATCCTAAAAAACAAAGTGCTCATAAGTAAGTTTTTGAGTTACTCGTTTAATTTAATAATGGCTTTAATAATGTATACACGGTGTTTAGGTTGGCAATATTTCTTACCGTCTAATAAAACTGGAGACCCGTACCGCCAACAAAATAACGATTTAGTTCCGATTACCGGTTCAGTAAATTTTAACTGCTGCATTATTGTTCTGAGTCACAACTTTTAATTTTTTAACGATTGGGAAACTGGTTGATTCCGAACTAGTTTCAATGTTTATAAGTTTTAAATTCTTGAGAAAATAAATATGTTAAACATTAAAACATTTATCTAATCTTTTATGTGTTCTTATTATATGGAAAACAGCCGAGGTAATAATGTTACCAAAACCAGGGCCAATTTCACTTCTACCTATCATATCAAAGCTTTTTGAAAAGCTGCTATTAAACATCATAATCGAAAGAAACTACTTATTATTAACCACTTCAGTTTGGATTTAGTGACAAACACTCCACCGTAGACCAGGTTCATCAAATAATAAATGACATAGAGAAGTCCTTAGAAGAAGAAAAGAAAATTTGTTCGGCAACATTCCTCGATGTTACTAAAGCATTTGACAAAGGCTGGCATAGAGGATTACTAATAAAATTAAAGAAAATGCTTTCTGTTCAACATAGTCAGCTCCTGGAGTCATATCTATCTCAGCGAACGTTAAAGGTCAAAATGGAAGTACTCAGAACTTGGGTTTATAAGAGCAGGTGTACCTCAACGAAGTGTCCCTGGACCGGTATTGCACCTGCTGTATACACATGACATTCCAGAGACAAAAAACGTAAAACTCGCCACATTTTCTGACGACAACGCAGTTTTAACTACAGGAGCAACCATAGAAGAAAAAACAGAAAATCCCCAAAGCGCAATTAATAAATTACATGCATTGACAAAACAGTGGCACATAAACATTAAAGAAGGAAAATCTGTTCACGTTTATTTCACCAACAATAGAATAAACTACCTACCAGTGTATCTACATAATAATATAATCGCTTGCAAAGAGACTGCTAAATATCTTGGCTTACACTTAGGCGTCAAGTTAAAATGGAAGGAACACGTCAAAAAGAAGACGGAACAGCTGAAGATAAAGTGTAGAGATAGATATTGGCTAATAGGAAGAAATTCCCAGCTTTCTATCCAAAATTACTTCTATACAAACCGGCGCTCAAGCCTGTTTGAACATAATGGCCTACAATTATGGGGCTGTACCAAAAAAGCATCCACAGCTGACTTCAAAAATTCCAAAGTCGTGTATTAAGGAGCATAATAAATGCTCCTTGGTATTTTCGGAACAGCGATTTACACCGGAAACTCCAGGTTGAATATGTCCAGGAAGAAATTAAAAAAGCTGCCAAAAGCCACAAGGAGAGGCTCCACAGACATTCCAACATTGAAGTGCTCCAACTTCTTGATAATCAATCAAAAACCAGTGCGTAGGCTCAAAAGGATTAAACCCTTTGAACTTGTGTAGACTGAAAGTGTACAAAAGCAGAGTACAGTGCTATGTAGTCACAGTAATGTAGTGATTAGATTGTAATCGTGACTACTGACTAGGATTGACCATTGGCGACATCCAGACTCTAAAAAAAAACGTAGTAAATCAGGTTAAAGTTAACATTTTGAACCCATAAGATTAGGTGTATTGCAAATTTTCAATTTAAAAAAAAAACTTATTTTTTACAGATACACTCACACATTTAAACAAAATTTTACCCCTTACCATTTTTGATAATATTATTCTTTAAATATTTTAATTCCCGTAATAGATACCACCAAGGAAATAAAGGCGATCCATCAATGTCTAATCTGTATTACCTCAGCTGGCTCGATTGATCTATAGCAGTCGTATTGTAAAAAGATTTATTTCAAGGTCTGAGACATCTACCTTCTTATTTTGTTATAACAAAAAGACAAATACAAACACCACCACTAGAGCTTAGAACAACAATAAATATTAATATTTGGTACTGAGAAAAATATCATTTGCTCCGTAATAAACTCTTAAACACTTCTAAAATTTCATTATTTCCTCACATAATTCATGCCATCAATAGAAACTACATTAATCCCATCTTGATTCAGAAATATGCTCGCGACAAGTGTTATCGATTAAATGTATATTATTACATTCTGCTCTGTTCCTTCGCCAATTTATTGCAAGTTTTCATGTAAAGTGTTACTGATTATGTATTTCAGCAACGTTTGACGAATAAGGGTTGTTAATTTCTTACATAATAAGTATATGTTCTATTTATTGTTAACAAAATTACCGAAGGAACGCAATATTGCATGTCTCCAAGTATGAGGCTTGCTCATTGTGCAATGACATTAATCGCGATAAAGAACATTTTCATGCCTGCCGACTTTGGTGGTTGTATAGCTACTAATAAATTATGGAAGTTTCAATCCTTGTACGGGTGTCAAGCTAAATTCATTGAAAATAAAAAACCGATTGGAATTATCTACGAACTGAACAAGGCACATCTGTAAGCCTTGGACAGTGTGCAACCATATTTCAAGCCGCGGTGTACGCTATGCACTCATGCGCAAAGCAATATTAGAAAGAGATTTTAATAATAAAAAAAACTTCATAGTGTCCGACAGCCAAGCAGCGTTAAAAGCTCTGAACTGCATCCGGATACTTAACGTGCTAGAAAGCAGCAATAATGTTCAATTGGTGTGGTGCCCAGGACACAATAATATACCAGGGAACGAGGAGGCAGATCGCCTAGCCAAAATTGGCAGCGAGACACCTTTCTACAGACCAGAACCTTCAGTTGGCACATCCTAGGGAACAGCTAAGCGGTGTCTTAATGACATATTAATACAAAGGCATATTATTCATTGGAAAAAAGTTGCTGAACAAGCCCATTCTAAAGCTATCCTGTCAATGGACCAAAGAAAAGACCGAAAAAATGCTCAGGATGAGCAGAGTAGAAATCAGAGCAGCCACAGGACTCGTCACAGGACACTGTGGGCTAAACAAACACTTCTACATTATAGGGCTCTCAGAGACCGAAATATGCATAGGATGTGGCGATGAAGAAGAATCTCCTCTTCACGTAATATGCCAGTGTGAAAGATTTACACTCCATCGGTGTAGACTTCTGGGAATGGAAAAAGCCAACCAAGAATTGTTAAGAAGAGCACCCTTAAAGAAAATCCTGGAGTTTTCAAAAACACAGGACTTTTTCAAGGAGCTATTAATATATGATAAAACAGACCAACAGGTACAAGATCCCTAAAGGGGTACACCTCTGCGGAAATAATAATAATAATAATAACTTAATAGCCAATGATTCAACTTCAAATATATTTAAATTACTTAATGTTCCGAAACGCAAAAATATATCAATCAGTAGTCCAGCACGTAGAAAACTATGGAATTTAAACAAGAAAGAGATAGAAGCTCTGGAGGTGTGGAAGAAAAAGGTGTTAAGAAAGATATACGAAGCATGATACGTGGGAGGCATTTGGGAAAGAAAAACCTACCAAGAATTGATAAGGATGGTATAAACAACCAAGAACCACAGATTTTGTAAAAATACAAAAAGTAAGATGGCTAGGACACTTCTATAGATTATCGACTAAAAAAGCGGCCAGAAGAGTGCTAGTAGGTGGCGTGGAGGCAAAATACAAAAGATGGAGACCCAGGACTAAGTGGATGGAATCGGTAAAGAGAGAGAGATGTGGAAAGACTGGAAATAAAAGATGGAAATAGGAAGCGAGCGATAGAGAGAAATAGAGTGGGATTTGTGGGGAATCCATGGGCCAGCTAGACCTGAAGAGGTAATTGTATGTTTAAATTAATTTCCTTCAGAAAATTCTTATTTTCCACTTCTTGAAAACTCCTAACTTCAATCGCACGTAGGAATACTTGCAAAATAGTTATGAAAAATAGTGTCAATTTCATCCTCATACAATAAATTTTTTTCAGCAAATTTGTTTTACGTCCAAAAAAGTACAAAAAGTTGCACACTTCCGAATTAGATGAAAGCGGTTGATGCTCCATTACTTTTAGCTTTCTTTCATTCAAAAACTTGTAACGGTTTAAAAGCCCTGTTAAGTTACAAACTGGACAGTTGAAGTTCTATGAGATGCATTATCGTGAAGAAGAATCATCCCCTGTCTGGAAATCTACTGAACTGATGCAACATAAAAGGGCTGGCCCTTTTTTTATATGCAGATCATTGTCATTTTCAACTAAACTTTTAGCACCAGCAATAGCTTCTTCAGTAATAACTGTAGGAGGACGTCCTTTCAGTTTTTAATGCTGCAGAGAACTCATCTTTATTCAATTTCTTTACCCAAGGAAAAACTGAAGCCGAGAAAGAACTTTTTCACTAGAGGTTGAATCTAAACTTTCCCTGCACTTACAATAGCTTGAAGCTTATTTTAGATCTTGAGTAAAAAAAATTGCTTTCAGTTTAGCTTTAGTTTTTCGTTAATTCTGATATTTTAAGAAGTAACTAAACTAATATTCCAACCTACTCGTTTAAAAAATTAAGCCTTAAAAATAACCTGAAAGATCAGCTTTATAAATTTGCGCACGTATTAAATTATTTTTGAAACATTTTATTTCACATTCAATTATACATCATCTTCTAAATCGCCTTATTTTTCAGCGGTTTTCTCTTTCTTTTTAATCAAATAATTGTCCGGCTTATTATACGCGAAAGATAATACTAATAAAGGAAATTTTCATTACAATAATTAGAGTCATTTACAACGTAAATCGCGTAAAATGAGATGTTTTTAAGTTTCTTACATTCTTCAAAAAAAATCTAGAGCTTTCATTTGGCTTTTTAAATTTAATTTTAAGCTTTAGTGAAGACTTTTTTTTAATTTAAATTTTAAATATTAACTGATTCAATTATTTTGTACTCAAAAAAGCTCTCGAAAGCTTGGAACAGTTAACTGAAATGGCCGCAATAAAGAAGTCTTATATACAGGGTGTCCCAGTTTACATTTCCAGTATGGGAATCTCGCTTATTGTAAGAGATACAGGCTTGTTTAAATTAGATGAATTATTCCTTAGTATGAGAGGAGCCACAAACAATTGTTTAAAGTACAAAATTGCTCGTGCTTCAGATGTCCTAGCAAAAAAATATGAAAATGTCCAATTTCTTTTTTCTCTCATAACTTTTTTGTCTTAATCATTAAATCAATTTTATTTATACCTTCTTATGGTACTCTTTTATGTAGAATGTAACTATAATCTTAGAATTTTTTAATCACTTTTCATTTTTGAGATATTACACCTGACTTTATTTTTTTTATGCGCCGTTAACTTGACTTTGGAATAGTGAAATATGCTTTTTTCTCTTTTTTCGAATGATATATCTTTTGCTGTATCTATTTAAATAAATAACTCTAAAAATCAAGAAAAACCGTATTTTACTAATATTATTCTAAGATAGCCATGAAACATGGTAAACAGGCAAGTTAACTTTGCAACAGTTAAATGTGCTTTTTTCTAATTTTTGTTTTAAACGCCTTCATTTGTTTGTTGTGACGTCACCGATTTTTTTTTTAAATTGGTTAGTATAATTTTTTTGGTGTATTCCTGTAAAGCATTTTCAGTACTTTTCAACGGTCTAGACTTTTAGTAGTAGGGTTATACTATGAAATGTTTGTAAAAAATGCAATAAATCTAATTAGCGATAGTAGATTTAATCAAAACTTCTGCTAAAAAAAATAATTACTCATAATCAAGCCTATTTTGTAAAAAGGACTGTGTATGCTTTTATCTCTAAAAAATTTATTTACTGTAAGTTTAATAATAATAATATTAAAAATAATAATAGGCTTTATTTAGTTATAAAAGAAACTATTTATACATCAATCTTTACAACTAGTACTTCAAATTAAAATTGCAGTTTTACATGGGTCTTACAACCTTTTTTAAACGCATGCAGAATAACAGAATATTTTAATTCGTTTGGTAATTGATTAAATAATTTTAACCCTTTGTAATAGAGCGAGTTCTGTGTACTACTTTTTTTTACATTTAGGCAGTCTAAAATGTTCTCTTTGTCTTGTTTCATAATCATGCTGTTCTTTGTTGTATATCAGATCTTTACTCATATATCCTGGCAACATATTGTTTATACATTTATATATTAGAACCAAAACGTTATACACTGTATTTTGCCATATATTAAGGAACCCCAACTTATTATGCATATATTCAATTTTAGTTAATTTAGAACACTGTAATATGATACGCAAAGCTCTGTTTTGCTGCTTTTGTAATTTTTTCAGATCCCCCTCATTACTTAGAAATATTATGCTACTGCAATAATTAAAGTATGGTTCTATTATTGTATGATAGACCAATATCCTAGCTTCAAAGTTTAATTTATTCGATATTCTCCCAAAATAACTAATTTTTGAACCAACTTTTTTTACAATATAATCTATGTTCTTTTTAAATTTTAGATGATTATCGATAATTACCCCTAGGTATTTAAACTCTTCAACTATCTCTACTTTATTATTATCTATAAATACGTTAACATTTGACATATTGCTATATTGTGTAGCGCAAAAGCATAAAACTCACATATTGTACAGCGTTTTCACCAATGATGCAATTAATATCTGTTATATTTGCACTTATGACTTAATTAAAAGTGAATTTTCTATATTCGTGCAGTAAAAATTATGTGCTTGAAGGAACTCCTTGTTGCCAAGTCTACAAGAGATATATTTTCGTGTTGTAATACTTGTAATGTGCTATGAACAATTTTAACAACAAAAGTATTAACAGAAATTGTGCGTATACGAGTTACAAATTAATAATTCACTACCTCTAATCTTCAAAGGCGTCAAACGTACGTTTGTACATATACACCACATTAGAGATGCTGGTATATAAAGCAGGAATATATGTTGGATTATGAACAACTACGATAAGTGTAAATAAAGCCAAATTTATACGTTTCCCTCTGGCTGTTAGCTGTAATTGTAATGTACAAACAACAAAACGGGTTATTCGAATATGATATTTAGAAATAAGGGAGATAAAACACTACTATATGTCACAAGGAAAGGTAGCGCGAGAGTAAAATGGTCATATTTCGTGTATTTTGTAGTCGATCACATATTAGGTTCAATTATTGTAGTTACACCTTTGTTGTCATAACAACTTCTGCAGTGCCGTTGCAGAATCAGAAGCAAAACGTTATTGCAATGATGCGCTGGTAATTAGATACCTCGTACAGTGGTACGAAATATTGATTTGAAATATAAACTATGAGAGAATAGGTTCAGCACCTGTACTCTGTGTGGCGATGAGGAGAAAATTCCTAAAAAAAGAGAAATACCTAAATAGAGAAACTATGGATGTGAATCGTGTACTATAAACGGGATTATAAGTTTTAAACAAAAGAGGGTTCTGATAAACGGCGAAGGTAAAACGTGCAGGGACAATTAGAAATAAAACCCACAGAAACAATCTCAAAGTACAACTAATGAAACACAATATCCATGACGCACAATTAAGATGACTAGGTCATCGTCATCGAATGAGGAAAGCCTATCAAGCGACAACTAGAGAAAAAAGCCTGATGGGAACACCAAGGTAAACTTAAAATAAGAAGATAAAAGAAGCTGTCACGAACAGTTGAATCGAGTAATGCTAAACAGCTAGACGGATTTTATATAATTTAAATAAAAATAAGTGTAATCCTGACCTACCTTTTTTGATGAAAAATCTGTTGTGAAAATGTCAGACCAGTTTCGAGGCTGTAGTCTTTCTACAAGTAGCTTTCATTTTAGTAACCAGAACATTTTTGAAACTAGCACTGGACTTTTAAAGGCCTAAGTTACTATTGACAACTCAACATACTTTGCTAATATATTTTTTATCGCAGAGTATTAAGATGAATCTGGTTTACTCTGGCTTATTATTCCTCAAAAATTAGTCAAAATAACACAGCAGGGGTTTAAGGGTTTAAAGTTTTACAAAAACAAACCTTTCTAGCAGTTGGTTTTCGTATTTAATTACTGGATTATATTAGTGTAGCACTCCAGATAAAAGAAAGTAATTATAAAAGTAATTTTACCAACTCTCTTATAGTTATATTTAAAAGCACTGTTTTTCAACAATACAACCATATCGTGTTCTTTATTTTCGTTAATTTAACTTTATATAATATCGTACCTATACATTTTTTTATAAGCATCTCCGCATATATTCCAATCTTTTGCCAACTCTCTTATGCTGCACCATTTAATGTCTCCGATTAACACTATTCCAAGTTTTCCTTAACTCTCGTGCGTTGTTCGGCAATTTTTTGATCCAAAGCCAAACTTATTTCTTCTTAACATTTTATTCAGGCATCTGGTATATCTGAGAGGTTTCTTGACTTTGTTTTTAACGTTAGTAGCTCTCATTTACCGTTTATGTCTTCATTATAAACATATAGATTTTTATGGTATAAATATTTTCACACCTAGGATGTTCGGGTCAGTTTTGTCCTATAATAAAATAACACTATGATTCAGACGATTTACGTGCTTACTTGGGATTACTAATTTTAGCAGGTGTTTTCAAATCTAAAAATGAATCTACTGAAAGTTTATGGGACGCAGAAAAAGGAAGAAGCATTTTTCGCGGGACAATGTCTCTGGAATATTTCAAAAAAAAAATCAAGGGTTATAACATTTGACAATAGGGAAACCAGAGTTGAAAGAAGAAGAGGTGATAAATTTGCGCCAATTAGAGATGTTTGGACCAAATGGGTAGAAATTTTGCCGAATTTGTTCAATCCCTATGCTTATGTCACGGTTGATGTACAATTAGTAGGATTTAGGGGTAGGTGCACATTTAGGCAGTATATGCCAAAAAAACTTGCAAGATATGGTCTTAAATTTAGGGTTTTATGTGATAATAAATCGTCATCTGTATAGAATGTTCAACCCTACACTGGTAAAACTCCAGGTGAACCCAGGGAAATAAATCAGGGAATGAGAGTTGTACTTGACTTATGTCAAGGTTTGAAAGGACATAATTTTACTTGCGACAATTTTTTCACATCGCATCAACTTGGACAAATGTTGCTACAAAGGAATATTAGGTACAATGATTGGTACCCTACGAAAAAACAAACCGTCTATTCCACCAGTACTGTTGCAAACAATGTTCCTAATATGACTTCAAAATTTGCGTTTACGTCTAATACAACTTTGGTAGCATACATACCGGAAAATCAAATAAATGCGTTGTATTACAAAGTACATTACATTCTGATAAATCAGTATCTGATGAACCAGGTAAAAAGCCTACAATTATTCTGGATTACAATCGAACAGAAGGATCTGTTGATACAATGGACAAAGCAGTTGCCTGCTACTCAACAAAAAGAAAAACAAACCGATGGCCAATGATAGTATTTTACAATATTCTTGACATATCTGCCTACAATGCGTATGTTTTATATACCCAGGCCAATAATACCTGGAGAGTGAAAGAAACTAGGAGACGCAGACTCTTTTTGGAAAATCTCGGGATGTCGATGGTTAAGACTCATATTGAAAGGCGAACTCATCTTCCGAGAGCCAGGGCAGCAAAAAACGTAATTGAAAAATTCAAATCTGCAGAACACCCCACACCTGATGACAATGAAGCTTCTACGAGTATTACAACCCAAGCCAAAAAAAGAGGTAGATGCCATTTGTGTTCAGAAACACATAACAAAAGTTCAAATTTGTGCACAAAGTCTCAAAAATACTGTTGCAAGAAACGTTTGGTGCAAATCTGCAAACAGTGTGTGAAATTAGATTGTTTATTTTTATTTTATATTAGGGGCAAATGTCCAAAAATTATTTTAAATATATTTTTTATTTATTACATGACTTTTTATACACAAGTTAATAAGTATGATACCTGTTAACATACCTACTTAATTTGTAAATTGCATTAGTATTACATTGGTTTTAGCAGCTATGGGTCATTTTGGACCCGAGCACCTTATGGGTGTAGCGGTAATGAACCACGCAGCAGGGTTAATCAATCCTTCAATCGTTTCTTGTTTTTACACTTTTATTATGTTGTATATAATCTTAGCTGTGTCTTCTGTACGATTTTCTTAATCGCGCTTGAGCCTATTTGACTAGATTCAATGTTTGATTCTACCTCTACGTGTTTTCCCTTCAACTTTCAATTCCATTCGCCAAATCCGGCTGCTTATAATCAACGCGTTGATAAAGAAAATTGTTTCATTGTGCATGAAAATATTTACAGCTCTTTCCTAAACGAATTAAATTTCAGGCAACTGCAATGGATGTGGTGAATGCATCACTAGCTTATTGTATACAATTTAAGTACAGTTTCATCCCAATTCCTCTAAAAGTTTACTTTTGTGTGCCCAAAATTTTGCGCAGGGAAATTTAAAACTAAAGCTGTATCGCATGAGAAACTTAAAAAACACCATTTATTAAACTCATTGAGCTGACAAGGTTATTTAAGAATCCAATCTTTTTTTTTAACTCCATCGTGCATTCTACAGTGTATGTTCAGAGCAAAGCAGATTTTTTTTCTAGAACTTTATCACAATTCGATATCTTTGTAAAGTGCTGGAATCACCTTTTCGTGTTGGAATTAATCCTTGGTTTACCGAATATCAGACCGCTTCTTTAACATGTGAACCAGCATCTGCACTCCACACTGTTGTAGAAACTTGCCGCGCCACATCTGCAGGATAATTTGCTGGGACTCCCAACTGAGGTTGGGAATGAACTTCGCGGTTGACGACTGTTCGTTAGCTCTGTTTATTGGAGGTTTCTATTAGCAAATCAAATTAGAAATTTTCAAGTGCCTTTGTTACCATTTTAAAATGTACTGCGGAATTATGCATCCGCTCTTGTTAAAATTGTGTAAATATTTGACTAGCGAATATAAAAATACCTCACTGCGAACACATACAACAAGGTAAATAAAATAACACGTGGGCTGTTTGAATTTTGCAGTACATTAACCAAATTAAAAATAACACGAACGCACGAGAATTTTGTAACCCTCTCTGCTTTGTTTAATTGGTTAGTTCAACTGTTAAATAAATTGAAAATCGAACTCGTCGGGTAGTTTTAAGGGGGAACTAAAGGCAGGCAATAAAACAGCTTTCGTAATTCAAATTTTTCTCTCACACTAATTATCAAAAGTACTTAAAAATTTGTAAGTAAACAGATTATTGGTTCGAGAATGGCGGTACAGGCTCGATTTTCAAAAAAGTTAATACTGTTAAGCATAAAAAAATATTAAAAACTGGCTAAAAATTGACGTCTGTTTACACCATCAATATTTGTAAACTATTGGCTAAAATTAAAATATCGTCCTGTACCGCCGTTAAGGAACATGTTTTTAATAATTGTTGTTAATTTGAAATAAATTTATTCACAATCTTTTTCTAAAAACTTGAACTAAGAAACCCATTTTTTATAGAAATTTCACTTGTACTTTCCGAAGCGAAGGCGCTGCAATACCCCACCATTTTATCGCCGTATGTCTGTTCTACAACATACAACACAAAAAATGACAGGAAAATCTAAACGTCAATTTATTCTTATAGAATCTATACCAGTATTTCTTAAAGTGTGGTCTGCGAAGCCCTGGAGGCCCTGAATCTATCTGAAGGGGTCCCCCAACCCAACCCTTTTATTATATTCGAAAATCATTCAAATTTATTGACCAGGCTGTTAAAAATAAAATATTGTCCACAAAACTATTTATTGTAAGCTATTGGTAACAAGTTTGAGAAACATTGATCTATACTATAGAATAGATCATGGGGCGAACATTTTTAAATAGTAAAAGCAACTACTATAGCCGAAAAACATCAGCAAGACGTAGAATGAGAATGGCAAGAGCAAGAGAGTATGTTTAATTAAAAGTTAAAAGAGTTCGTTAAAATCAGTACAAACTAACTGTACTATTCTTATAGTATCATTACCTTTATTATGACCTTCCTTTAATTCTCCTAACTGCATGTATATATTTTTGAATCCGGGATTATATGTAATTGACACTCATTTAATAATTTTCAAAAACACTATTTAATCTGGTGTCTAGTGGATTCAGTACAATTTCAAAAAATTCCAGCCGCGCGAAATTGAATTCACTTAAATGAATATATATTTTTGTAAAGGCAAGTGAACAGTTCTATTGTATAAATAGATATATGAATGCTACTTGACTGTTTATAGTATTTCTAAAACAATACATAATTAAAATCTTATATATACATAACTCTTTCTTTAAATCTAGACAAATACGTGAAGAAAACATAGTCACTGTGCCTGGTCAAGCAATAAATATTGGCAATTCCAATGTTGTTTTGGAGGAAATTAATTTAAATGAAAAAACCTGGTAAAATATTAAAAAAAAATTATTGTACCTAATAATAACTGCAATAACTAAAAACGAACATATTTTTTTAGTTATAATGATATAAACCATAAATTAGATGATTCCGAAGTTGAGGAACAATTAAATTTGAATGAATTTGATGCCAAATTAGATGGAATGCGATTAGTTGATGTAGGTTTCTTTATATGCAACAAATTCAAGAAATTGTGCACACTCCATTTTTATGTACAATCCGAGATATGCATTTCATTGGGGAAACAAAAAACGGAATTTATTCCAATTTACATTTCAAATGCAAAGTGTGTCATACACAAAATGTTATATCAACTGCTAAAAACGTTAATAATTGTCGTGATAATAAAGAATTAAATTTAAATACAACAGCGGTAAGTGCAATGATTGCAACAGGCAATGGATATGCACAGATGGAGGACTTTTTGCCACCTTTAATGTGTCTTGTATATGCACACCAACTTATATTAAACATCACAATTTTTCTATTTATTTCTTCTTTTTATAGGAAATATGAAATAATTAAAACTATTTATACATTGAATTTATATTGATTATTACAGTAAAAAAACTTTAACTTTGTAATATTTAATTTTTCTAAAAGTAATACTTACTATAAAATTTACGCCTTTAGCTGCTAAGATCTAATAGGCTGCTAGGAAAACGCTTTCAGGGTTAAAAATAGACAATGATAGACTGCTAAAATAAAGAGTGATGAACGAATATATGGCAGAGAAATATGGAGGGGGAAATTAGTTTTGCTATATTGTTTTCTGCTAGTGTACTAGAAAGAGATGTAAATATGACATTACGTGTATTATTACTTCTGCAAAAATTGACACTTCGACTAAGATTTAGTTCCCTCTTAAATACGAAGGCCAATCTGATTTCAAATAAAATACATTAGCAGTAGTGAAAAGTAAAATCCATAACAACATATTATTTAGTTCCTCAACTCTCATTTAAACCAACAGCGTCACAAGGAAAATTTGTATTTAATTAACAATGATTAAATAACTAGATATAAATAAGCATGTGTAGGTAATCTTAAAATATCCTTTAATTAGTGGGAACACCAAGCTTAAGCACACCTGCACACCAAAAACCTATTTCGGGGGTTAGTTTCATTGTTTTGATAGCTGAGTATAGTTTATATAAATTTAAAAAAAGGCTGCAGCTCATAAAGACACAAGAGCATCAAAAGTAGCAATCTCTACATGAGTGTTTTGAAAGAAGTGATTTTTAATTAATCTCATTTTTATTGATAACCGAATAACCTTACCAATCGATCAATTCATCAAATTTGAACTTCATTTCTAGCAATTTTTTCGCGTTTGATCGCTGCCTGCGCCGATCAATTTTCGCAAAGATCGTTCTCCAAACATATTTTTATCTCCATCCAACGCTAACAGAGTGAATCCTATAAATAAAGTTGGCAAATGTGATCCGGAATGAGATGGCCGTAATTCTCTAGTCCGAGTTCAATTGACAGTTGGTAACGAATCTGAGTTTAATTGCCGACAAATTCGCCATTTAGTTAGTTATACATTAGCTTGTCACTCTGAGGTGATTTGCTACTGGAATTGACAAGGTTCACTGGATTACATATAACCCGCCATAGATTATTCACCCAGGAGTTTATTAAAATAAATAGCGTGTTCTACACAACCGATACATGTTAACGGAGCTTCCGAAAAATTCAATCGATAATGATTCAGCTGATTGTAGGATAATTGTCGTACGTTATGTGTACAAAAAGGGGATTTTTGATACCAAGTTGTTGAATATGTAGCGAAAACGTCACATTAGCATTTACTCATCAAAATAGAGAATAGTACAAAAAGGAAAAAAAGCACATCCGACTATTACAATATTACCAAGCCAACTTGACAGCCCATAAGGCAAAACGAAGTTAGGAGTAATATCTCAAAAATGAAGGGCAAGAAAAATATCTAAGATAACAGTTACATTCTAAATAAAAAGGTATCTTTAAAAGGTACAAATAAAATTAATTTGACCATTAAAACTAGAAACTTATGGGAGGGAAAAAAAAATTCGACATTTTCATATTTTTTGCTATAACATCTGAACCACGAGCAAATTTGCACATTTAAAAATTGATTGTGGCTTCTCTTATACTAAGGAATAATTCATCTTATTTAAACAAACCTGTATCGAGATAACCACGCTGGAAATGTAATCTGGGACACCCTGTATCGCTCTTATATAGAAGAATTTTTTTTTTCGAATTTTGATTTCGGGTGGTGCGCGATAGATGCCCTGGTAACTTTTGATTAACCATGCAAAATATTAAAAAATAATAATGATTGGAAGTACTGTCCCAAAGTCGTTATAGTTTTCGAGAATTTACAAAAAGTTACTTCAATTTTCAAATTAAAATGTTTTTGTTCTATTTTTAACAATGAACTTCACTGCATTTTGAACATTATCACAGTTTATGCTTCTAATTATTAAAATAACAATGTAACCAGGGATGGAATAACGTTTTAAATCGTTACGTTATTGCATAACGTTATTTATTATTTGTTTTCGTTACATAACGTTATAAATAACGTTAAAAAAATGAATTGTTATGTTATATAACGTTATATAACGTTACATAAATTATGATATACAGGGTGTTTCTTAAATAATGCGAAAAAATTCGGAAGGTGATTCCTTATTGAAAATAAAGTGGGGTATTTTATATAACAATTTTTTCTTAGACGTCTCCTTTCGGAGTTACACCCCCCTAAAGTGGAGCGATAAAATTAAGTTTTTATTTTATTTCTCAAATTTAGATAAATATAGAAGAATGATATTTGGTTGATGTTTTATACTTATTAAAAGGTTTCCCATAGTATTACTTTCAATCATCTTCCACCTTCATAGAGGGCTGATAAGTGCGACCCCTGTTGGTTTTTTATTCAGAACTTTTTGGTGAGTTGAACGAGAACAGTTAAAGAATAAAAAAAACTTCTAAATAAATCAAGTTTTTAAAGAAAATTTAAAATTGCTAGATTTCAACCCACCAAAAAGTCCTAATAAAAAAACCAACAGGGGTCGCACTTTTCAGCCCCCTGTGAAGGTGGGAGATGATTAAAAATATTACTATGGGAAACCTTTTTATAAGTATAAATCTCCCACATTTATCCAAATTTGGGAAACAAAATACAAACCCAATTTTACCGATCCCCTTTAGGGGGGTGTAACTCCGAAAGGAGACCCTAAAGAAAAAAATATATGAAAGACCCCTGTTAATTTTCGATTAAGTATCACCTCCCGAATTTTTTCGCATTATTTAAAAAACATGCTGTATAAAAATAATTTTTATTTGTAACTCTGAAATTATTTTTGGGGTCTGTCAATTTAAAAAATAGTACCTACAAAATTACGTTGAGGTTGAGATATTTTATTTTAATTTTAATTTCTAAAATACAAACAAAATATTATATCTTCTGAAAATAAAAAGATCGCCATATAGAAATTTAATTTATAGAGAATAACGATACAAAATAACTTTTAACGAAACGTTATCGGTTATTATAACGTTATATAACGTTATAAAAATATCGTTACGTTATTGTATAAAAAATTATAGTTGAATCGTTATTATAACGTTATCGGGTATCGTTACGTTACGTTTTCCATCCCTGAATGTAACACACCGTTTTTCTTACTTTCTCGGGATTTTTTTTGTCACGTGCGCGTGGTGTGCGCGGGTAGTGCAGCGGATATGTCATTTAGCATCCCTTCGCTTTATAGTTTCAATTTTTTTTTTCAGAAAGAGATCACGTTTGGTTCTGATTTCGAATATTTGAGATTTATTAGTGTGATTTTTTAGTAATAAAAGTGCAAACGTTTACGTAGCAGTGATACAAACTGTGATATAGTTGATGTTGGCAAAGAATTCCCGAATAGTTTGTTACCGACGCATGAAGGCATGAAGGCATGATAAAATATTTTATTTACGTCTCGCAAACCTTAGAAAACGATTCCAGGATTTGGTAAGAGAAACTAGTAAAATAGTTGCTACTGACGTAGAACAATTCTGGTAAAGAGCGTCCTTACCTACAAAAGAGCATCGAACAATCTTAGTGAGAATAAAAAGATATCACGACAAATACCGTGCAATCCTTAAGCCCTATCAATGTAGAAAGAATAGTGACAACTACAGAAACAAATTGGAGAAGTTCAAAATGGACGCCAGGACTCTGTTTAACATAGCTACTTGCAAATGTAGTTTGTTCGAGACTTGTTCTTGTGATAAATCGCGGAAGATACTCATTAGAAAGAGAATTCTTGTTAGACCAGCGAGGTCAAAGAAAAATGATGATGTGTTACTTAGATAGAGAGACTACAAGGAAAAACGTTCATCAATGAGGACTATCGCAGAAAAGTTGTGTTCGAAGAGCACATTAGTTTATTGAAAGAACCTGGCTCACAATACATCCACCACATTTCTATGAAATCTTGTGATGCAAAAACAATTTCCAACTGACTGTTCGCATCATTTCCGAAGCCATCGCAAATCTAGACAAAGTCGAAACTGATATTTTACCTAAATTTTTTTTGATGCCTTGCCACACACAAACCATTGAAAGATGCGTCAAATTGGTGACGGATCAGAAATAACTTAGAATCTTGTCGTATCATACCAAGAAAGACTACAAAACCAAGTTATTACCTTAATTTTGGAGTGATCTTCATTTATTTAAAACTGTTTTTGTGTGATTTTACATTCTGCTCTATTTTCTTATTCTTTTAATTGTCTAAAAAAATTATAAAAATTTTGTAGCGTAACCGTGAATACTTTCATTGGGCATAAACTATAACCTACATTCAGCCAATTTTTTTCAAAATTCAGCAGGCTTGGGGCAGTACTTTTACTAATAACATCAAAATATTGTCTTATTGACTTCTGATTGTATTCCCCTAGAGCATCTTTTCCGCACCCCGCCAAAAAAAATTTTTAAAAAATAAAATTCGATTCAACCTACTGTATAGGAGTGTTCGACACTTACAAGAAATTTAAAAAAAGTGAAGTTACTGGCATATTTGTAAACATATTTATTTTTAACAAGCGAAGCGTTGAATCAAAACTATAATTTTTAGGGCAAGTAGACAACAATTTACAAATAAAAACTGCAAACTATTAGAGTCAATAGACACAACAAATTATTTATCAATAAAGAGAAGTTGTTTTGTACAAAAAAAAACGCTGTTTTAGCAATGCAAATTAGATTAAATTAATATAGTTACGAATCTAGTTAAACTTTGTAGCAACGATGATAGATACGTTTGTGCAAAAAGATAAATAAATGAGACTGTGCTTAGGCAGAGAGAGGTGAAAGTTTTAAGACTAGTAAAACATTTCGACAAAATATACTTCCAGGAAAAAATAGGTAATATTTAAATGTGCTTAGTCATTTCATTTAAATAAGCTGTTTTCGTTCCATGGAGCAATGAAGAGAAATGTAAATATGGGGAGAAATTTATATGAGAAATTGAGGGTAATTACTGAAGTACGTACAATGTATACTTAGACAAACTATCGATTATCAGATAAATTTCCGTCGGTGTCAAAATCCATGTTTATGGCACATACAAAAACTAAATTGCACCCTCCATTACATAATTACCGAACAAACCCTAATGTTAGGTTAAAACTAAAATATTCGAGCACGCAAACACCTGTGAACGTGGAACTCATTACTAGGGACTTTATTGGACAGTTATTTGCAGTACCGAGAACCCCAGCGCTAATTCGACCGCTGAGGAAACGCTTACACTCCGAACGTACCAATTTTACATCGTCTCTGTTTAGCATAGATGAAGGATCAAGCGGAACGGGGGAACAAACCCTCTTGGAATTAAGGAATTAAAGTGCTGAGTGTATTTTGAAATAATGATTAGATAGGCCAACTGTGTGTCTACCGAACTCGTGTTGGTAATTCTCTGTAATTTTAAGGATTTTGTGGCGTGTGTAGGTTTTGTACTGAATTAAAACTGCTTAGAACTAAAGCATTCCACATTTACGACAATCGGTTAGCTTATCCGAAATGTTACTTCTCTTTTATTTACTATTTAGACTCATCTAAAATTGACATTTCTGGATCACAGAGCGCAACTGAAGTTTTTCACAACTTTTTTGTTGTTGTCAAAAATGTTTATCAATTCCCAACAGTAATCGAAAATAATTGCTTTGAGAATCTACTCTGTGAACGAAACGAGATATAGCAAGAACAGATGATTTAAAGAGATCGAACCTTTTAAGAAGAGAGAAACTTCATGAGTGGACCATATCATTGGAAATTACCCGGAAGAGACTTTACAAAAGAAAATGGAATACCGCGCCGAGAGATGACGATCCTATGAAAATAATTAACGTTATAAACCAGCTTTAGGACCAGGCATCCAGTGAAAAAGCGACTCTTGGCACCCGCTATTAAAAATAAAGGGTTATTATGGTCAAAGAAACATCGAGACTGGACTTTGAAGCATTGGAATACAGTGATAATCTCGGACAAACCCACTTTGTAGTTCATGGATAAAGGTCAAATTTCGTTTGGCATTCGCTAAGGAGTGCAGAAAGCAACACTGGTCTTAAAATACAAGGTAATCCCTAAGTCTTGGCAATATCAGCGCTTTAGTTTCAAAGAAATCTATTTTTTGGTCGAAAAAAGTGCAAAGGCTAAGCAGCAATTAATTTCAGGTTCAAATTTTAGAGAAGCTCTTTAGTCAGGCCCTAAACACATACTCTAGGTCATATTTTGGGGTTGTTTTACTACTTCTGGAAAAAGACAGTTCACTTCATTAAAGAAATGATGGACAGAAACAAGTATTCAAGTATCAGGATGTAGAGAAACTAATCCAAACACTGCAGGGACTGTTTCCTGATGGTGACACAGTGTTCCAACAACACCTGATTCTCTGTCACAACTTTAAGTTCCCTAAGAACTGTTTTTCCAACAACAGTTAAATGTATTGGAATGGCCAGGATATTTTCCAGACTTGAACGCGATCAAAAACCTTTGGGCGATAGTGCAGACCTCCATAGCAAAGATGGAGTGCCCAACCAAAATAAAAATTATAGAAAGTGTAGAAGTATGGGACCCCCACCTTGAAGTAGAGGAGAAGTTTGGAAAACTAGTGGCATCAATATCTTAGAATGTAGGACAGGCAATTGCAGCGAGAGAAGACCATATCAGTTACTAGAAGGTAAAAAATAAATTAATTTTCTAGGGCAGAATTTCATTATTATCCTGTTTGTACTAATTAATTTGTACAGCACTGTTTTGCTTCGTCCAAAGAACAAGCGCTTCTTTGATATAAATTTAATGCTGTATAAAAATAACTGGCACCTAAACTTATAAAAAGAGTTCAAATATATCCAACTTCTGTTATTGTAAACATCGTGCAAGAAAAACGAGATAGCAGTTTGTACCGCAAACGATAAAGAACCACTTTATTTTATCATGTGCAGTTTCAAGTTATATAGCTTCAGGCAATAACGATTTATAGCATTGTTATAATAAACTTAGGATAATTTATTTGCAACTCAAGTTTGCAGTTAAATGATAAAATTTTCAACAAAATGGAACACATAAATCACCCAAAAGCACGTTGTTTATAACCCAATTCCACGATAAATCGATTATTTTAGAATAACTCGCGAAATAAGCTAAAACTTTCGAGCTTGTTGTGTTTGTTAAACTTGTAAATTATTTTGTAATTACGTTTTTGTGAATGCATTGATAGGTAACATCGTTTGAAACGGAAAACATGTTAACGTTTAATAAGGGACCTGTTTTTGAATATAATTTACAAAGGTATCAGGGAAATCTCACATGCACGTAATATCAAACAAAAGCAAAAACAAAAAGATCTCTAATGAAAACAATTTCCACCAATGAGTATCATGTTTAGACAGAGGAAATTTTCATTTTACAATGAGGTTGTTTGCGTCCAAATACGATTTCACAACGCAAGCCCTTAAGGTACATCAAATAACGAATAAAAAGGTTTTAAATTATTTATAATTGAAATAATAAAATACTTGCCACACATCAGCGGAGTGACTAACAAAATATCAAAGCTTCTACAAAAACATAAAATCAAAACCGTTTTCAACGCTCCTTTGAAGCTCTCGAATAAATTAAGAAGAACACACGACACAGGACTACACCACGCGGGAATATATAGCATACCCTGCTCCTGTGGAAAAGTATACATAGGACAGACTGGCAGGAGTATACAAACGCGTCTTAAAGAACACGAAGGACAAACAACAAGAAAACAAGTCGATAAATCAGCGGTAGCGGAACACGCCCAGGGTACAGGACACAACATCCTCTTCAGAGAAACAAAACTACTGGCCCGCGCAAACCATTTCTGGCCAAGATTATATCGAGAATCATTGGAAATCATCAAGAACCCAAACAACTACAACAGAGACACAGGCATACAACTCCCAAACATCTGGAAACCAGTCATCACAAAATCACTGAGGCAGAACAAATCCATCAAGCGGAACGCCACGCCTCCACAAGCTGGATATATAAACCCAGCAACATCCCTCACAAATTAGTCGTTTTGAAAAAGACCAAGACACAATGGTCGAAACGTCAACTACTTCTAAATATAGAAGACGCGGTTCCAAACCCGGAAACCAAGATTGTATTATGGATAACGGCCGCGAAAGCCTCAAGAATAAAAAAAAATGTGAGGAAACTTTGCCACCTCGAAAAATAAAATTTTTCATAATTTAATGAAACATGTTAACTAAATATTCGTTAAATACTAGCAAAAACAAACAACAAACAATGATTTGTTTATTATGTTGTTCACCAGCTGTAGTGTATAATAATCCTAATCAAACTGTTGCGGGTCCGTGGGCTATACTAATTTAAAGTTCGGATAGAAATTCAATAATATCCAATTAAACCGCCGACACCAATGTTTCGAAAAGTTGCTGACAAGTTTGGGTTATGGCTGCTTGATCGCAGTTCATTTAATGTTTATCAAATTTTCAGGTGTTTCGCAGTGACAGCGGCCCAAAAGTTTTAAAGGCGAGAAGCGTGAAATATTAAAATGCTAGCGATAAAGAGAGAAGTCTCATGCGCAACACTAGCAAAGGGAAGAGTACTTTTTTTTTTGGCGCATTTCATTTTTATTTACAAGTTAAAAGTTCGTATCGTATTTCTTAGTTCTAGTTAGAGTAATGTACGAGGGGCAAGCTGAATTTATTGAGGTTAAACCACATCGTAAATATTTTTTTTCTTCAACCACTAGCACAGTACAGCCTGCATGTATAGTAAGTGGGTCCTTACGCACGGTAAGCAAAAAGCACAGTTTATTTTTAAGAAATGATCAAAGTAGACTCACGTTAAACATTTTCTGCACGCCTAGTAAGTGAGTTATAACGCGGTAAGCAAAACACACACTTGTCTAGAATTATTGTCGAAGTAGACTTACGTCAAAATTGACAAGACAACGTAATTACATGTGTATATTAGCTAAAAAGCCGTTAAATCGTAGGTACAGGGTCCGGCAAAATGATCTCCCACATATTAATCTTTAATAAAAACGCCATTGTAAATGCTATTTAGATTTTATTTTTATTAACTGAAAATGTATGCTATGCCATTTGTTTTTATTAAGTTTTAAAAATTACAGAATCCAAATGGCGACCATTTTTTTCGATACACATTCGAAGCTGATTTCTGAAAGTTTCCATCACTCGAGCAGTAATTTGAGGCGATATTCCTGTAATTTCTTGGCGTATTGCTGCTTTTAATTCGTCAATGGTTCGGGGATGGTGTTGAAAAACCTTCGCTTTCAGGTAGCCCCAAAGGAAAAAGTCGCATGGGGCAAGATCGGGTGAACGCGCAGGCCACCCAACGTCTCCACGTAACGAGATTACGTGTCCTGGAAACATTTCCCTTAAAACGTCCATTGTCCTTCTTGCCGTATGAGCCGTAGCTCCATCCTGTTGAAACCATACATCCAAAACTTAGAGAACTTGAACATCCGGATGTATGGTTTCAACAGGATGGAGCTACGGCTCATACGGCAAGAAGGACAATGGACGTTTTAAGGGAAATGTTTCCAGGACACGTAATCTCGTTACGTGGAGACGTTGGGTGGCCTGCGCGTTCACCCGATCTTGCCCCATGCGACTTTTTCCTTTGGGGCTAACTGAAAGCGAAGGTTTTTCAACACCATCCCCGAACCATTGACGAATTGAAAGCAGCAATACGCCAAGAAATTACAGGAATATCGCCTCAAATTACTGCTCGAGTGATGGAAACTTTCAGAAATCAGCTTCGAATGTGTATCGAAAAAAATGGTCACCATTTGGATTCTGTAATTTTTAAAACAATAAAAACAAATGGCATAGCATACATTTTCAGTTAGTAAAAATAAAATCTAAATAGCATTTACAATGGCGTTTTTATTAAAGATTAAAATGTGGGAGATCATTTTGCCGGACCCTGTATTATGTGATCGTAGAAAAACACGAGTTGTAAAACAATTACGCACTCGTGGAAACTCGTGGTATTTTTTCCGCTCGTGCGTCATGTGCTTCTTGCAGCTCTTGTTATGTCTATACTATTAAACTAAGCTAACTTTTTTTTTTTAAGAATTTAATAAAGTAGTTTTTAACCAACTGGCATTTGAAAATTAAACTTAAGGTGATACGTACTTACAAAAATAAAAGTGATTTTTTTTTCTTTTAATTTTTAATAAATTTAGCTTTTCCCTCGTATTTAATTTTGTACTAATAGTTATTGGGTGTGTGACGTAAACAGGCTATACTTAACTTAATGAACATAATTGTCATGGGCTGTGACAGCACTTGCTAAGTGTGCAATTTGGGCAAAACGACCAAAATTTTATTACTCACTTCTAAACTACTATGGCCGTTTACTATTATTATCGTGTAATTATTTACATCTTGTGCTAGGCACATTTGCAGAAAGGATCGTGTTAATGCTTTAAAAAAAAAACTACGAATTATCTTAAATACGAAGAATTAAAATATGCCCACAGAAAAAAAAGCAAATAAGAAACTAAAGCATTGGATATGTGACAATCAGTGAACTAAGGTAGGTCTGAATCTTATTTAAATTTTTTTAAAGAAATACTGACAAGATATACCACTAATCCGCTTCTGCTCTAAATAATTAATTGAACTAAATGTTTTAAATTCTGAATTGCGCCTATACAATCTTTAATATTTACTGTATTCTTTCTACAAAGCAAGGAACATTAAAAATTTAATTTTAACGAATATAAATTTAAAAAAAAACAAAATAAAAATGTCCTAAATCACAAGAAAATTACTGCCTTGCGCTTTGCGTAACATCTGCTCCTGCAAAAATTATTTTTAATGCACCATTACCCTTGTGTTAGGTGAGTAATTAAAAAATAAAAGTAATTTAAATAGATATGGTACATTTTTATCGCCAGAACTGAACAAAAAAACTAAATTAGCTCATTATTTTTAAATCACAATTTCAGTTAGCAGCATTAAAGTAAAATTAAGCTTGAAGACAGAAAGTACATTTTTAAAATATCGCGTTTAACTTGTAGCTATTTTTTATTGTTATCTTGTAAGTGAATAATGATTACAGTTTAATTAAAATATAACGGCTTATTTGAAAAACGCGAATCTTGTTAAAAGACTACGCTATTTTTACGTTTATTTATGTAATATTCAAGTGTAGTATTATTATTTAACGTTGTAGGATATTGTCAAAAAAAGCCATACATTTTTAATAGCATTTACGAAAATCTCTTACATACAGGGTGATTGATGGGAACCGTGCATTAAAAATATATAAAGAACGAATAGGGATGATGATCTGAAATTTTGGTTATGACCGTAATGGTATCTGATCCGTTTAAGAAAACTATTTTCAAGATGACACTTCCGGAAATGCCGGAAGTTGGCATTCACTTTCGTGTTTCAAATACAATGGTCTATTTTTTATTGCATTTTTGTATTTTAAACGTTATTTTAGAGGAACTTTTTTTAACTTTCCCTATAGTGTAAAACGTGGTAATACGCCCCAGCCGGAAAAACGCCCCACCTATGTAGTTTAGTTGTTTAATCATCGATGACACTACTAGTATCACATAATGGTAGTGTTAGTTAAGGAGTTTAGTATACCTCCACCACCTCACTAGTTTCCCGCTGAAAATCGAAAATATTCGCAATTCACGGCAAGTAGACGTTGTATTATTTCTGTCTCAATTATTGAAAAAACAATTTCGCATGAAGTGTATTAGTATCGTTCAAATTTCGACATAAATTCGGAAAGCTTGTTTCATAACCTCTAAAATGACATTACGCATTTATTTATTAATGCCTCAATGGTCTTGGTACACCAGTGGGGCGTTTTTTACCACTGTTTGGGAATTACGCCCCAGATCTAAAAGTGTAAAATGCCCCTTTTGCTTTAAGATCACTTTTTCTCAATTTCGGACGCCAATGAGGCAAACAGGTCTACTGCTTTTTCCAAACGTGACGATGTGCCCATCGATAGGAATAAAAATCGTGGAGAACAACAATCATCCCCAACTACTGTGCCATTAGATGAACCTGGGCCGTCAGGACTGCAAAGAACCCCACCAAAAAGGCCACAGCCATCTGCAACTACTTTTAGCAAAAAATCCTCTGAAGAAGAAACCCCTTCAAAATTTCTTGCACAAACAAATCCGATTCCAGTCATTCCACCAATTCTTACTAAAAGGAAACAGGCCGCTACGCTGTTGACATCTCCAGAAAACCGATGCAAACGTAAAATTTTATGTGAGAAAAAGCAAAACATCAGTGCGAAAAGAGAAGGGAAGAAAACTAAAGTTGCTAATGTAGCCCGCGCACCAAAAAAGATCATCTGAGAGTTCAGAGGAACTCGTATTGAGTTCTTCTGAGGAAGTTTCAGATGAATCTGAAGAGATTTGCGTCAAATACGTTGATTACTACTACTCCACGAAATCGAAAGTAGACTTGGATACAGTGCACAGCGTGTTCTCGATGGCTTCACGAAACGTGTACAACGTACGAAGATTTATGTCACTTGTGTGGTGCAAAAAATTAAGTTCTTACTAAAAATAAGTAGTAATAATTGTGTGGGGCGTTTTCCACAGCAGAGTGGGTAATACGCCTTAAAGGAAAGGGTTCCAAATTGTTTTTTTATTGTTTTCCTGCGTTTACTTTTCACAAACTTTTTATATTTACGTAATGTACACTCATTATACTAATTAGAAATGTATTTTTTGTTTAGAATAAAGCTATCATTTTGCAGTAACGATTTTTTTTTTTAAAGTGGGGCGTATTTCACCGTTTTACCCTACGTAAGTGCTGTTGTTTTTTGGATTTTTGGACTTTTTGATTTTTTTCTGATTTTCATCGTGATGCTTAATATTTATTATCTACTGCCTCCATTTTTGAAGATGAAACGCTTAAATTTAGACTATGCATAGAAGAAACCTTGCAGTTCATACCGGAATTTTTGCAATCGATGCATTACCTACAGGGTGTCCAAAATTTAATTTTCTTTTAATACAACTTCAGACCACTAAAACTCGTATTTTTCAAATGCAATGTCTCATTTTTTTTCCATTTTCTAATGCAAAATTAAATTCTGCATCTCTGTAATGGCGTTTTCTACACCTATCTGCAATAATTTTCGAGTTAATAAGAATTTTTGATAAAGTTAAGAAAATTGTAAGATTTTTAAATAGTAAGCCTTGAAAATGACAACAAATGCCAATGTTAATAAGTCAACCACTTTTATCGCGTTTGTCTGCAGTATCTATAAAAATGGAATATCAGGATATTTTGAATTTATTTTACATTCATAGACAATATCACAAGATTATAAAAAGTGAGAACAAATAGTTGTGCATTTTGTGCTTTTTTAATGTAGCTTGGACAGCATAGTATGTTAAGCCCGAGTCTTGCGTTGCTCATCGAATTGGCCACCGACGATGGGCATTAAAGTATCCCAGGGTGTTAATTTTATTAGTTTCATAATTTGTCACACGCTTAGGTCGAATACTAGCAGACTTCAATCTTCCAAATTGCAAAAAAATTTAATTTTATTCATTGAGTTCCTGTCTGGTCATTACAGTCATATGAGGATACCTCTCACTGAACACACGACAAGTTCTTTCAATAATTTTATGACATTCTCCACGAGTATAAAATAAGTTCAAAATATCCGTGTTCCAGTAGGCTTTTTTTTTGTATTTTCTTTGTACTCCTTAATTTTTTTATCCATTAGTATTATAAAGAGCAGTGGACTTAAAGTACCCCCTGTTGTTTAAGATTCCTGGAAATTACTGTTGGGGGTGCGCACATAATTTCAAGTTAACTTACATAAACCCTTAATCGGGGCTGTTAATCCTTTACAAACCTTACTTTCTCGCCATATTTTCCAAATATTTTCCTGTTGAACTCCTTAAAAGGCTTTAGTCAAATCAATAAAACATAAGTACAGGGTCATTGAATGTTTCATTCTTTTTTAACTGAAATGTCTTTTGCCCGATCTAAAGCCGCATTTTGTGTTTTTCGGTGCTCCCGTACAGAGTATAATCTTGGACATTAACGAAGGCTATAACGAAAAAACTAAAAGCGTTCGAGATATGGACTTACAGACAGATACTTAGAATCCATTCGAAGGACCATATCACTAACTAAGAGGTCCTAAGGAAATTAAAAGTAAAGCAGAGGTTGTGAATACTGTCAAAAGGAGAAAGCTGGAGTAGACATCCAGAAAAGTACGGACTGTTGCAACTGATACTCCAGGGGAAAAGTGATGGCAAGAGGGGTCCGGGACGGAGAAGGATCTCGTGGTTGAAGAATCTGAGAACTTGGTACAACACTACAACCACAGAATTATTCCGTAATGCTGCTAACAACATTAAAATCGCGTTGTAACGGATAGACACGTTAAGACGAAGAAAAATAGTGGCATTGTACCACTTCTAACTTTGTAAAAATTTTATTTCTTAAAGTCTCCGTTAAAAATTTTTCACATAATTTTTCTGTTACACCCAGAAGTTTTATCTCTCTATAATTTTTGCATTTTTCAGTCTTAAATACGTCCCGGCTTTTGGCATCTCATTTTTTCACTTACATGTCTTTTAAGAAAAATCTTATTTCGAAAACGACTAGACTTCTTGATCTCAAACTTCGCATTTGTACTTGTCAAAGTTAATATTTGCTTCTATGGTAACAATATTTGCTTTTGTTTACTAGAAATGACCAAGGCCAACTATATTAATGCTTAGCTGTATTATACAATATTACTACAAAAAATATAGGAAAAACATATGTGGTCGGTTGGTCACTGGTTTTTAAGCAATAAAAGAATTTCTTTTCATCCGCGTCCACGAAATGACCCAAGTCCTGTGCGCCCTGAATTTATTGTGGTACCTCAACTCGCAAGCGGAGCATAAAATTTTAAAACGAATTCATATCGTCTGAACCAAAATATCGTATAAAACACGATCAAGCGTAACTTTGATGTCTTAAATAAAATATCTCCTTTCCAAAATACTGTTCTCGTATGCATAGACCCGCTAAGCCAATCAAACTAAAATTTAATACTTCATAAAAACATGTAGTAGATGCAGCGTACTATGGCTCTAGAGGGAGGTGTAAGCCGCTCTTTTCCGTAATAAGCAGTAGCAGAACATCACGAAATATATGGACGTGATGATGCGATACTAAAATTTTAAATTTATGACTTTTTTTTGTGCTTGAGTGAACAAGAAGAATATATACCACATATTTTCACATTCAGCAGAACGAGCGAACGTACATACATTTTGCATTTTCGAATTTTGAATGCGCTCTTGATAAAAGTTTATGTGAAATGGAAGGCGAGAACTCGGTAACTACTAACATTTTGTGAATGCATGCAATTGCTATATGAAAGTAGGTGAAAATTACCAAATACGAAGGTCAAGCTAAAATTATTGAGAACAAGAAATAAGGTTAATATTTTCAGAATTTAAATATGTTTAAAGTAAGTTAAAAAAGCAGCAACGGACTCATGACTAAATAAATAAAAATAATTTGAGTAATTAAATATGCGAAAATTTGTAGTTCTTTTGTAGTAATTTTAATAAAGTTGTAACTGGTAAAGGGCTTCCATTATCTCTAAAATCAATTCGCTTCTATGGAATTAAGACATAAGTAAACAAAGAAAGATATTTTTTTCAAATCGTCAATTAAAGGTTGTCACCTATGGGCCGGAAGTTTGGACATTGAACAATTTATCAAAAAATAGATTTAGATCAGTTGCTCACCAAAAGCTGTATTTGTAGTTAATTTTTACCCAAAAGCGGTTAATATCTTTTTAATATGAGAAAATCGCAATTTCTCTTAAAAATTGTAAGTCTATAATTGAAATGGTTAAGAATCATTAGTCAACGTTAGAGTTGGAAGTATAAGAACCCTAACAAATTTTTGTTGTGAATGATCAATTATTAAAATTACTCACACACATAATTATATAACACTTATAGTAAAAACTAAATTTATAGCAGCTGGTACGTACGATAAACATATACCTACTAAACAATTTACCCTAATATCTTTGTTTGTTTAAAAATTATTTGTCCATATTTTGTGTCAATGAAGGTTATAACAAGAAAATCATATTGTTAGAGGCCAATTACTCAAACAACCTACTAACAGATTGAAGGATTATTGTGAAAACCATCATTATTGTTCCATTTACTGTAAATTTTAAGTCGATTTCTCTAGTAGTTTACAAATTATTTGACGAAATAGGTGCTCAAAGTACAGTTATTTTAAAATTATCATATTTTGTAGAGCCCTGAAATACATTGCAGACACCTTGACGTGTTAAAAACTATTTGAAGTCCATATTTAAAGTGTTTTAAAATTTATAAGTCGATACAGGTGATCACAGTATAGCAATCTTAACAAAACATTTTAAACAGAAGTTATTAAAAATAGATGTACCTTATCCATTTTTATTACTTATTTTATCCTATTATACTATTAAATCCGTTAAATTATATAAGCACACACAAAATTGTAGGGGTAGGTATGGAAAACACGACAAATCATTTTCGTAATTGGGGATAAATTTAGTTGCCTACAAAGTAAACCATTATTATAGTTCAGTTAGGTATTACATTCAAACGTATTCAAGCAATAAATTGTTGTGACCATTAAAAAACAAAATAATTTAGAACATATCATTCGCATGCTTATAATGATCTTCATTTGTAGTTCTACTACAAAAGTGCTGACAGACTACACATTATTATAATGTCAAATTGGTTGTTTTTCTAATATTACATTATTTGCTACGCAGAAAATTCTAATAATAGTCACAACCGCCTCTGTATAACCCGTCACGTGAAAATATATCGACGAAAACGCAAGTTAACGAGGCTAAAGTGTTGTTCAGTTAAGAATAATAGAGTTCATAACAAAACATACAAGTCAACGTATATAATAGGGAGTAAAATGTGCATTAGTGAGTACGATGAGGTTCTCTTAAAGCGCGTGCACGCTTCTTGAAAGATTTTACATAAATAATGATGCAAAGTGCATCAAAGGTGTTGTAAGCAAAATTTTAACGACGTACTAATTTTGTAATTAGGTTAAGGATGCAATAAAACTACGCGCTATAAGCTAAGAGTACAGGTACATTAGGTTATGTGATGTTTAAATTACCTACAACTGTGCGCATAATCATAAAAAGTTTGGTGAGATATTTATCACAACCAGTAGCGTGCAGAGGGGGAAGGCACAGGTGCGACAGCCCAGGGCATTCGTATCGGGGGGCATCTAATCAAAGAGTGATATAAAAAATTATCAATCGTCCGATTTCCGGATTTATAAGTATTAATTGCTTATGTTTATATTAAAGTTAAACTGCAAAAGTAGTCATTAGGAAATGTACATCTACAACCACCTCGACCATAGGACACTGCCCTAAAAACGCCATTTAACAGTTAATATCATTACAAAATTTTGAGTACTAATTTTATCGTCAGTTGAGAGAGTTTCAAAACGTTTGCAGGATTCCAAAATGCAATTCCATGAAGCTGCTTGAGATCTAAAAGGGCTTATCCAAATCTTGAATATAAAAACTGAAAGAATTATTTATTGTGCAATACGTTTAGGAAATGAATATTGTGAAAAATAGGGAATACCAATTGCCCAAACTAAGAGGAGAAGAATGATACCTGGAGAATCAGCAAGAGATGGTGGACTGATGGCACAGCAAGTAAATTATTAGAGTAATGGTGGAGACCTTCAACCGATTAAAAATGGAAATTGAAACCTTTAAGACTTTAGAGAGAGATTTTCATTTCTTCTGAAATTGAATTCAGTAGCAATTGAAAATGAAAACGAAAGAGAGAGATTAAAAAAAGAATTTTCGGATTTCGCAAATTATTATGATAATGATGTAAAAGCCATTCACTTATATGACAAAATTATTGATTTTATATTGATTTTTCACACTGGAGGGAATACAGTTTCTCCTGGTCCTAAAGATGCTTTGGAGACGTTACTACAGTTTGCAAAGTATGCATTTCCAACTATGTACATTGCATATAGATTACTGTTTACCATCGCTATTCAATCGCCGGTTGTGAAAGGTCATTTTCTAAACTAAAATTGATAAAAACATATTTGAGATCTTCCATGTCACTAGAGCGACTGACCAACTTAACTTTGATCAGCATTGAAAAAAAAATCCTCACAGATGATGTGAAAGATGAAGTAGTTTGGGAACCGAACATAGTACTTTCGTATGCATTTTCGAATTCCATATTTCGACAGATGTAGGAGAGACCGGGGATGAAAGTAGGGGTAGGTGGTAACAGTGCCTACAGTTTCTTTAATTTTTGTTATATGTCGCCCTAAGCGCTTGTGCAATGTTCATTTACATCCACCTCCCTACCTACATTGCTAGTTTTCATCTGTCATAGAGGTTAAGTTTTTGCCAGCCAGAGTCACTCTTTTCCGCCTTAAAGTTAATGCGTTGTGTCACCGGTCGAGTGACTTTTGGGCGATCTCTAAAAGAGGAACAAAAAAGTACCTAGATTATTATGTTCTAAATTTTGTTGGCTATTGGTGGATGCAATATAATTTGACGTTGGAATCGTGATTAATTGTGGATTCCCTCCAATTTGTTTTGTGTACACTTGGGATCAAAAGTAACAGTGTTACAACCAACCCCAATCAATGTTTTCACTCTTAGCACATGATTGGTGGTTTTCTTCGTAGATGAGAACAAACAAAACTTGTCGGATTAATTTTCCAATTTGTTGTATTTTTTGGTTTCATATTTTTGGATATTTTTGCATTTGGATAATGTGTATTTTGGAATCAAATATTAATTTTGTTGTTGAATACTAATGTATTATATGACATTTAAGTTTTAACGTTCACCCAAAATTACATGAAACGGTAATAAATTAAATATTTTGTTTATCTACAATGGGCGTTTACACTAATTTTTAATTTCTTTAGAATTTGATAGATTTGGTGTTCAGAATAACGTATGTGAAGTTAAAATTGTTTAAATCAACTTCGTTTATTTATTATTAACGATTAAAGTTTTCCCGCGGCAAGTTGCGCCGTAAACGGCTTGAACGATGCGCACGAGAAATGACGTCACACTCCGTACGTACTCCTCGATGAGGCAAATCACACGTGTGTGCTTGTTGTAAATATAACGCAACCATGTCGTCGTACAGAAGAACGTGGGGTTTTGTGCCTGAATGTAAGACCACTTCTACAAAAAACCCAGAAAAATTGTTTTTTGCTGTTCTGGAAAATTCCACCAAAAGAAAAAAATGGTTTGATGCAGCAAGACGTTGTATTTCCGACGTAAGCGAAAAAACTAAATTATATTGTTGCGAAGACCATTTAAAATTTGAATAAACTAAAAAATATATTGAATAGTATTTATGCAAAAAAAATACACTAAAGTGAAAAACATTATCATTAAGCATTATCATTAGCATTAAGCATTAATCATATGGCAATAATATGTAATATGAAGCAGCCTATTACTTTCCAACAAAAAAATCTGCAGTTTTAAACAATACTTATTTGTAGTATGCTATTTGGTGCATGTTTATGTTTGATTAAAAATGCTGATTAGTCTTAAAGCACTGTTGCTTCGTTTATGAAATTTGTATTATATTTATACTGAACTAACAGTGCTTGTTTTACAAAAAGCCATATACCTTTTTTTATATGATCTAAGCATAAAACTGATAACATTCAAAACTTATAAGTGTAAATTAATATTGTAGAATCATTGAATTGAACATTATCTACTATTAAATAAACGAAAAGTTGCTGGTTTTCAAACAGGTTTATTCGTTGCAAATTCTTTTTTTAAAAAAGATCCGACATGTTTCGCCGATGTTATTTTATCGGCATCTTCAGGGCTAAAAATTATATATATTAAGATTAATTTTGTAAGTTTTTAAGATATAGCTATGACTAAAAGAGTAGTAGATACATTTTTTTATTGTTTACAATCACCCATTATTAAACAATAAACTGAAACATACTTTTTGTTCATATTTTCACCTGTTAAATGACCTTAGTAATATCGAATTATTTCTACAAAATAATTAATTTACTTACACAGTTGCTTTGTTTTATAATGAAATATACACTAAACTAACAACTAGTTAAAACCTCTCGCAATACTGTATACGTAAAGAATATTTGAACACAAATATGCCTGGTCCAGGAATGTCATATTAGTTTATGTTAAAAACGCTTAAGATATGTTGTGAAGGCACCCTGAGGGGTCTCGGGGTTGGCTTGAGATCATTATTTTGCTAATACTGTTAAAAGGCAGTACTGTTTGTATTTTATTCATTATAATAAATTGTAATTGTTGTTCGATTACGTTTATTATTTACAATCGACGGCCAAAGTACGCCCCTGCGGCGTCTTCGTCGCGCGCTTCGCGCCTAACATAATAATAATAATAATCTTTATTTGTATATCCCAAAAAAAAGGTGTAGAACTTGTCACAATAATAATTTACGTACATTGCAATAATATACATAGTTAATAAAAGAAAAAACATATTATATTAAAATACATAACAACTTGTCATTATGCGATGCATAGGAACTAGTCCGCTGCACATGGACTGTGCGGAGAGTGACGTCACGGCCAATCACAGCGCGTTTCAGAATTTGAAATATAAAGGGCATTTTAAAAATTTATTTCTCGGAACTGGACGATTTTTTTTAAATTTTTGGTGGTTGAGAATAAACTTTATAGATCAGATTATCATTTAAAAAATATTTTATCAAGTTTTATTTTTTTGTGTAAACGCCCATTGTAGTCTATGTTGTGGTCAATGAAAAACAATTTTTTGTAAATTTTAAAATTATTGAGAAATTTTCTAAATTTTTAGTCGTAGGGGCACACAATTAAGGAATTGCCTCCGGGCATCATCAAACCTCTACACGCCACTGGACACAACGAATACTTTGCTAGGGGTTTTATAAATATTAGTTTTTGCGACAGAATATTTGCTTCTGCGTCAGAAAGCAAATCATAATAAAGAATGTAGGTGTAGGAGTTCGCGTGGGCGAAGCTTAACATCAGTTATTTTGTATTCAAAATATCGACGACTGGCTCACTATCTATCCATTTTCGTGTTTTAAACAGTTTTTAAAAAAAGTTTAAAAGCAACAGGACTGAATAATAACCCACGCTCTAAGACGACACAATATTTTAAATGTGTGTGAAATGCCCCGTGAAAAACACTTTTGTTTTTGTTTGGTATTCAGTTTTTAACACATTAATGTCAACCTTAAAACATAGTTTGATATAATGCAACATTGCAACATAAAGTTAAAGGATGAAACAAATGTTCCACAAGGGTAAAGTTGGTAACACAGAATAAAATCTGCGAGGTGGAAAACCTCTCCTATTTTTTATTTGAAGTTACTATATTATGCATGCCCATTTCTCAAGCGTAGGGGGTGTGCCGTAAGATAAATAATCTGCGATTTAAAACACCCAAACTTTGGAATTTTGCACTATCATGGGACCACCGCATATATTCTATGACTGAATTTTAACGTTGTCTTTGAATTAAAAATCCAGCGCATTAAATACGTTTTTATTGTTGAGTTGGAGTGTATTCAGCTAAAAGGTAGTTTCAAATTTTATATTCTTCGCAAAAATAGAAATAGAAGAAAATACACAACTGCACTATATTTGAAATTGCAATTGTAGATTTGTTTTTCACCGAGAACTTCAATGTCAAAGACTCGGTTATCACAGGGCTGTGTTACTTTTGCCATTGAAGCAAACAAACAAAGTTTATTACTTTCTGGAATGGAAAATATTTGAATGTGCTGTGGTGATTTTTTTTTGAAAATTCGTGTGTGCAGGTCGATTTGTAGAGGAATTAAAATTGTTTAAATTATATATACAGGCTGTTCCGCTGTTCGATGGGGCGTTATTGCTATCTCTGTAAACACAGGGTTTATTAAATGAGATAATTAAAAATATTACTATGGGAAACCTTTGATTATACAGGGTGGTCTACACAGAAGGGCCACTATTGGGATCTCGTAAACGGTAAGAGCTACAAAGAAGTTTAAATTGGACAAATTGATCCATTTTCAGAGACCTATTCAATGATGCTTTCATGTTTTTAAAATAAATAAACAAAAATCAAAATAAGCATTTTTTTCTAAATCGTTAATAACTCGGTTGTACTTGATGGTACAAAAATATTTTCTGGGAAAAAGTTTTGGATATTTTTACGCACTATAAAATGAAAACGTGCGTTTGTTTCAGTATTGTTTAAATTTTTAGATAAAATACAAACTCGCATTTTTTTCAGTGGAAACCTTAGTCTTTAAATATTTTGTTTTAGTTAAATATTCTATTTAAGCAATTACAAATTTAATGTTATATTTGTTATTAGTTGAACTAGTGCGTTAAATAAATTGGTTAGAAAATTAATTTTGTAATACCTTAAAGTCAACATTTGTATTGTTTTTATTATACAGTGTCCAAAAGGTATGGAATATGGTATATATCTCAGTAAATATCCACTTTAGGGAAAAATGTTTTAAATAAAAGTTGTTTGGTACTTAGTTTTCCATCATAAGACAAAATTACATTTTTTTTTTCGAATAACAAAAGCGCAATGAAAACAATTGAATTTTTTTAAATGGCGAGGTACCCCTATATTATACTCATTTGATAGAGAATTTTTTTCTCTTTTCAATGATGCAAAACTTTAGTACCCTTACTTAAGCAACTGTTTGAGAAAAACGCAAAAATTATTTTAATTAATTAGTATTTATTTCTAACAAAACCTAAATTGTTTTGACGAAATCTACAATAAGTGTTTAAACTGTGAACCATTTACTTTACAGCTTGGCAATGATAAACTCGGTTTTTTTAAACCCGTTTATAACATTCCCAACCATATCAGGTGTAACTTCTCCGAGAATTTCTCTAATATGATCTTTTAAATTTTCGATATTCTCCGGCCTCTCAGCATAAACTTAATTTTTAAGATGACCCCATCATTGAAAAGAGAAAAAATTGTCTTTAGGGGCGTGCAACTCCAAAAAAAGACGCCTAAGAAAAATAAAATTACATAAAATCATCCCTTAATGTTTGATAAGGAGGTAGGGGAAAGTACCCATGAATGGGACAGTCCTTGGATGGGACATTCTTAATAAACTATAGTTAAACACAAATTTTTATGTACGTGCATAGATGGTAAATCGCGTACTTAATGTACAACCACATTTCGAAGTTCTCATGTTGTATACAACACGATTGTATTACATACATTAGGTACGCGATTTACCAACTATGCACGTACATAAAGATTTGTGTTTAACTATAGTTTATTAAGAATGTCCCATCCAAGGACTGTCCCATTCATGGGTACTTTCCCCTACCTCCCTAAGTTTTCGGAATGTTTAAGAAACATCCTGTATATTTCCTTCTGCAATGTACAAGTGCTCGGTTTTGGTAATTGCATTACGAATTTAATGTTTCGAATTTCATCCGCTGACTTTAGGAACTGAATACTGAAATTATAATGGGCACTGTAAGTGATAGTGGAAACAATAAAACATTTTATAGAACCGGGATTCGAGAAACGCTTACATTTACGATATGCGAATATAAAATCTCGAATTCTGGCAACGGTCAGCTTTGCGGTCGCCAAGTTGAATGTACCGAAGGGAAAAGCTTCTCACAGCTAACCCCAATGTGAACTGAACGTATGAATGCATTTTATTACCTACAGCTTTGGCATATAATCCAGTAGAGATTTTATTTGAATTTTTTTTCCTCCTGAAAATTTATCATTTGAATATTCTAAAGCACATGTGTATGTAATATACTCGGGTATGGTAAAATAAAAGTGTTTTTAAAATACAATAAAATACAAGATATATTAATGTCACGATGTCCTTATAAGAGGTATAAAATACATTCATATACTAACAATGGGCTAAATTCTATCAAATACTTCTAAGTGATTTTTATATGTATGTATTGGTGTTTCATATTTAGTGAAATTATTTACTTAAAATCTCATAGCATAAAAATCGCATAAATAAATGAGATGCTCGAGTTGCGAAAAGCCCAAGCATTTAACTTAACTAAGTTTTTTGTTTTCTCCAACATCTGCCTACATCAAAAGCCTGCACGTTTTTTTCTTTTGAAAGTAGGACTCTCTTAGTCTTCAAAGACACAATGGAATCTGAAGTTAGTTTTGATGTGCTTTCAATGTAGATGTGTGCAGCCGACAGGTAAATTTACTCCCTTATACCAACAAGACAACTATTTGTCGAGCGAATAATGTATGTTATCATACTCTAATTAATATTGTGGCATTTTATTAGCTAATTCAGGCACATCTTAAAGCAAATTATCATCCTTAAAGTGTGTTAGTTACACACAATACCCGTCCGATTACAAACATACAGTGTTCATAATAAAACATGTTTTAAACGAAGTGAAATTTATCTCGTTTTTAATACAAAACTAAACAAATCCATAGGTTTTAATTATCTCTCAAGCGGCGCGCCCTTTATTTTTACAGACTATCATGCCTATCCATAGTATCTCTAAAAGTAAATAACTTCTGTGTATGATAGTATTTGTTGTTATTTTTTTATGAATGAGATATTTTATGTTTTACCAATAAAAGAAGAATATTTCTTTATAATATACAGGGTGCGCCATTAGTGCGATGAAGTCCATTATTGCCCTTAATGTCAACTTATTAAAAAAAAGTTTTTAATGAAACTTATAGTATTTCTAGACGTGCATCTTTTAAAATTAGTTTCAAGTATACAGGGTGTTTCTTAAAAGTGGGGCGTCACTAAAGGTATTTTTTTTAAATTGAACACCCAGTATATTTTTGCATAATCGAATTCAGCAAGAAAACCTCCATATGACAATATTTTGTTTTTTTCATTTTTTTGCGACGTTGCCAATTTATCTCAAAAAATCTTTGAATTTCCAGAAAAACAGGGTACAATACTTGTCAAGAGCACAACGTTATGAATAATAATTGGCAAATGATATTTTGTACATACAAAGTCTAAAGGTGTAGTCATAGTCTTAATACATCAAAATTAATTTATATTATACAGGGTGTTTCTTATAGATGTGCCAACTTCCCAATTTTTAAACATCTATAACTTAATTTTTTCAAATGGAACACCCTGTATATTATTGCGTGATTTTTTTGCATATTTGTTTTTCTTCAACTTTTCTTAATACTTACCTATAGCTAAAGTGAATATTTTCTGAGTTATTTACATTTTACTTATTCTTATAAGCGTTGTGTAGGAATTTCCTAGTTTTCTCGGAGTAGGCCCCGACTTTGACAATAGAAACAATAATTTCTGTAGTAACAAATGTCAGAGTAAATTGCTGTCAATTGTTAAGACATAAATAAATGAGTATAACATATTCAATATGAATTTTCCAAAAGAAGAATTGATTGATGCGGTCTATGTTCAGGGTGGCGTATTTTCAATGCCCATACAGTACAGGAGTAAAAAAAATTAATTTCGCTATCTTATTAAGGACAAAAAAACTATGAAAACAAGTTTAAAGTTTTTCTTTATCTTTTTGTTTAAGCGAGATACTTAACATTTTTGAAAATTGATAAAAATCGGTTTTTGGCTATATTTCGAAAATTAAAAAAGATATCAAAATCTGTTTACGACAATGAATTCCTTTCGAAAAAAGAAGTTGGGACTACGTACTTGTTTTTTTTTTTATCTAATAACCAAGATACCCTGTATGGGCATCGAAAATACGCCACCCTGAACATAGACCGTATCAATCAATTCTTCTTTTGGAAAATTCATATTGAATATGTTATACTCATTTATTTATGTTTTAACAATTGACAGCAATTTACTCTGACATTTGTTACTACAGAAATTATTGTTTCTATTGTCAAAGTCGGGGCCTACTTCGAGAAAACTAGGAAATTCCTACACAACGCTTATAAGAATAAGTAAAATGTAAATATCTCAGAAAATATTCATTTTAGGTATAGGTAAGTATTAAGAAAAGTTGAAGAAAAACAAAAATGCAACAAAATGACGTAATAATATACAGGGTGTTCCATTTAAAAAAATAAAGTTATTGATGTTTGAAAATTGGTAAGTTGGCACATCTATAAAAAACACCCTGTATAATATAAATTAATTTTGATGTATTTAGACTATGACTACACCTTTTGACTTTGTATGTGCTAAATATCATTTGCCAATTATTATTCATAACGTTGTGCTCTTGACAAGTATTGTACCCTGTTTTTCTGGAAATTCAAAGATTTTTGGAGATAAATTGGCAACGTCGCAAAAAAATGAAAAAAACATAAAACTGTCATATGGAGATTTTCTTGCTGAATTCGATAATGCAAAAATATACTGGGTGTTCAATTTAAAAAAAATACCTTTAGTGACGCCCCACTTTTAAGAAACACCCTGTATACTTGAAACTAATTTTAAAAGATGCACGTCTAGAAATACTATAAGTTTCATTAAAAACTTTTTTTTAATAAGTTGACATTAAGGGCAATAATGGACTTCATCGCACTAATGGCGCACCCTGTAGATTATATTTCCAAAACTCCAAACGTATAACTACCAAATAACACGACGTGATGGGCTTGGTAGTCAAGTTTATTTCTGCACATAAAATTCAGATTGTTTCAATATGCCCCATGTTTCAGCGCGCTCGCTCAAGGGTTAATTGTAATAAAATTTAAGAACAAATTATTTGTTCTATAAAAAACTATTTGCCATATTGAACTGATGTACCTACACAAAACCTATTTACTTACGCTAAACTGACTGCAGTATATTACAAAGACGGGAAACGTACCTGAAAAAAAAAGAAATATTAGTAATTAAATAATCAATATCTTAAATAAACTAAAAGAACAAATGTTTTGCTCTACAGAAAAATTCGATTGCTGTATGATACTGTTATAAACAAGGACTGAGAACGGAACGAAAACGAAAACTTTAAACGAAATTAACCGAAATTTCTTTAAGAACGAAAACGAAACCGAAAACGAAATTATTATTTTTCGTTCAAGAACGAAAACGAAATAAATATTTTCCAAAGCCGGTTTTAACCGGTTTTAACCGGTTTTGTCGCTATTTCAATTTTATTTGTTAAACACAAACGCGAATTTACCTTTTGTGCTGGGGAGACTCCACGAGGCAGTAAAAAATCTCACTTGAAATAAGTGAGCTTCACTTTTCTCCATATATTTACGTGAATATGTATTAACAACTTTATTGTTTATACTTGCAATTACACAATTAACGGTACAGATATTCTCTATTTCTAATTTGTTTTTTAGATCATCAATATGGAATAATATACACTTGATTGGATATATATTATCAATGTGTATGTTTTATTTGCGTTTAGACATAATAATAGTAAAATTTATTCTTACTTCGAAAAGGACTAATGTAAAAGAAGATTTATTGAAAGATGTGTTGCTAGTAGGATTTAACGGAATGTGAAAATGTATATTGTATGGTGTGTACAAACTATAAAGTTAAAGTAAACTTCAAGTTAATATAAGTTTTTTTTAATATCTTTTTTATTTATAACATTTAGTAAATTATCCACTTGAATTCATTCTTTTGTCTTTTTAAATAATTACAGCAGGATCTTATTCAATTGAAATGCATAGATTTTTAGTACTAACACAAATTTTAAACAGCACTTGCTATATTTTCATATTTTTAGATAAAGATCGTGTGTCTAATTTAACCTAATCACGTTGTGTTTTTTCACCTTACGGGTGTTAAACTTAATAAAATGGTTAAATGTTACTGTGTTTAACGATTTGGTAAATTTAACTTGGCGACGGTTCGCCAGTCCAAAATTTGCTGTCCGTGAGTATCAAACCCCATCGTCATCGTTTTTATTTTAGTTGAGACGCAAATATTGTTATCGTATTTATAGAGGGTTGTGGAATACATAATATCGGTTTAAACTGTTGTAATTGAACATTATAAAGTATTTTAACGACGAAATATCAAACTAAAAAAAAAAAAACACCTATTTGTTGATTCATTAGCGTTCTGGTCAGACAGAATGTCTCGTATATAACGTAATTTCTCCAACAATGCGCTAGTATTTCTTAATTGGTGTGAAGAATGGTGGGATTACAAATTAACATAGGTAACCCTCGCATTGTCATCCCGGATGTCAGCGAAATAACCATTGCTCTCGCATTCTGCACGTTCTACTGTGTCGGTTGTGAAAGTTGATAGCAGCTATTCTATTAATATAAAGGTATTTAATTGTAACAAGCATACCAATAAATCCTTCTGGTAATTTGACGTTTTAAACTAACGTCAATTTTAAAAATTATTTAATTTTGTTTGATATGTTTTCTGTTATATTTTTCATTAAACAAGGTCGCAATCGCTAAAAACAAAGATTAAATGGAAGTTTTTTTTTTAACAATTATTACAACAATGCGACGAAAAATCGAAAAACCGGATGAGAGATAATTTAAATGTGCAGCACTTCCAGGCAATTATAAAACGAAAAAAATTGAAATGGTTTGTTGATTGGTTGTCATGGAAACGGCATAAATAAAGTACATCGACGAGCCTACTTGATTTATTGTGGTTATTGTCAAAAACGCATTCTTTTTAAATTTGACAATGAATGAAGAAATAAAATATCATGTGTGATGCATTAATGAAATAAAATAAAAAAATTATGTGCTAAATTACTAAAATAATAAAGGCAATTTTAGCGATCGCGTTGGCCATGAATCCGTGAAAGATATAATCGAAATTCTTATATTTACCAATTAGCGCATCCTTTGCAAGTAAAATGGTGCAAAGTTTTAAAAAAAAATCTTAAAAAACGCGAAAAACGAGGCCCTTGTAACGGTTTTCCCTATGTTAAACGCCAATGCAAGTCGCATAGATTTAGTTATAACAGAAACTGTACAACTTCTGAAATCATAGTGCTTTTGTAGGGGTTTCGTTTTTTATTTATAATGGGAGAACGGTTAATCGAAATTAAATAATTTTTAAAGCACAAAGAGGCACTAACGAAGCAAAATATAGTAACATTTCGGCTAACTTAACGGACCTAGGAACGCCGCTTTAAGAAACACATATCTACTTGAGTTTGCTTCTTTAAAAAATATTACATGTTTCAAAGTTTTTAAGACAATTGGAAGTAGGTACATACTTTTGCAATTTGTTTTGGAAAAAGTTCGAAACTTCTGCGATTGGCTTAATAATTAATAAAAATGTTGTACACCTGATAAGCAATATAATCCACCTTCAGTTCGTTCAAACACCTAATTTTTTTTAGGTGTAAAAATCGAAAGGTTACTGTTATTTTTTATCAAAGCAGTTAGCAACACAAATCATTGAGTAATATAAAATACGGATGTTTTTTCTTTTAATTTACATATGCATGAAATGAGAATAACGATAATAAAAATAATATGGCACAGTGTACATACATGCAAATACAGTTCGTTAGCAACTAAACTGGTACATATGTTTCACTAACATTTCGTAGATAGGCCTTTACAACTTTTTCACAGTAAATAAGAATTAAACAAATTTATTCCCATACATACGTATTACAAATACGAAAAATGAAGGAAATACTTAGCAATAAATTGTCTTTATTATCAATAAGAGATGAAACATAAAAAGAGAGTTTCAAGAAATGTCATAAGCAATTATTACCCAATTAACATATTTATATAAGATGAGTTAACCTTAGAACGTATAAAAAGTCCATTAAGTGGTGCGCGACTTAGGTCTTGCGATTGTTTTATATTTATCGATATTGAAGAATCACATACAAAATGTACACTGGTCCAGCCAGACCATTGGTGCACAGCTTGGGACTACCAACCTTGCATGTCTAACCCTTCACGCCGCCAATTTTTGTAATTAATTTCTTGTTTCGAAATACATTAAAACATGTTCGTAGAGGATATCATGAAATATAAGGTCCTTACGAGATTTTTTTTTATGAGAAAAATACATTCAAACTTGAAATTGGTCCAGCCACACCATGGTGAGCACTTAAGGGTTTTAAGAGTAGCCTCTGATGTACTTATTAGTATTTTTATTACAGCTAACGTTTATCTAATCTAAACAAACAAAATAAAAAACTCCACTTCTTGTAAACTTTAAAATTATTACTCAAAAATTTTACATTCATAGATTTTTAAAAACTGTTCTTCTAAATCAGCTGTTAAAAATGTGTTTATGTTCTGCTCCTAATAATAAACACACAACAAAAAATGTTGCAGCATTTAGCGTTTCTATTCTCGTGCTAACTACTATCAGTTTAAAAACCGTTGTTTGGCTATTATATGGTAATAATATAACACAACAACTTTTTTTGCATCGCTTTAGTGTTACGAGGGTAATAAACATGAGTGAACCGTTGTACAATAATATTATGAGCCTATACAAAAGCCAAGTGGAGGCAAGTGTGCGGGATGATGAGTTCGGGACTTTTTGTTCCAATTAGTTAGTCCCAGCCATAACAATATTAAAGTTGCTTGCTGTTTTCGCTTGTACAATACTGACCTAAAACGGTCTCATACAATTAGGGTCTTTTAATCTAGATATCTCCTGTCCAACTTTAACTTGGTCACTACGTTTTGTGGACTTTCTTTTATGGTAGAAAACATTACAGAACCAAGGTTTCATTTCAGAACAGAACTGTTGACCACAATTAGTAAGGTTGGGGCATAAAAACTAAAGGTCGTAATAATTGAGATTTAATTTATGAGGCAGAAGTTTCATTCTTTTAATTAATTCCTATACTTTCTTTTATCAGCAGATACAGAGTATGTCTGGCATTTCAGGCACACTTTTTTTAACCCTTTCAAGCACAGAATATATAATACTTAAATTTTATAAATGCACTTAATATGACTTAAATGAAAGTATTCATGTTTTTTTAGCAAAAAAAGGGTTTATTTAAACAATATCATGTGGTTACGCAGTGAAACCACATTGCATTCGTGGTATGTGGAACAAAATAAATAGATGAGTTTTAGTATTATAATTGCTATACTCTCACACAAAAGCATATATATTTTTATAACCAAAGAAAAGTTATCTTACATGATATTTGAAAAAACAGTTTCTTATCGTCGAAAGGCCAAAACGCATAGTGGTTTTATAATGAAACCACATAATTTTAGGAAAAAAATTTAAAAAGTTTTTTAAACTTTTATAAGAAGCAGTCACTTAAATGTTTCTGTATCTTTAATATTAACGAAGTTACCCATACAACAGGTTAGAAAAATGGGCACCCTATTATGTTTTTTTTTTTATTTGAGAAAATATAATTTTGTTGCCTCAGGGCAGTCTCTTAGCACCATTGCTATTTAATATTTACGTCAATGACATACAGCATTGCTTTTTAAATTGTGAATACCTACAATACGCTCATGATTTAAAAATATTTAGAACAATAACAAATACTACGGATTGTCTACTGCTACAAGAGGATATCCACAGATTAGAAAAATACTGTCAAATAAACAAACTTGCCTTGAATGTTAGTAAGTGCTATAAAATTAATTTTACACGAAACAAAAATATAATCCTATATAACTATTCTTTGAATAATGCAACTCTGATGAACACCACATTGGTAAAAGACTTAGGGATTTTATTAGACTGTAAACTCGTTTTTGCGGAACATATCGAATACATTAAGAATAAATCTCTTAAAATGCTTGGCTTCATCATACGCTCCTCAAAACATTTCAATAATGTTAATGCTATTAGAACACTTTATTATTCCTATGTTAATAGTATTTTAAATTTTGCTTCTATCATATGGAACCCACAATATGACACCTACGATAGTAAAATCGAGGGAATTCAAAAGAAATTCATATCATTTTTGCAAAAAAAAATACAAACTTCCAGAGAAATCATATGAACAACATTGTAAAGACCTAAACATGCTCTCCTTAAAATCTTGTAGAGCACTTAGTGATATAATGTTTCTTTACAAAATTATTAACTACAAAATAGATTGTCCTAATATTTTATCATTAATAAATTTTAACGTACCGAGATTAGGCATACGACACCATTCTCTCTTTTATATAACACCTTGTAGCACAAATGCCTTTTTTAACTCGCCAATCAACAGAATTCTTTACTCATATAACCAAACATTCATAAAGAATGATATATTCAGTCTATCATTTCATTCATTTAAACATTACTCTAAAGTAATCTTATTTTAATTTAATCACACTTTACAACCGATGTATTCTATTATCAACGAGAACATAATTTGGGCTTGGCCTGTTTTGTTCTGTCCTTTGTAAATAAATAAATAAATAAATATTTTATTGTACTCATGTATAATCAGTGATTTAAATCGATGATTTAAAAAAATCACCTATTGATTTAAATCTGCTCAACTCTGTAGCCAACGAATACAAATTATGGCTTAAGCAGATGACTTAGCTGGAAATAAAACAAATTTAATAGAAACAATCAAAAAAGTCGAACTAAGAGCAAAGAAGCAAGGACTAAAGATACGTGAAGAGAAAACGACGTTTGTGATACTGAATGGACAGGAAACGAAGGTACGAGACACAAAATTTGAACCTGGTCCTGGAGGATGGATATAAATTTGAGGGTGAATAAATTCAACTATGGGAATCACGTTATTTTTGATCTTTCGTAAGTGTTTTTTATGGCCTTAGTCCGGGAACTTAAAAGTGTACCTTCGCGCTAAATGTTTTTATGTCATTGTTCAATTTTATTAACAGCTTTTGTAATTGAATTTGACTTCCGTTGGCACACCTTAGCTAAGTTTTTTAATCCGGTTCATTATAATAGGTCTATTCATCGTTCTATTGGTGAAATATAAAGTGGTACAGCTGTTACAGTTTTCTTCTGGCAGTACGGCAATTCAACCTTCTCACTTTGCTATTGTTAGTTACTAAACCCCAAGGTCTTCCACCGGAACCTTTTCCATTGTCGGGTGTATGAAACCCAAATCATTATGTGCGACGCGAGTCCGTGTTTCTGTAACCAGGGCAAAGCAGATTTATTCAACCGTTTTGAAAGGATTTAGTTGTATGATGTGGGTAACCTTTCTAGCAAATATGTGATCTGAATTTTCCCCTAAGCTGCCTATTCATATTTGTACATTATTTTATGTTGTTTAAAGTTATTATTACATGTCAGTCCTTTAGCGCTCCGCAATCGAGGTTAAAGGGTTTACTGTGCTTGAGTTTCACTAACCGGTAACCACTGGATGAAGGTGTGCAGGAAGGTATTGCAAATCAAAATTCTATTATATGAACTAATTGATGAAGAGGTCCATAGTGCAAAGTGTTAAGGATAACATATTAATTATTTTGAAGGTTAGGTTTTAAGCCAATTGTATTAGTTTATAACTTTTCCCAAAATTTTCCCCAAAAAACAGCACAAGACTAGTCATTTCAATTTTTTAATTTTACGCGAACAATTTCTGAATGTAATTTGAAACAATTCAGAGAAAATACTTCTTGTTTAGGGTTAAATGACGTACATATAAAATGTAAGCCAATTTCTGCATTTTAAAAGCTGTTTGATGTTTTCAGATTTCTTTTTTTAATTCATTGCTGTTAACACTCATGGTATTTTATGTCGTTACCATGACAACCAATCAACGAACTAGACATTTTGAAATGCTATTATTTGTCGTTGTAATAAATTATTGTGTAATACTATTTTTGGGCAGAACGACATTGGAGTAATTTGAATTTTTGTGTTGTCTTGCAATGACATTAATGCTGTCTTATCTATTACAGTTTTTTTTTTGTGGCAATTACTAGCAAACTACCAATAGTTGCTGTACAATCTTAACAAGCAATTCTTTCATTTAAAGATGGTATCCTAACAAACATTACATTTAGCTTCTCATAAATCTGTTTAACACTACCGACGAACAATATTCGAAACTTTATCTTTATATTGAATAAAATAATAGTTCGTTAAAGAACAACTTAAACATTATAAACTTTATGGTAATGGTCGTAAAAAACTCACCTTCAACTTTTCGTAGACGAGTGCCAGCAACACGAAAAGAAGCAATTAGAAAACAGGAGTTTATAAAGCAATAAACTTTCTATCGTCCTTGCAAGGACTACTGCCATTATTTAGTTCTCTAGTATCCTATTAAATTTTGTTGTTCATGTTTTAGCTGTAACGAAATTGGTTTTCACAAGTGTAGAAATTATTAAATTGTATTGTAGGAAATATTCTGTTGAAGTTTAATATCATCGGGTATTTTTTTAAGATGAGCACCAAGTTGAATTACTTAAAAATAAAAAAGTACTAGTTGGTGACAAAGAGAATATGCATAGCATCATATTATTTATTTCTTTGCCTATCATTTGAGTTTTAATTGTCAAAATCGACGTGATTATAATCTAAAATAGCTTGTAAATTTATTACAATGTTAAGTTCTTAGTGGGATTTTAAATGACAAACCTAAAATAAAACTCCTAAATCAGTCGATGGCCGAATATTCGTTAGTTATTTGACAGATATCTTTATAAGCTGAATATTTTAAATAAACAACTGCAAGGAGCAAATAAGACCTTTGTTGATGCAGAGGTTAAGATATTTGGCTTCATTGCATTTTTGCAATTATGTCAAAAGAATATTTTAACCAAAAATTACCAATTTTATTGTCTAAATAAGCGAGACTGTGAGGTAACTGATGCTGCTGTACTACTATTGCGGATCATCTGAGCATTTTGTCCTGCGATTTAAATAAAACGTTTTCTGATTTAAAAAAAAATTAATTTCCATCTTGCATAACTCAGGCGATGCTAGTAAATTTAAGTGTTGTAGCGATGCAGTACCAAGAAGAACTATCAGAAATACAAAATGACGATTCTGTTAGAACTTTATTTAACATGAAAGGAACAATGGCATGGCTTTGTAGCGAGACAGAAACAAAATACCCAGCTAGTTTTGCAAAAAAACCTGCTGTTGCCCTTTCTATCGTCATATTTAGTAGATTGTGAACTTAGCGCTTCAAATGACTTGTTATAGGAAAAACGAAATCGTCTGGATATCACAAACCGTAACGATTTGAGATAATAATTGACCAAATTAGTACCTGGAATCCTGGAATGAAAACTCTTTGCAGCAGACGTCAAGATCAAGGATCACAATAAATAGAATTTTGTTTTACCAAGTTAAGTACAATTTATGTTTTGTAATATACAAAGTGTTATATATAATTTATTTTAATTGAATAAAGTAAAATTAAAAAGGCTTTTAGCTATTTTCTTTTTTTTATTTGTAGTATTTATTAAATTTATCTTTTTTGATCGATAGGGCGGAATTAAAAACTTTTTAGGTGTTGAGGTGGGACATGATTCAGAAAAGGTTGGGAAACACTGCTATAGACCAACAAAAATATCTAAGCAAAGAAGCAAAAGTGCGGATAGGATACATAAGGAAGCAGTAAGACCGATACTGACGTGTGCTATGGAAACAAGAATAAAGCAAGATCAAGCAAAATATTGAAACATCAGAAAAGCGAGTATTACGAAACATTTGAAGGAAAACTGAAAGGAACAGGTACCGAAACAATAAATATAAGAGAAACGTGTGAGTAATAAGGGTACCCGCACACTGGCAACTTTTCAATCTCGGTGATTAAATAATCTAGTTGCCTAAAAGTTGCCCGCTGCTCTGCCAAACGCCCACTGGCAACTAAATAGTTGCTTTCGCTGGGTTTCTAAAATGGATTTCATCGAAACTGCATGTGTTTGTGCCTTGGTTTTAATAAGGAAAAAGTACAGAAAATTTTGGGTCCATCCATTGATTAGCAGAAGACTTATGAAAAGACAATTTTATAAATTGTGTGACAGTTTGAAATTTTTATTTATAAATCTTTCGTTTCCACTGTGCTTTAGCCATATCAGATTCCAATTACAATATCATTTATTTAGAAGTCGGAGCATATGGCTAGTCAAGTGATTCTAACATTTTCAAAGGATCGGCATTTTCATGTTTGCTGGAGAAAAATGAACTAAACATGCCAGAAGAAAAACGTCATCCTAACGATAAAAATGGCATGGCAATGCCATTGACATTTGTGGGGGATGAGGCATTTGCTCTCTCAAAATTTGTTTTGCGGCCATATCCGAGCAGAAATTGGTCTGTAAAGCAACGTATCTTTAATAACAGACTATTGAGAGAACGCAAAATGATAGAATGTACATTTGGAATTTTGGCTAACAAATGGCAAATACTCCACAGATCGCTCGATATTGAATTTAGTGATTCCATAATAAAAGCATGTTGCATTCTACACAATTATGTTAGAAAACATGAACTACATTTTGAAGAAATGCTTTATGAATGCCCTTGGATGATATTCCAGCTCTTGGAGTAAGAAGCAGCGTCCAAGGAGTTTCTATTAGAGATTATATTGCCAATTACTTTATTTCGCCTAAAGGGTGTGTTTCTTGGCAATACGACCAAATTTAAAGATTCTTTTTTTTTGTATTCTACAATATCTATGATAACTATATCCGTTATTACTTTCAGTAAAATAATAACTTTATAACTCTCTTAAAATTACTTAAAAAACCATATTTGATAAAATAACACTGAACAAATAAAAAATAAAAAATGTATTTTTTTTTAAATCAGTTTTCTCCTTATCTCGGACTTCATCTTATTTTTTAATAAATTGTTGACACAATTCACTCAACAATTTTATTTTTAGATTTTTATCTGAATATTCCTTAATTTTATTATCATACAACGCAGGGCGTTTTTTTAATTTCTTTAATAAATATTTCTATATTAAACAACATGTTTACCGAATGCGAACAAAATGAAGGGAGTCTTGAGAGAGCAACTTTTTAATCGCCCATGTGCGGGACTTGTCTTCACACGCATGGTCTATTCTTCCCGGCAACAATTGACTCACCTCCAGAATCGAACGTGTTGGAATTTTTTAATCGCCGCAACTATTAATCGCTTATGTGCGGGTCACCTAAGAAATTATTGTGTTCTATTTTCGTAATTAAAAAGTTGCGTGAAAATAGTTGCCAGTGTGCGGGTACCCTACACATGACAGACTGGACAAGAAACGGACAACGAGAACAGGGAACACATTTCCAGAATGAATGGCGAGCTATTAACTAAGCACATTAATAACTTTTAAGTTTGCGTTCAGATTTTCAACTACCATTTTGTAATAAATCATTACCGGTTACTAAATTAAACATGTTCTTTTTTTCAAAATACACACCACAATAGCACAGCAACAATTTTACTGTATCATTTAATATCTATTCATGCACCAAATAACTTTAAATACTTTCATGTCATTTGAAGTTGTTGAATACATCTCGAAGGCATTACCATTAATAAAGAATAATATTTGAAAACTTTATGGGCAGATGACGTATAATAAATGTAAAATATCTTGGAGTTATATATCGTTTTTATGTTACCACTGAAATGTTGTACAAGCGACGTTATGACAGGTGTAAAGCTGAAAACAGCGACATATTTGAAGTTTTAAGGAGAAGAGAAGGCTTTTGATGTGACAACGTTTACATTTTCCTTTTGGCATAAAGGACGATACTGGATACTCCATCATTTTATGTTACACTAAAACATTGCGAAACGCAGAAAAAATAATTTAAATATTTAACTCTAGCTAGGTATTTGCAATGACGGTCAAAACAGTTTAGTTAAGCTGGTATTAAAAGTGATCCTAATAATTTATAATCTAATTGAAAGAAAAAATTAAGTTGCTTATTTGGAGAGTGGAGCAAGTGTATTGTTTTGTTATTACGAGATATTAAAAGGTTTAGAATTCAGTAGATTTTGAGATATAGGTAAGCACTAACAGACAATTTTTATGTATTTTATGGTGTTAAAAACAATGTAAATTTATTGTCCAATGATTTTTATCAGTGATTGCTAAAGCAAATTAAGCTTTTGTTGTGCTCAAATGAATTTAACTCACTTTCAAAATTAATAAAATATTGTAACCGTTAATTTAACAGCTGCTTGTTAATTAAATTTGTCTTCTTTTTAAAATAACAAACAAATATCATGCTTTTTTATTTGTATAATTAATTCTGTTAATCCAAAATAAAGTAAAACATGAAATAATCTTGTTTAAATACATAAAAATTTAACAAAACAGAAAATAGTTAATTTTTTACTAAGAAATTCAGCAAAATTATACACTTTTGTTGTTAGTTTTTATGACTTCATCTTTATATTTTAAGTTTTATTAAGCATTTTAAAGTATTAACAATAATATAAACCCATTAAAGTTATTTACCCTATGGTTATATATCCATCATGTCATTTTTCTTATGTAATTGATAGACGTACTACTTTCAAAATAAACCTGTTTGCAAGACCATTAATCATCAGAATTTTCATTGCAAAATGTTAAAGATTTTAAGTTATTTTGACTACGGATTGTAAACTAATAAAAAATGAAATAAATTGTCATTGTTTTTTTGCTTTTTAAATTGATTTTGCTATCATTATTTGGCCAAAGACGAACAGGATGCTAAACGCTTCATTAAAAAAAATTGGAACGAATTTGACAAGTGGGGTTTGATATCAGTGCTGGAAAAATAAAGTACATAGTAATGGGAAATGCTGGTTAAGATTTATAATCTCTAAATCTAAAGAAGGATACAAATTGTCGATAAATACAAATATCTAGATTTAAACTTCAGCTGGAATGGATACCAAAAACATCTGAAATAAATTAGGAAAAGGGAGAACAATAACTTGACAATAGAACTCAGTATTAAAGAGGAAAAGTATATCTTTAACAACCAAAAGCCTTACCTACATGTAAATCTTTTGTACAAAACTGCCATACACGAACTGAGTTGTGGACCACGTCCAAATATTAAAAAGATGGAGTAAGAGCAATGAAAATTAATTTTTGGAGGAGGTCTTATCAGCTAACGATTATGGATTACTCCTATAGATTTTTTTGTGTAGAGACACATAAAACAGCAGGTGTATCAAGACCTCTTAACAATTGCTGAAGATATGTAGAACAGGATTCGTGTTGCTTTTAATGGTATAACCCCCGAAACGTTATCAAGGGTGCTAGAGTCTTTCAGGCGGCGTCTACAGCTATGCGTAGAACAATGACATAATTTTGATCAATTTATACGGTAAATTTCTGATAAAAGATACATTTTTGGACTAAAATTAAAGTTGCAGCTCCTTTTACTTTTTGTTTTAAAATTCTTTGAAAAATTACGGCTTACCTCCATGGCCGACTTTAAAATATTTCAAATGCCTTGGTTATACTAATAAAAATCGAGATAGCCCGAAATATATCAACTTTAGTTATAGGACAATTTTGAAAGTGTGAATCTACTACGAATCTTATTTCCAAATGAATTTCCAAAGTTTCTGAATGTAGAAAATTTTTGGAAGTGCTGCATCGTTCAAAATGTTTATAATATAAATAACACAAAAGCGGTTAGTTTAGGCCCATATAATGGTTAACATTTTTTTAAAGTACCTCCACCCAAAGGGAAATTCAAAAATGTAAAAATATAAAGGGTACTCTGTTTAAGAAAATCACATTTTCATATGTGCCACTTAAACAAAACACTCTGTGTATTTGGAAATAATTTAAGGTTATGTAGAAGATACACAATATTTGTGTTAGATATTTTTTGTTATTTTTATTAACAAAGGATCTATCGAAGAATCTTAGGGTCGTGGTGCACCTTGTACTATATCATTAACTTTACTTTTTACAAAAAAGGCTTTTACACCTATTCGCAAAAAAAAATGAAGAGGATAATATAACTTTAGTTATTTTTTGCCGATTATCGTTGGTGAATTACAACTGGGGTTAAACTCTCAAAACGTTACCCTAGACCAGTGTTTCCCAAAGTGTGGTACGCGTACCCCTGGGGGTACGGGAAGAGTTTGGTGGGGGTACGCGCTGCACCGGGCTTTAGCTGCACCTGGTGCAGTATTTGTATTTTATTATAAATAAATGTTGTTTTTCGTTTATTATTTTTATTTATTTTTTAACGAGGGGTACTCAGTGTTACGAAAATTATAAAAGGGGTATACAGATGTCGAAAGTTTGGGAAACACTGCCCTAGACAAATCACCTTCAAATCTATACAAACCCTTAATTGGTAATCATCAATTATTAATTTCTATTAGGCAGTTAAATAATTTTATCTCCTCCCATCGTAGCAGCGTTGGTTACCTCTAAAGGTTACTATGAATTATTAAGGAATTAACCAGTCAATCAGTATTAATAATAAAGCAAACCTATTTGCATCGTTAATTTAATTTACCACGTTCGAGTTTGTTTGTGCATTAAGGTATTAAAATAAAATGCTCCTGGCTTGTTGCACGATATCTCATTTTTAACTAGCAATGAACGTACCGCAATTTAAAGTAATTTGGAGATAAGTCTCATCAAGAACAACTCCAGTTGCGATATGCACGTCTAACTAGCACGTCGAGTACAGCAGCGAGAATTTTAGAACTTTCTGTCGAGCTTTGTGGTTTAAGAAGTAGTTTTAGGTACACAGCTTTGTGTGTTTTAATGCTCAGCGCTAATAACGTCATTGTTAAAAACGGCTGTGTCTTGCGTCTAACCTTTTACGGCTAGAATATTTTAAGGTCTTTGTTGAAACAAATAAATAAGCTATTTTTAATTTAGCAGCTTTTTATGTATTTATAGTTTTTTTAGCTGAATTCAAATATTAACTTACAAAGTTTCCGCCACGTACGATTTTTGCAAGGGGATTCACAAAATAATGTTTTTTTCCTCCGTTTAAGGTACAGCAGAGATCAAACAAGGCACTATGATACGAATACTGGCCCCAAGAAAATAAAATAATTCCAGGAAATAATAATATTAAGTTTAGCCCTTTACTTACCACAAAATATTCTCCTGTCACCACTGCATGCTTAAGCAACAGTTTAAAAGCAAAGTCTGTGCGCTAGTGGGCACGTTTTTAATTAGTGTACTTGTATATTAGCAAACAGACTACTGTTGGTTAAACCTTAGACAAACCAGGGAAGATCACGATACGTTGCCCTTGAAATTGATTAAGGCTGTATTTATTGCATCAAGAACATCAAAACTAAATGTTTTGCAGAGTTATACGTGCCACTGGCCATTTTCTTCGGAAATATAGAGGAAACACTGAAAAGCTAGGTAATAAAAGTAGTTTTTGCAATCGCGTTGGCCATGAAACCGTCAGAGACAAAATCTAAATTTTTCTATTTACCAATGCGCGCATCCTTTGCAAGTAAAATGGTGCAAAGTTTTTGAACAAACGGTTCCGAAGAAAAACGCGAGGAACGAGGCCTTTGTAAAAACGGTTTTCTGTATGTTAAACGCCTATGCAAGTCGCATAGATATCGTAGTTATACAGATATACTACAACTTCTCAAATCATAGCGCTTATGCAGGGGTTTCGTTTTTGACGTTTTTTTCCAAGACCGTTCAAGATTTTCTCAAAAACTTTGTACCATTTTACTTGCAAAGGATGCGCGCATTGGTAAATAGCAAAATTTAGATTTTGTCTCTGACGGTTTCATGGCCAACGCGATCGCAAAAATTACCTTTTTATACCAATTTTTCAGTTTTTCCCCTATTTTACCGAAGAAAATGGCAAAACATTTAGTCTTAATGTTCTTGATGCAATAAACACAGCCTTAATCAAATTCTAGTGACAACGTATCGTGACCCTAACTTGTAAGTATGAACTTTATTAATTTAGGTTAGAACTAAACTGCCTATTGTTTTTAAAGACCAGATTGCACTGTTATAACTCTTTAGGGTTTAAAGTTAAATATATGTTGACTGTTTCCTTTAAAATTTTAATCCATTTGGTTGTATGTAGCAATGTGTATAATATCAAAGTGGCGCTTGGAGTGTTGACACGACCAACTTAATCTATCTAAAAGACGTGTTATTTATAGCTAGTTGAATTGCATGGTAATTAATCTTAATTTGCGTCAAAATCTTTTAAGATTATAACGTCTAGTTGTTTCAAGACGCAGAAAATTCACGATATTTTATTCTATCGGTGAAAGATATTTCAAAATCCACCACAAGAGATTAGCGTTTGAAATTATTAATTTCGTTAAAATAAAAAATAAATAATTTAGCTTAAATTTTGCAAGAACTGTCTTTTTATGCTAGATTATTTTCTTGTTTATTTATCATTGACATGTAGCCATCGTAGCAACGATCAAAATTGGCAACGCCATTGTTATATAAAACTACATTAATTTCGTTCATTATTACAAAAACACCTATCAAGTGTTATCTAAAATGTAACAATGGCCCCTATCAACACGCGAAGGTTTGTGTTCGAAGATTTAAGTTGATTTCCTATTAGTTTCTTCTCAGTTTAGTACAGAATGAAAAAAAAAACTATATTATAATGTTGGATAATGAATAAATAAGAAAACTATTTACTGATGGGAATCTGGAAGCTGGACTTAATTTTTCAAGAAGTAATTCTTCGTAAAAATAAGCTGACATTTTCTAACCTAACCTATGTCTATTCATATTTAATATGAATCACTTGAGGAATTTAAAGAATAAATTATAGCAAAATTTATTTAAGTCCAAGTTTTAGATTTCAGTACTAATTAAATTTAAAAAAACTTTGTGCTCCTACTAAAGTTGAATGTTCGAGTGTAAACAGTAATGTGTACAGTTTGGGGAATTTCAATTTTATGTTGCACGTAATGTAGTTTGAAGCTTATGAGGCCATAACGATTTAAGAGTTTCGTCAATAAAAAGAAGCAAATGCCCAATATTTTAGAGCGGGGTTGTAACTTATTACGATTGCTCCATCTGTTAAAACTGCTTATATTATTTTTGGACATCCGCAACGAAACATTATTCTATCGAACAAGCGCATTAAACAGGTTATGTTTAGGATTCTGCACTCAGGAAACGTAAAAGCACAACCACATACGAGGTGAGCGCCAAAATTTCCCGGCCTAACAATGAAACAGCGTAGGCTCAAAATTAAATTTTATTTTTTTATTTAATCCCCCCTGACATCAATGCATTTATTACATCGTATTAGCAAGAATTCGATACCCCTAAAAAAATATGCGTTCGGTTTGTCTGCAAAATGTGCCCAAACTGCTGCAGCCTTCGCCTCTTGGTCGTCACACAAATGGCGCCCGCGAAAGTCCTTTTTCAAATTTCCAGACAGGTAATAGTCACTGGGGGCCACATCTGGACTATACAGATCGATTTGTTCAAAACCGCAGTCACGAATTGCGGCTTGAGCAATTCCAGCAGTGTGCACGGGGGCATTGTCCTGCAGTAAACGCACGCCTCTGGTCAGTTTCCCACGTCTTTTCTGCCGAATATTTTGTCGTAACTTGTGTAGGAGTGCTGCATAATATTCCCCGTTGAATGTGGTGTTGCGTTCTTTAAAATCAATGAGAAGAATGCCCTCACAATTCCAAAAGATCGTAGCCATCACATTTTTTGTCGACTTACAGACACTGAACTTTCTTGGCGGCGCGCCTTCTTTTCGCCTCCTTTCCATCGATTCTCTTTTGGACAAAGGATCATAGTAGAGACCCATGGTTTTATCCTCTGTAACAATTGTCCTCAATGCGTCCACAGGATTTTCGCCACATAGCTCCAAAAAGGATGGACCACATTCAACACGACGCTGGCGCTGAACTGCTGAGAGATGTTTGGGGACCCACCTTGCACTAACTTTATTCATGCCTAACCGATCGTGGAGGATTCGGCGAATGCTTGTATCTGAATAGTTCCTTTACCTTCAAGAGTCGATCGCCTAATACGAGCTCCTCAACCGTCACCACTTTCACAGTCCTTCCTGTTCTTGCATCATCTTCCAAGAATTCGTGCAAAGAAGAACACCTCAGCTTAAAACGTCGTAGTATCAGTCTTTTGGGTCTCAGGTTCATTATTAAATATCTTCTATGTCGGTATAGGTACGGCTATAACTAAGAAGTGCTACACTAACTTATGAAGCCGATGAAAACAAAAACAAATAGGAAAAAAAGACGTATTTGACACATCCACAATTGCCAAATTAATTTTCCGTGCACCTTATTCTCCAGATTTGGCCTTCATCGTTTTATAAACTAGAAAAAAACTCCTGCAGAACGTACATTTTCATCAATCGAGAGAGTCATAGCGTTTGTAGACGCTTTTGTTGCAGACGAATGGGTTCAAGAAGAGGACATAATGAAGTTGGAAAATTGCTGCAATAAATGCATTGTGCTTCAAGAAGGTTATTTAGACAATTAAAAGTAATTGTTAACTTTGTAAACCAATGTTTCTATGCTAGTCCGCAAACTTTACGATCCACCCACGTATGTGGGGTTCATTTTCAAGAACTCACAAGTGCGCAGAATATTTACAGCCGTGATGTTTGGACAAGACAGGGTACAATTACAATCTCTAGATAATAAAATGATAAACTGACACCGTACTCGTTTTCCTCATTACCGAACTTCATGTACACTTAAATGTTAACAAAAACTTTTAGTGAAATTAGAGTAGTACAATAGGCCACCGTGATGTTCCACAACAGTGACGTTTAATTACGATGTAACACGAACAGAATGACGCTAACTATTACACAGTGTAGAAATAAGTGTTTATTGGTCTCCCAGGTAGGTGTTGTTCAACTAACTTGTCACCCTTATCCCTGTGACTTCTACACCAGTATTCCAGGTCAAACTACTTCAGATTAACCTAACATACTAACCTTACGGACCTGTCCAAAAGTGTAAAAATGAAGTGTTTTCACTTTACGTACCGCCGCGTTCGTCGTATTTTTTATTTTGACAAATGTGTATGATGGCGTGACACACATTTATTAGGCTTACAGCTCAAAGTTGCGTTGGCAATTCAACGTTTAACAACCGACATCAAAGCGAGTAAATCAGAAAAGTAATTTAATAATTACTAGCGGGTTGAATTACTTTTAGAATGTGCGCTCAAATAAAAAAAAAATAAATATTGCACTAGACAACATCTATTCTTTTGTTTTTAATAAATCGCACAATTTTTTGCGTTTTTTTTTATACCTATTTTGGGGCGCTGATTTAAGATATGGCCTCAAGAAAAACCTACCTCACAAAGTTATTTTGTTACAGTCACTTTTACTTTTTCCCGATTTCATGAGCAGTCTTTAAAGGTATAACCGGGGCCTTCGTTATACTAGCGGGCCGACTCCTTACAGTAAAATGCGAGAAAAGTGGTGGGGATAGAGGCCGACCGTTCATTATTTGTTCATGTTTGCGGTACGTTTTAATGTCTTTGCTGGTCTCTAAAACGAGATAATTAAAGAAAATTTTGTATCTCCAACATCTATAATCATACTAAGTGTTCTTCATTGAGAAGCTAAAATTTCACACCTAAGGCGAATTTATTATTCAGAAAATTCGAATGTAGTTAAAACTGCACCTGCTTTAAGCAAGCTAGTCTTAAGTCCCATTGGAATTCAACCACAAAATTCATTACTTTGTGTTAAATTGTTTGACGAACAGAACATTACTGCTTTGAAAATGTTCCAAAATGATTTAAAAATAAATGCTTTGGGTACAATCACATTTATACAATTAATTTTTAATTGGTGGAAATTGTAAATTGCAAAATGGATATAAAGGGCAACGTCTTTGTGATCAATATGCCGAACCAATGCAACATGAAAACTTAGCATTTTAAAAAAAAAATTGTAGAATGGGTTAAGAAATTAATAACATTGCTAAACGAAACGGAAAGTTGACAAACCATTTTCTTCATTAACACATACTTGCAATACGTTACTATTATTGATAAAATATTTATTTGAAAATATAAAATATTTTTGAAAAACTAGCTAAATTTGTACTATGGACATACTTTTAACCGTTTCGGTGCTCTGGACGAGTACCTATACTCGCCAAAATTTTACGCGGCTCAAGGTGCTCGAGACGAGTTAACTCGCCCGAACATTACCGCATTTAAAAGTTAGGCGCGCTGCAGGAACAGAAAAACTACAAGCATTGCGCACCGCAAAGGTTAATAATAAAAAACGTTTTATTTAAGAATTTAAAAAAAAACTTCCACGAGTGCGCAATTGCTTTACAACTCGTATTATGTAGCTTACTTTTTCTACGATCACATAATACCAACGATTTTAACGGCGTTTTGGCTAATATACACATGTAATTAAGTTGTCTTGTCAATTTTGACAGTATCGGGTCCACTATGACCCGAAGGACTACATGTGTGTAAGCAAGGTTAAGCAAGAGATTTAAGCCATAAAGATGAAGAAACTCAGTTTATGTTTCGTAAGATTTATTTTAAATATATTCAAGGTTATTCCCGTATTACAAATATTTTCCAGACGATATTTTCACCTAACTATTGGACAGTTATGAAAGGTTATGAATGTAGATGTGTATTATTAAAAGAATAGTTCAGATTGTAGACAGAAGCAGACACGAAAATTAATGAAAAACGGTTTTTTAAAAAACAAAATTTAAAAAGCCGGGTTATACCGCTCTTGCTGCATAATAAAGTTCAGTTTTGGACTTTTTAATAAAAATGGAGGTTTAACCATTTTTATTTAAGTACTTTTTAGTGCCCGCTTATCGTGCCATGACATTTGTGACATGATATTATGCTTTATGAAGCCACAAAATATTTTTTGCTCTTTAAACCCTTTATATCGCCAGACTGCCCTGAGCTTCTCATTCCCGTGATACCAATAAACCAGGACGGATTGTAGTGTGGAGTGTCGCGGCTTTTTTTTTGAAAATATAAAACCAAGTACTCTGTTTCCGGGCAGAGTTATATGACCGAGTGGAGATTTCCCACTGTTGCATGTTTGCACCGACACGATGTCAAAGGTTTTCTGTCGCATACAATGTCGGCGAGTATTTTTACTTGAAATGTGACTTTTAAATGTTATTTTGCCTCGTTTAAGGGGATAATGAGAAAAACAGCGAATTAAAAGCAGACCAGATAGGTTTAGTTTTTAACATAATTAAAAATAAACTGTTGGGGCCACCCTTCGCCATACATTTTGTATGTGTTTGTGAATATGTGGAAATAAAAAGTTTAAAAGGCTGCTCCAGGCATTCTAATTCGCTTCAATTATGTAAACTCTGCCTACATGACGGTGTTTACAATGTACAAAAAATTATGCAATAGTTTTAAGGAAAATTAAACACGTTTCAATAAAATCAGAGAGTTTAACATACAACTAAAGGAAAAATAAAGTCTAAGGAAATTTCAGTTTATAAATAGTCGTAAAAAAGGGGCGATTGTAAACTCGGCACAAAGTCAGGTAGAAGGATTAAACGTATAGTAATCTGGGCACACCATAAAATTTTGCTGAACAGGTGGTATAGTAAACTCGGCACAACCACACACAATAATGCTTAGATTGATTTCTAAAATATTTTTAATTTATTTTTATTTTTATTTAAATGTAATAAAAGTAAATTATTTAAATAAAAACTTTATTATTTCAGAGCAAAAAATTTATTTATCAGTACATATTACATATTAGAATAATAATGCGAAACTAATTTTACAAACTGTAAATCGCTAATGCCACCATTCTGATAATTTGAAATGTGGTTTCTTAAATATGTTAAACGTTTTTTAGATTTACCGTTCTGGTATTTATATGGGGTATCAATACTGTTTATTTTAATATATATTTCTACTTGAATTTTTAATAATACATCCACAAATACGAATAAGGAAAGGTGGCTACTGTTGAAAGAATTGTTTAGATGGGAATGAAACGATTCGCATGCATTGGTCGTCATATTTAAGGATGCATTCATTTCAGCCCATATCTCGGGAGGAAATTCTGCATCTTCCGAAATATAATTATCAATTAAATAATCTGCAAACTTTTGCACTTTTGCATCTTCTGGTTGAAATGTACATAGCTCAAAAACAAACACATCACTCACTTTTTCTGGTTTTAGAAACAACAGTCCAAAACAATAACCCAACCATTGTCCAATTTCGGAGGTTTTGTCCTTATATTCTGTCGTTAGTCCTAGCTTCTGAATTTTCCGCCACCAAGCTTGAGTTAAATGAAATCTGCATCCTATAATTCTTGTTTCAGGCCATACATATCTCACTGCATTATGTATAGCTTTCTCAAAATCTATAACTACACTCTTTGGTTTTAATTGCAAGCTATGCATTCTAATGTGATGTATAAGACGTTCGAAGCACTGTTTGTAGGTTAGCTCGCTTTTATCTTTTAATAAACAAAAAACTAATGGAATGTAATGTCCGTTGAAAAAACCGTGGATGGTAAAAAGTTGTGTAAAATATTTGGTACAATATGTAAATGTTCCATCTACGTATAACATTTCGGCTTTACATAAACATTGTAGATTAGTTTTAGTCGTAAAAATTACAATGTTGTTCGAATTATTTTCCAACAAAAAGTCTTCGTTTCTGTTGGTTTTTGGTTGCAGCGTTCCTAAAGCTCTCTGTGCTTCATCTATATTCTTGGGTAATGTAGGCATTAATTTTCTTCTTGCATTATACATATTTCGTTTAACATATTTCAAATCATCGATCTCCAGATGTTCATTGCTATTGCGTAAAACTGAACACAAAATTTTCGCTGGTCGATCGCAGGGTTCGTTTACAGCCTTGCGTTTAGCACCTGAAGAAACATGCTGCCGTTGAAGTACATGATCGCTGATTTTGTCATGATGATGACAAAAATTTCCTGAAGACAGCGTTCTTCCACTTTCCTCTCCAACAGTAAGTAGAAAAGCTTTACAAGTTTTCGTAGTACACCTCCATTGAGTTTCACCAGACGTCAACACACGATGGAAAGTAAACTTGTAATTTTCGCAGACTATCTGAACTTTACCTCGTTGGCTAACAGTTTCACTTATAGGATACATGGTTTATCACAAATAGGTCTAAGATTCCCGAATTATGAAAACTAAGTAAGACTAGTGCATTAAAATAAATTATTTATAAGGCTAATTTTTGGAGGGGTTTTCTTAGAATAACAAAAATTCGGAAAACAAGTAGAATTACATTCTACCCTATCACTTGTGCCCAGTTTACTACAGGGATTAACGATAATGTATTATAACGACACCCCGCTATTTGGGGATTTGTGCCGAGATTACATCTGGCCTAAAAAAGATTTTTAAAAAAATTAAATAGATATTTAATATTTTTTAATAATTTCGTAATTTAAACTTTTACTAGAAATACTTAAAAAAAATATTTTAGGCTAATATACTATACAGAAAGCTTTAAATATTTAAAAGTGATCATAGAGTAAAATGGAGGAATGGACAAGGAAATAAGCAGAAGGACAGGAAATGTGGGAAGAATATTTGACGGTTTAAGAACATTTTTTTTTTGAAATAGAGAAGTCCCAAAACGAACAAAAGTGAAAGTGGTCAAAAAGATAGTAACTCCGGCACTTTTATACAGAAGAGAAACATAGACACTCAAAAATAAAAATAGTAGCCGAGTGAACGCAGCAGAAATGAGATTTCTAAGAAGAATCCAAGGAAAAACCAAATAAGATAGAATCAGAAATGAAACACATAGAGAACAATTAAAGATAAAATCAGTTGAAACAAAAATACAAGAGAGACAGCTGGGATGGTTGGCTCACAAATATAGGATGAAAGAAGAAAGGTTAACCAGAAAAGCCTATGAAGCAAGATCACCAGGAAAGAACAAAAGAGGTAGACCGAAAAAAAACTGGCAAGACGAAGTTAAAAAAGCAGCAGCGGATAGAAACATCAAATGGAAAGATATAAAAAGCTAGCACAAGACAGAAAAACATGGGAAAAAGTAAACACAACACAACTTAACAACCCTACACCTTACAGTAGAAGGTTTTATGACTAAATAAATAAAAAAGTAAATAAATTCTATACATCAATACGTAAACAAAATATTATTCTTTGTTGTTTACCTGTAATTTAATTACCGTAAGAAGTTGTATGTATATTATTTATTATTTGAAAGCTCACCCACACATACAAATAAATTCGAAGGACCACAAAACGTATAAATACGCTGTAATCTCGAATATAAAAGTTTTTGCGATTACAATACTTTTTTCATGCTACATATGCCTAATAAAAGTAAAAATTAAAAGATATTGGTTTAATTGCTATAATCTCTTGGTTCAAATGGGATTATTATTTTAGAAAACAATGGTTTTAATATACAGGGTGAGTCATTAGTGGCGGATCGGTCGATTATCGCTAAACGGTTTGAGATATAAAGTTGATTCAAACGGTATTCCATACAGTTTTTTCTTCCGAACACGATAAAAAAAATTTGAAATATACAGGGTGAGTCACCTCTCTGGAACCAATAGCAACTTTTTTATTTCAAATACAACACCCCATTTTTTATTTAACATTCTTGACCGCCTTCATTTTAGCTTTACATCGATATAAAATAGTACAGATTTTTATGCGGCCTTGTCACTAAAAAAAAATAATTTTCAAAATTTTTCAAGGTTTTAAGTCTTTGTTAAAAAAATTCTCCTGAAGTAATTTTTCGAAGCACAGAGTTGTAATTTGGTAAGGACATGCAGAAAACATTGCTCTATTAGCTCGATACGAAAAAGTTTGAATCACGCATACAGGGAGTACATAAATAGGTGGCAACTTTCCTGATTTTCAAAAGCTCGTAATTCAATTTTTTCAAATGCAAACATCTGTATTTTCTTATGTCATCAAATTCGTCTTTAAGAGAGCTTCATTTTTTGTTAAGTATGTCCTATACCCAAAACTCATACTTTTCGAGATATTCGACATTTGTTTTTCCTAATCGTTATTAAAGCAAATAGGATGCCGTGGAAATCGAAAAAGCTGACTGTTCACTTTACTAACGCCAAAAACTTGTCATTTATTTCTTGAATTATAGCATTTCCACAATTAATTTCACTTTACAAGAGCAAATTGATATGGTGTATTGTTTGAGAGAAGGCGAAAGAAATCCTTTGCTGGCGGCAAGGATTTACGCACATTTTGATTATTATGCACTTATAGGCTAACTAGTTTATTCAATTTCATATAGCAATGTTTTCTTTCATGTTCTATTATTTTATTTACAGAATTTATTTAATTTTTTTTGTGGTTTTAACAAATAATTTGTCTTTCATTTTCCATTATTCTTCGCGCTTCCTTTAAGGTTTAGAAACACTAGTAAAGTTCATAACAATAATAAAATGGATTAGGTTGCCAATTTATTTATTGCTGATAAGTATCTACCTACTATTAGTTATTAAATACACGAAACGGTGAATAAACCATGTCAAATTTGCTCTTGTGAAGTGAAATTAATTGTGGAAATGCTATAGTTCAAGAAATAAATGACAAGGTTAGTGAAGTAAACAGTCAGTTTTCTTTTCCACGGCATCCTATTTGCTTTAATTATGATAGAAGAAAATATGTCGAAAATCTCGAAAAGTATGAGTTTTGGGTATAGGACATACTTAACAAAAAATGAAGCTCTCTTAAAGACGAACTCGATGACATAAGAAAATACAGGGGTTTGCATTTGAAAAAATTGAATTACGAGCTTTTGAAAATCAAGAAAGTTGCCACCTATTTATGAACACCCTGTATGCGTGATTCAAACTTTTTCGTATCGAGCTAATGTTTTCTGCATGTCCTTACTAAATTACAACTCTGTGCTTCGAAAAATTACTTCAGGAGATTTTTTTTAATAAAGACTTAAAACCTTGAAAAATTTTAAAAATTATTTTTTTTTAGTGACAAGGCCGCATAAAAACCTGTACTATTTTATATCGATGTAAAGCTAAAATGAAGGCGGTCAAGAATATTAAATAAATATTTGAAATAAAAAAGTTGCTATTGGTTCCAGAGAGGTGACTCACCCTGTATATTTCAAAATATTTTTATCGTGTTCGGAAGAAAAAACTGTATGGAATACCGTTTGAATCAACTTTATATCTCAAACCGTTTAGCGATAATCGACCGATCCGCCACTAATGACTCACCCTGTATATTTGGTTTCATAAATGATAATAGTAAAGTCTAATTATGTATTGGAGGTAGGACATTCAAAATTATCGAAACTTTCTTTTACCGGTAAACGGTAATTGTTTTAAGTAAAAACCGGTTAACCGGTAAATTACCGGTATGTTTTTTTAATGGAAAATTCCGTGTGATAGTTCTACTACTTATTAGCAAGCAATATTTTTATAGTATGTGCAAAGGGGAAATTACCACTAACCTATTAAGTTTTAATAAAAGTTTAATATGTTAACAGAAAACAGTAAACATATCTCGTACATTATTTTTTAATAAACAAAGCAAAATTCATTCAAAGACATAATTATTAACGATAACATTAAGTTGTGATAAATTCTTTCAAAGAGATGGTTAACAATAACAAATACGAAATAAGTTTAATACATTAACAAAACAATAATCAATTCCTAATGTAACAAACTTGACTCAATCAAACACTTTTTAAAATATTCAGATCCAGTCCTTTTTGAGAATTAAAATTTGCACGCAGTATCTAATGTCTTATCAATCAGACTTGTTTTGAATTTTTGTACACATTCTCGCTGCAGAAGAAAAGGCTCTTTCTACCTCGACAGTCGTGGGTTCACTGTGAGAAGGTTTTGTTGTCAAAATGGCCAAATTTCAAATATCCAAAAAGAACTGATAAAAAAAAACAACAGGGGTCGCACTTTTCAGCCATCTGTAAAGGTAGGAGATGATTACAAATATTACTATGGGACACCTTTTAATAAATACAAAACATCTACCAAATATCATTCTCCTACATGCATCCAAAGTTGAGAAATAAAATAAAAACCTAATTTTACCGCTCCCCTTTAGGGGTGGTGTAACTCCGACAGGACACGTCTATGGGAAAAATTTACATGAAAGACCCCCCCACCTTAATTTTCGATAAGGAATTACCTCCAGATTTTTTTCGCAATATTTAAGAAACGCCCTGTATAATAAATGTAATTATTTTTATTCATTTTATCAGTAATTAGTTTAAAAAACAAATTATTATCGGATTATTTACTCAAATTACTGATGCTACAAGAAGTGTTAAAAGTTAAAAAAAAGAAGTGATCACTCTACGAAGGAAAGCCTTAAAATATAAGTTTTTTAATGATCATTTTTAATTTATAATTATTCTTTATTATTACAAAATATGAACTTATTATTATAAAACGTTCTTTATTTATTCCAATCCTCGTCGAAAAACTGATACAGTATTATTGTTAATTAAGCTAACAAACTCGACAACCTAGAACAATGGTATGTGCGAACGCTTTTCCAATATGCTAAAGTAATATGAATTCAGAAAAAAATTGGTAGCCTCGAAGCGAATTTTTTGTCGAACTCTGTACTTAAATCAATATACATTTACGTTTATTACTTTTTAACTTTAATTTTTTTACGACTGCTCTGCCATGAACAGCAAACCAATAATAAAGTACGTACATTTTTGATGATGATTTCTATCTCAGAATAATTAAACAATTTTATACCCACTTTCGTTTAATTCAGTTAGCTACACATAAATTAACAACAATTATATCGTGCAGTTTCGTTCCGTCTGTCTGCACATTTAATTAAATAAGCGTGTATTAGTTCCTGTACTGTAGCAATTATACGAAACATATTCAATGTTGTTTCATGGTAATACTAACATTTAACTACGATAATTGTTACTACTACCAACAAATCTAGTTGCGCTTTTGTTATGCACCCAGTGAAGTCTTCGTGTAACTTGTGGCTAGAAAACGCGCACAGTCGTAGCAATATTATCGTTACAGCTATGAAAACAATTTGAAGGAGATACTTGATGAACAGATGTATTAAAATTAAGAACTTTTTTGGATAGGTTAGACTTGGGTATGTTTTGAGGTTCGACTTGCATTTGAAAGTGGCATAAGTTTCTTTTATGTGATTTTGCATTTTAATGTTCAAAAATATATTTATATTTACTGTAGAAAAATTTAAATTCAATTTGTAATCTTTGTAACTTATATTTTTCTCAGTATACATGATTTCGTACAAACGTTAACTATTCAATATTTTAATTCTGTAAAATGACTTAAGTCACTTTAAAAAGCAGTAGTTTATAAAATCTACGGACTTTTGTCGGATGGTTTTTACTATAGTGATATTTGACAAGACAGTAATTTAAAAAAATTGATGAGTAAATCATATAATATAAGTATATAAATTGTTTCTAGGTTGGAACCGTGTCCAAGGATTTCGTCCTGCTTTATCGGGGAAATCTGCAGGATTGGTAAGCGGCAACTGGCAAGTCATTTGTCTCTGGAGTATTTATATTAGGCTGTGGTTGATGAATATATTTATCTAATGTATTTCATTATAAGTTTATTTAATATCTTTTTACTATAATTAATGTTTATCAATACATAAGTAATAAGTAAATTTATTACTTCGTTTTAAAATGTATGTATAAGTAATTTACATAACGTATTTAATATAAAAGTTTGGTCTAGGAAGATTCACCGAAAACCAATTCACCGAAAGCAATTCACCGAAAGCAATTCACCGAAAGCAATTCACCGAAAGCAATTCACCGAAAATCAATTCACCGAACAAGCAATTCACCGAATCATCGAAAAATAAATGGATATAAATTACATGAAATATGTTAATCAAAGATCAGAAAGTAATATATTGTGACTGACCATCCTATTTTGTACATTGGTTGCACTTTTTGGGGTTAAGTACTTATTACTCATATTTTTATTGTTTTTAATTATGGCTTCATAAGGTGGTTGGACCCTCAAACGTTGTTTTACGTATTTATATCCACAGGTATAGAGCAATTATTACACAGTAAGAAATAAATAAAAAAATTAGAAAATAATATATTTATTTAAAAAAATATTGTCAAATAATCATAATTTACATAATATTATTTAATACCTATACATAATTACAAGATACCTACACTAGTAGCTTATATTATGAGCTATACCCCTAATATAATCAAGTATGTTAATATTGTCGAAGTCGCCGACAATGGATCTCAATCGTTAAGCGCAGTCTCTATAGTTGAACAAAATCAAGGATCCCTTGTTTTCCAAAATTTTGAACCCATTCTGAATTTCTTAGAAGTCATTCTAGTTATAATCTATTTTACTGTAATTGTCACAGTTAGGTGGTCAAAAACCACATTATGTAGGTGCATAACTGAACAGGTTAACGTTGATGGGTAGAAGTACAGTTACGCTAATTACTACAGGGTAGAGGTACAGCTACACTAATTACAAACACTAATGCAACTTTGCTCTGCTTACCTGCAAAAAGGCAAAAATCTGTCCCTTCCATCGCATTTTTCTAATCTTCCAACCAATATATAAATACAAGCAAATGGCTTACAATTTCATTTCAAAATGTCTGCAGAGTTTGTGTTATCGGAAAAAAGCAAGAATAAGTTATTATGTGACGGACACTTGTTTTTCAAAGACAAACAAAGTCCAGACGAGAAGATCTACTGGAAGTGTGAATACTACCAGAAGACAAAGTGCACGGCGAGGATGATAACTGTGAAGGATAATGTTGTTAAGGTGAGCAGTAAACACAACCACGTTGGTGACGCAGCTGCAGTAGAAGCAACAAAAATTTACGCAAGAATTCGAACAATTGCTAAAACAACTAAAGATACACCACATTCTATTATTGCAAGTTCGGTTACTCAGTGCAGTCAAGCAGGAGCTCCCAAACTTCCAAAACTAAATTCAATAAAAAGGACCATCAGAAGTATCCGCCAAAAGCAAATGGCCGGCCCAGCTCTACCAAATCGCCGCGAAGACATTGAATTTCTGGAAGAATATACAAAAACTTATAATGGAAATGATTTTTTGCTCTACGATTCTGGTGCACAAGAAAATAGAATTTTAATTTTTTCTACACGGAGAAATTTATCGTTGTTGTCACAAAGCGAACATTGGTATGCGGATGGAACGTTTAAAACTGTGCCTTTAGTGTTTCAACAGCTATATACTATTCATGGTTTGAAGTGGTTTAATCTATATTAAAGTAACGCTACTGGTCGCCAAAATTCGTCAAAAAATTATCAAGACCAAAATATTTAATTCCCTCTCCAAATTTATATTTTCGACCAATCACAAACTCAGATTTCTCAGTAACGACCAATAAACACATGAAAATCTGTTGAGTGCGAAAAGGACATTATCAGTGTATGATTACGATTATTGGTCGTTTCTAGAAAATCTGAGTTTGTTATTGGTCGAAAACGCAAATTTGACAAGAGTATCAACATCTGACAGAGGAATGTAAAATTATTACCGTGTAATAATGCTCTTATCGGTAGTCTCTAGAAGATTTAAGATTAGTGTTTGATCGTAAACGCAATTTTGACAGGTGAAGAAAATTTTCAGGTTAATTCCCATTTTTGTGTACCACTTTTTGGGTTGTCTTCTTGTTTTTCTTAATCAGGCCCTCTTTCGGTATCAAGGTATTTATCGTAGTTCTTGGGTAATAGATTTGTGATATTATTTACTAAAAAATGTAATTAAATAACTGTGAACCAAATTTTAAATATTATAAGTGTTAATTTCTTGCTTATTAAATAAACCTCATCTAAACATTACCTAAGTAAATCTCCTTAATTTTTAACAGCATTTATGTAAATGCGGCGTAATTTAGGAAGATTTTGTTATTAAGTAGGTTAAAAGATAATCTGCACTCTGCAGCTGCAATTTTATTACGTTAGAAGATTAACTTAAGGACATATGCAAATTTTATAAGTTCAGCTGCAGATTTCCTGAATATTTTATTGTATGGTTTGCACAGCCTTCAAGTTTTATAAATAACTAAACTTAAAAAGTGCTTCCAACTTTTAGACAACGTGCTGGCAGAAGTAAAAGCCCCCAGATTCGCACGCGTAGTCTACGACTCTACGTAACCACAGAGCAAATATTGCGAGGCGAATTTAATAAGACAAAGACGCAGCGTTCCTTACTACAACTTGTAAATTAAGATCAAAGTAGTGAATAGCATGAACCGCCTCACAATTGTCTCAATAATTGAACTCCACCGGAGTTTCCAGAACTATGAAAGCCTCCAACTTCACCAACAGACACGATAAACAAAAAACATTTAACCCTATAATGCAAAAGTTTGGCGCGGCTTCAAAGTAAAGAAAATGGGCGGAGCGCGATTTAACTTTTTATTTGATTTATATTTATTATTTCCATTATTCCGCAACCCAACAGATTCACGCCTTCCTTAGTCTGAAGCCAAAATCAAGCGGATATTCAAGAGAAATTCATTTTGAAATTAAATAATTATTTTATCTTGTTTTTAAAACCATATAGGTACTTCTGTTAAAATGCATATTTTTGTGTAATACAGTAAAACGGGGGAGAATGTAACTGGCGGGGCAATAATGTGACAAAGCAAAATTTTCTCTTCAATCGCTTCTAGTCAGAGATTTGCAAAAATTACTATATCGCCGCCATGAGCTCCTAAGATTGGCACTTAGCACTTCTACATGTTTGTTTTTATATCACGTGATCTTCGGTTGGGAAGGAATTTTGTTGTAGTTAGCTGCTTTTCGCGTTTTACGCCTATCGCGTTTGTGTTGTATTGGTGCACCTGCAGATCGAATCCCAATGCTGAGGTAAGTGTATTTTTGTTTTTCCTAATTTTCACCATGATCATACTCTCGGGAATTATTGACAATACTTGAGTTGATGGAGTTGTCAAGGCCTACTATTTAAAAATGTTAAAATTTCTCTCAACTTTAAAAAATTCTTAATAACTCGAAAATTATAGTAGATACGTATAGGAAATGGTAATACAGATTGATGGAGAATTTAATTTTGCATTAGAAAATGAAAAAATAAATTGGGCATTGTATTTGACAAACATAAACGAGTTTTAGTGGTCCGAAGTTGCATTAAAAGAAAATTAAATTTTGGACACCCTGTAAGTAATGCATCGATTGCAAACATTCCAGAATAAACCCCAAGGTTCTATGGATAGTTTGCATTTGAGCGTTTTTTTCTTCAAAAATGGCGGCGGTAGATAATATTAAGCAACACGATCAATTTTTTTTTTCAAGTCAAAAATTTTGCCTCAAATATTTTTCCTCTTTTTATTTTAAATAGCCTCTGCACAAACCTAATTTTTGTTTAAGATCATTATCCTGATGCATAGTAAGCCTATTGGTTGTAGCCCAGATGGTACAGAGTTGACTTCTTAAGTTCTTTGATACAGGTCTTTTTTTAAGTAGTCTTTAAGGCGTACTAGTTTTTCAACTCCATAGTCAAAAAAACAGCCAAAATGCCTTATTGTTTCAGTTTTTAATTCATTCCGTTTCTGTATTTTGCCTTTAGAGGTTTAAAAATGCTCCTACAATAAATTTGTCGTTTGAATTTTGATGCTTACCGTCAGCTAGTACAAGATATGATAATGTTTCTCATGAATGATTAGCTCCAAAGCCGGATTGCACGTGTATCTTTGGTCGTCTATAAAAATTAATGGAAACAATATAGCAACATTCAAAACTGAACACGTTGAAGTTCTTGGCGGTTTCATTTTGTGGCGAAATAATTTCAAGTGCTTTCATTATTCGATTTTCATTTCTATGGTATGATTAGCTTTTAATAGGGAAACCGCAGCCATTAATTTCTAATATTGACAAATAGCTGTATAGCGTTGGGCACAAAATTAATTAATGATATCGGGTTTTCAGTTATCTGTATTGCTTTTCGTATTTCGTATACTGCGAAATTTAATAATATATATCGACAGCCAATTAATTTACACGTGTCTGTAACATATTGCCAAATTATGTGGAAAAATATAATATCTAATATCGGGTCTTAAAATTACTAGTTTAATAAAGCAATTAACAACGTGTTAGAGTTTCATAACGACAAAAATGTATTATTAATGTTATAATAATTATACTTTTCCTGTTTTTTAATATATGAAGTTTGGTAGTAATCAAACACGATAGGTTGATTAACAGGTTCAAACAGGCTTAATTTCTTAGCTCAATTCAGCTCCCTTTTATTTCTACATGTTTCGTCGATTACATTTTCCAACTTCCTCAAGTCCACAATTCTTATTTCGCCATTATTTTTAATATAGTGCTAGAAAGGAGAAAGTAGTTTTTATAATTAAACAATTGGTAACTTACAGAATGGTGATTTAATTTTGAAGCAATACATTTTGTTTAACAACTAAATTAAAACAAAACCGTCAAACCGGGGGAATATGTTACACCTTTCGGAGTTTTTCTGTTGTGGCACCAGGAGTTATTATTTTAGAGTAATGAAATTAATACAAAATGATAGCTGTTTATCTCCTCTTTGAATTCATGTGCTTAAATGAATTCAAAAAGGAGGGGATGGTAGAAAAATTGTTTCGTCACGTTGGGTGGGGTGAGAATATGACGAATTCATTATTCTGGCTTTGAAACTTCTCCTATAACATTTTCGCCCCATTTAGTATTGAGTTCAGCATATTAGAATTGCTATCTCATAAAAAATTTGGTCTAGAAGCCCACCAGGTAGGATCACGATACGTTGCTCCTAGAATTTGATTAATGGTGTTTATTGCATCAAGAACATCAAAACTAAATGTTTTCCAGAGTCATACGTGGTTTTATTAAAAGAAAATTAAATTTTGGACACCCTGTAAGTAATGCATCCATTGCAAAAAGTCCAGGATGAACTCCAAGGTTTCTTTTCTTCTATACATAGTCTCAATTTAAGCGTTTTCTCAAAAAAATTAAAGAAAGACTGCACTTAGGTATAGGGTATGCTATCAAAAGTCCCTTTAAAATAAAGTGACATCCAAAAGTGCAGTAAAAACTAGACCATTGTATTTGAAATAAGAAAGTAGACGTCAACTTTTGGAATTTCCGAAAGTGTCGCCATCTTGAAAATATTTTCATTAAACAGATCAGATGGTCATAACTAAAGAGCGGAACTTATGGCACCAAAAAAGAGAAAAATTGCACCATAAATTGCAGGCAAATAGGGTAAAAATTGCAATAAAAATGCAGAAAATTGCAATAAAGATACTTTTATTTTGTCGCATTGAAATTAACTAACATGTACATTTCTAAATTCAATTCTGTGAAATTGTACCTTCGTGAATTTAAAATATGTTTATATACAGAAAAAGACCTCTCCACATCTACACTACTTATTGGTGCATACTTAAAAAACGCTATTAAATCAGAACTATAATTATTAACATTAACATTGTGTTCACCAGTTATTATCTTTGCAAAGTTGCACACAAATTCAAAACCGGTATTTTTAGAGACGACATCAATGTATTTTTTTTTAATTACTGCCCCCTTTGGTCCAGGTATACAATTTATCTGATTCTCTACAAACTTTACAATTTCAATACTAACATGTAGGGGCATACCTTGTTTTTCTAATGTCGTCAAACGACTATTAAGAAATGATAAATTAGCTTTTAAAAACGTCAATTCATTTTTTAGTGAGGAACTTTGAACAATTGCTTTTAACTTTTTTACACACTCGGCATCGTCTTCTAAATTATCAACTACTTCAACAAATTTTGCAAAATTTTCTGCATAAAACAGAGCTGCTTCCAACCATGTACCCCAACGTGTAATCACTGGTTCCGGTGGAAGTGGCAAATTGATCATTATTTCCTTGTATTTAGAAATTCTTGAAGGAGCTTTGAGGAAAGCTTTTTTACCATTATTGACCAATTTATTGGTATCGGGTAATAGTTGCCTTATCGCCTCCGCTATTCTGTTTATTCCGTGGGAAATACATGTTACATGAATCATGTTTGGATAAAAAAACTTTCAACGTTTTCGCAGCTTTAACCATATAGGGTGCTGCGTCTGTCAGCAATAACAGAACACGGTTCATCGCTACTGATAATGTCAATAGACCATTATTTACAAACCGACATATTGTATCATAATTTGTTGCAGGTAATTGCTTACATGCAATCAAATACGGCTTTTTGAATTCATCTACATCTAATATACCGATGAGAAGGTTTGCGATGTAGAAACCTCTGGCATCCGTTGTTTCGTCAACAATTAAATAAACGAAGTGATCTCCAATGTCATCTTTGATTTCGTCAATTTTTTTTCGGTATAAATTGGGAAGGTATGTCTTTCTTAATGTGCTTTCATATTTATCCAGAAATTCATTTAAAGACTTGCAGTTTACTTTATGCAAAGGTATATTAGATTCTACAAATGCTGCACACAAATCTACATAATATTTGGATAATTTATTGCATGGAGTTGTCGGAGGTTTGCTAAGCAAAGTTTGCTTAGCCGTGGTTGTTTTTGCTACAGATCGCTTGTGAATATCTGTATTAACATGGGCATCCAAAAAATATTTTTTTCCTGTTCCGATAGATTTTTCGCAAAAAATGCAAAAAATAATTTGTCCATCTGTGCGAAACACTTCACTTGTTTTATTATGCACTGCAATCCAGTCATTTAATTTCGAAGTCAACGACGACGCAACTTTAGGCATTTTAATTTTTAACGATATAATTAGCCAACAATTTACATACGACTGATCGTGAGGAAAAACGAAATAATAATACATATTGAATAGTGAATATCAGTAATATTACCCCCAATTCCCATTAATTCCCAGAATTAGAAATACAGTTAAACTTGCTAATGGTTAATGGACTAGTAAACAAATTAAGTGGGTAAATTTAATACTTTGTACTGTTACAAAGCAAACAAACTCGACTTGTGACTCAGTGTTTGGCGCATGTAAAATTGATTTAACTAGAAAATTATTAAAATAAGCATAAAAACGATCGAAAATTGCAGAAAAATTGCATTTTTGTCAAAAATTGCAATTTACGACAATTTCATTAAAAATTGCAAAAATTGCAAAAAATTGCAAATGCCACAACTTCCGCTCTTTAGTCATAACCTAAATTTCAGATTAATACCCTTTTTCATTTTTCATATATTTTTAATGCTCGGTCCCAATCAATCACACTGTATGTGTATTTATGTTATTCAGTTACAATTATTTTATATTTGAATTGTTTTTTGTGTTTAACTACACTTTTCTAGAAAAACTGAGGCGGTCTTAAACTTTTAACCGGCAGTGTACATGTGAACAAATAAGACATCTAGGAAAGAAAAAATAAAAGCCTCACAAATGGAAAGATTTTCTTGTCAAAGACAATCATCAACGTAAATGACTTTTTAACATAACTTACATTTATAAATCATAAAATGTATCCGTGCGCTAAGGCAGATTTAAATTGTAAATAACCAACAAAAACCTTTTTTCGTGGCATTACGAGTTTAGAGAACAATACCAATGAGGTAAACACAACGCGAGTCTTTTATTGAAATCGAATCCACAATGCCCGGATTAAATAAAGGCTATTAAAACCGAAAAAATTAATTCCATCGTATTTAAAACCCTCTATTGATACAACCATTTCACAAACGATTGTAAACAATACAGACGAAAGCGTCAATATTTAAACTTTTATTACATAAACCATTCGTTAATTCGCACATAAAACAAAAGTTTTTTTTATCGTGGTTTATTGAGTTAATTAATGGAACTCGACTATCAGAATCGGTCTCAATATTTTAGTTATGCTGAACTGGAAATTTCGCTTTAATTAAAGAATGTGAACATTCGCAAATATGTATACAGGGTGACAATAATCTACATGTGTTGTATGGGTAACTTTGTTATTACAAGAGTAACAAAGTCGGTTAAATTAGCAAAGTTGGGCAGAATTTCAAGACGAATTTAATGCCATTTTGACATTTGGTCTACACCTTCAACTTTTTTAAATATTTTGAAAAAACCAAAAACAGACGATTTTTTCAATGGTAAATAATTCCACAGCCACCTATGTTAAAACCAAAGTGTGAATTGATTCCTATAGATATTTTTACGTAGAATTAGAAAAAAATATTTAAAAAGTCATAGCTCACTCGATTTTCGAGATATAAGCCAAACTTGACTTTTTTTAAATGGCAACCATAGTTGGCTATGGGTTCATTAAATAGCTTATTTTCTTCTGATTTCAAAAATGTATGGGTTGTCATATCTATTTCTATTAGTTTTCTTACAATTTGCAAAAACCGAAATTATTACTAAATAGTATGTGAGTGCCTTGGAACTGGAGAGCATTTTTTGTTTTTTTTAAATTAGTTGTCAAACTAAGTTCTGTTTTGCTGCTAATTACTGATGTGAATGTGTTAAGTAATTGTGATAAAAGTTTAAAAAAATAAAAAATATGGCTTATTCGAGGGAAGAAAAAAATGATATGTTATTTTGCTACTACAGTTGTAATCGTGATGTAAACGCAGCATCGGAATTATATCTACTAACATACATGGAAAGAAGGCAGCCAGATAAAAGATTGTTTGCAAAACTCGAAGCTAATTTAAAACAGTATGGATCATTTTCTAAACCAAAAGATGCCAAAATAAATTTTAATGAAGATACAGAGGTACTTGTTTTGGCATACAATACTTTTAAACCAACTGCATCTGTACGAGAAATCGGACTTGAGTGTAACGTATCCAGAGAACAAGCAAGAATAATTTTAAAACAAAATAATTTTAATCCTTATCATCATCATATTGGAAATACGTTGTACCCAACAGATTTGGATAGAAGATTAAACTATGCTACATGGTTCGTAGAAGAAAGTCGAAGACACGAACTCTTTTCTCAATCAATTTTATTTACTGACGAGGCAAAATTTACAAACAATGGATTATTTAATAGAAAAAATCATATTTACTGGGCGAGGGAAAATCCACACTTAACGGTTGAAAGACGTGATCAACATGTTTTTAGTATCAATGTTTGGTGTGCCATTCTTGGTACAAAAATACTCGGTCCTTATTTTTATGAGGAAAATTTAAATTCAGAGCGCTATTTGTTATTTTTACAAAATCAATTAGAAGAAATGTTGGACGATCTTCCATTGAACTTGATTCAAAATTTGAATTAGTTTCAGCATGATGGAGCACCAGCTCACAATGCACAAATAGTATCAAACTATTTATTAGAAAAATTTCCTAACTGGATAGGTAACAGAGGTCCCATTGCATGGCCTCCCAGGTCTCCGGACCTAACGCCTCTTGATTTTTTTCTATGGGGAACTATTAAAGATAAAGTTTATAAAGAAAAGCCCCATAGTGTTGATCACCTGAAAACCAACATAAGAGCAGCTGTAGCAGAAATCAGACATAATACTTTACTAAAAGTGCAAAGTGAAATATTAAAACGGTGTCAACTGTGTGTTCAAGAAAATGGTGGTCACTTTGAAGCATTATTATAATTTTTAATTTAATTTTAGTCATTAATTATTATGTTAGTAGTTTATTAATATTAGCCACGAAGTATTTTATTTGTTATTGTTCAATTAAATTATTTTACTAGTAATTTCAATTGTTTCTGATGATTAGATATAAAGCAAGAAAACATGACATTCTTGTCCAATTCCAAGGCACCCTTATACTATTTAGTAATAATTTCGGTTTTTGCAAATTGTAAGAAAACTAATGGAAATAGATATGACAACCCATACATTTTTGAAATCAGAAGAAAATAAGCTATTTAATGAACCCATAGCCAACTATGGTTGCCATTTAAAAAAAGTCAAGTTTGGCTTATATCTCGAAAATCGAGTGAGCTATGACTTTTTAAATATTTTTTTCTAATTCTACGTAAAAATATCTAAAGGAATCAATTCACACTTTGGTTTTAACATAGGTGGCTGTGGAATTATTTACCATTGAAAAAATCGTCTGTTTTTGGTTTTTTCAAAATATTTAAAAAAGTTGAAGGTGTAGACCAAATGTCAAAATGGCATTAAATTCGTCTTGAAATTCTGCCCAACTTTGCTAATTTAACCGACTTTGTTACTCTTGTAATAACAAAGTTACCCATACAACACATGTAGATTATTGTCACCCTGTATATGTATAACGTGTGTGTAGCTGTTAACCTACAGGCTTTGGTAACGGTACTGAATATATTAAATCAGTTACTTTATTAAGGCCAGTCTTGGTACCCGCACAAATTTCTTCAATTTATGAGGGCAGTGCACTTCGTGTACAACCTGAATATATGCAAATTTTCGAGTGTGTTAGTGAATATCAGCTTATAACTGAAATTCTACACAGGTTGTTTATAGCGGCGAATATCTCATTGGCTTTTAAGAATCGTCACCATGCTTACATTTTACATTATCTAATATTATCGGTAAAATAATGTATGAAAGATGAAGAGGCTGTCGAAAGAATTTTTGTGCATTAATGGTAGTTCCAAAAATTTTTTTTTTTTTCGAAAATTCGCAATAATTTAGTACCTAATGTTTAAAATATTTTACAATAAGTATAAAAAAGCATATCGTTCCCTAAATTCTATAATTGGGTAACTAGAGTTTGGTGTGTTTTGAGATATCTACAGGTAGGTACCTGTCTAGTTTTTTACGCTCTTTTTAATCGTATAACTAGATAAGTCACATTGTGTGTCTAAAGCACAAAAACCCAGTTAAAACAAATAGATAAGTCCCAAATTCTACAAAATTGCTATTCTATAAGTAAATAAAATGAGATATCTAGTTGTACAAGTGGGTAACTTGACTAAGCAACTACCACTTCCTCATTTTGCTTGAGATATCTGTGCAATATTAACCGAATATTGTTCATGACATAACGAAGAGCACATATTGGATTGGAAAAGTCATGCTGAACGAAACATGATTGTTAGGGAGGCGGATGAGAACCGTAAGCCCCGCCCGTAAGTTGGCAAAAGTTTTGTTGGTTAAATTTTTCAAAATCTCGACCTTCTATCAATAGATTCAAAGAGAAATTTAACGAAGAATTTAGGGTTCTCAATTGCAAAAAGAAAACAAGATCTCCTTTAACTGATGCAGCCCCTATATCATGATCAAATTCCTATCAAAAATGAAAAATATAATGATGTAATGTTGTTGTTTAAAATGACGCCTTTTGCACTTCCTAGTGAGTACAGATCTTACTATGAAAACCTCCCACTTCAAGGAGACAAACGTGAAAATCTCAAGATTCTCAACCTTTACAAAGTGGCCTGAGTGGTAGCAATTACTAATTGGTAGATTTTGGAAGCAGTTTAATGAATAAAAAAGTATTTTCATGTGTAGGTACACAGTTGTAATTACTTACTAATTTTTTAGTGCTATAACTAGATATCTCACCTTTTTTTCCAAAAATCTTGTACCATGAAATATTATCGTGTGTAAGGAAACAAAATACTTACTTTGGTTAAATTTCTAAGTTTATATAACAAAAACTATTTTTTAGTTAATTACTTTTTTACGTTTGAAAACTTAACATTGATTTTCTGAGAAAACACTAATTTTAATTTACCTAGTTATAATATTAAGGAGACGATAAATTATAGGGTAGTCGGAATAAAAATTCACCCCAATTACTAGCGCTCAGTTTGTTTAAATTGCGCATAAAATTATTTGATGAAAATTGAGAAAGTATACAAGTCTATATTCTTATACAGGGTGATTCAGATTGACGGTCGCACCTTTAATACTTTGTTTTTTCCAAGGAAACCTTTAAAACCATTGTATTTTTGTAAATAGGAGAACATTTTCAATGACTTAAAATATTTTTTCTTCAATGAATGATCAACGTTTTAGAAATGAAAGAGCATTTAGAAAAAAAACAGGGAGAAATGTGATAATATTTTTACGAGTCTCGAACATGCAAGAGATTTGAAAGAGAAAAATCTAACATTGCTAGCTACAGTACAAAAAAACAGACCAGAGGTCCCTAAGCAATTAATAGTAAGGAAATGTTGCTTTGTTGAGTTAATTGTTGAAGTTTCTTACAAACAAAATATTGGATCGTATCCTAAATTATTTTTTCGTTGAAGATAAGCATTGGTAACATATCCTAAAAATTTCAAGTCAATATCTTAAGCGGTTAAAAATTATTCAGGAATATGTGTCTTGAAAGGAGGTTAATAGTAAGGAAATTTTGCTTTGTTGAGATAATTGTTGAAGTTTTTTACAAACAAAATATTGGATCGTATCCTAAATTATTTTTTCGTTGTAGATAAGCATTATAAACATATCCTGAAAATTACAAGTCAATATCTTATGCGGTTGAAAAATTATTCAGGAATATGTGTTGAAAGGAGGTCAACAGTAAGGAAACTTTGCTTTGTTGAGTTAATTGTTGAAGTTTCTTACAAACAAAATATTGGATCGTATCCTAAATTATTTTTTCGTTGTAGATAAACATTATAAACATATCCTAAAAATTTAAAGTCAATATCTTAAGCGGTTAAAAAACTATTCAGGAATATGTGTCTTGAAAGGAGGCTAATAGTAAGGAAATTTTGCTTTGTTGAGTTAATTGTTGAAGTTTCTTACAAACAAAATATTGGATCGTATCCTAAATTATTTTTTCGTTGTAGATAAGCATTATTAACATATCCTAAAAATTTAAAGTCAATATCTTAAGCGGTTGAAAAATTATTCAGGAATATGTGTCTTGAAAGGAGGTTAATAGTAAGGAAATTTTGCTTTGTTGAGTTACTTGTTGAAGTTTCTTACAAACAAAATATTGGATCGTATCCTAAATTATTTTTTCGTTGTAGATAGGCATTATAAACATATCCTTAAAATTACAAGTCAATATCTTAAGCGGTTGAAAAATTATTCAGGATCATGTGTCTTGAAAGGAGGTTATTAGTAAGGATATTTTGCTTTGTTGAGTTAATTGTTAAAGTTTCTTACAAACAAAATATTGGATCGTATTTTTTCGTTGAAGATAAGCATTATAAACATATCCTTAAAATTTCAAGACATCTTAAGCGGTTGAAAAATTATTCAGGAATATGTGTCTTGAAAGGAGGTTAATAGTAAGGAAATTTTGCTTTGTTGAGTTACTTGTTGAAGTTTCTTACAAACAAAATATTGGATCGTATCCTAAATTATTTTTTCGTTGTAGATAAGCATTATAAACATATCCTGAAAATTACAAGTCAATATCTTATGCGGTTGAAAAATTATTCAGGAATATGTGTTGAAAGGAGGTCAACAGTAAGAAAACTTTGCTTTGTTAAGTTAATTGTTGAAGTTTCTTACAAACAAAATATTGGATCGTATCCTAAATTATTTTTTCGTTGTAGATAAACATTATAAACATATCCTAAAAATTTAAAGTCAATATCTTAAGCGGTTAAAAAACTATTCAGGAATATGTGTCTTGAAAGGAGGCTAATAGTAAGGAAATTTTGCTTTGTTGAGTTAATTGTTGAAGTTTCTTACAAACAAAATATTGGATCGTATCCTAAATTATTTTTTCGTTGTAGATAAGCATTATTAACATATCCTAAAAATTTAAAGTCAATATCTTAAGCGGTTGAAAAATTATTCAGGAATATGTGTCTTGAAAGGAGGTTAATAGTAAGGAAATTTTGCTTAGTTGAGTTACTTGTCGAAGTTTCTTACAAACAAAATATTGGATCGTATCCTAAATTATTTTTTCGTTGTAGATAAGCATTATAAACATATCCTAAAAATTTCAAGTCAATATCTTAAGCGGTTAAAAAATTATTCAGGAATATGTGTTGAAAGGAGGTCAACAGTAAGGAAATCTTGCTTTGTTGAGTTAATTGTTGAAGGTTCTTACAAACAAAATATTGGATCGTATCCTAAATTATTTTTTCGTTGTAGATAAGCATTATAAACATATCCTGAAAATTACAAGTCAATGTCTTAAGCGGTTGAAAAATTATTCAGATATAAGTGTCTTGAAAGGAGGTTAATAGTAAGGAAATTTTGCTTTGTTGAGTTACTTGTTGAAGTTTCTTACAAACAAAATATTGGATCGTATCCTAAATTATTTTTTCGTTGTAGATAAGCATTATAAACATATCCTAAAAATTACAAGTCAATATCTTAAGCGGTTGAAAAATTATTCAGGAATATGTGTTGAAAGGAGGTCAACAGTAAGGAAATTTTGCTTAGTTGAGTTAATTGTTGAAGTTTCATACAAACAAAATATTGGATTGTATCCTAAGTTATTTTTTCGTTGTAGATAAGCATTATAAACATATCCTGAAAGTTTCAAACCAATATCTTAAGCGGTTGAAAAATTATTCAGGAATATGTGTTGAAAGGAGGTCAACAGTAAGGAAATTTTGCTTTGTTGAGTTAATTGTTGAAGGTTCTTACAAACAAAATATTGGATCGTATCCTAAATTATTTTTTTGTTGTAGATAAGCATTATAAACATATCCTAAAAATTTCAAGTCAATATCTTAAGCGGTTGAAAAATTATTCAGGAATATGTGTTGAAAGGAGGTTAGTAGTAAGGAAATTTTGCTTTGTTGAGTTAATTGTTGAAGTTTCTTACAAACAAAATATTGGATCGTATCCTAAATTATTTTTTCGTTGTAGATAAGCATTATAAACATATCCTAAAAATTTCAAGTCAATATCTTAAGCGGTTAAAAAATTATTCAGGAATATGTGTTGAAAGGAGGTCAACAGTAAGGAAATCTTGCTTTGTTGAGTTAATTGTTGAAGGTTCTTACAAACAAAATATTGGATCGTATCCTAAATTATTTTTTCGTTGTAGATAAGCATTATAAACATATCCTGAAAATTACAAGTCAATGTCTTAAGCGGTTGAAAAATTATTCAGATATAAGTGTCTTGAAAGGAGGTTAATAGTAAGGAAATTTTGCTTTGTTGAGTTACTTGTTGAAGTTTCTTACAAACAAAATATTGGATCGTATCCTAAATTATTTTTTCGTTGTAGATAAGCATTATAAACATATCCTAAAAATTTAAAGTCAATATCTTAAGCGGTTGAAAAATTATTCAGGAATATGTGTCTTGAAAGGAAGTTAATAGGAAGGAAATTTTGCTTTGTTGAGTTAATTGTTAAAGTTTCATACAAACAAAATATTGGATCGTATCCTAAATTATTTTTTCGTTGTAGATAAGCATTATAAACATATCCTGAAAGTTTCAAGTCAATATCTTAAGCGGTTGAAAAATTATTCAGGAATATGTGTTGAAAGTAGGTCAACAGTAAGGAAATTGTGCTTTGTTGAGTTAATTGTTGAAGTTTCTTACAAACAAAATATTGGATCGTATCCTTAATTATTTTTTCGTTGTAGATAAGCATTATAAACACATCCTAAAAATTTAAAGTCAATATCTTAAGCGGTTGAAAAATTATTCAGGAATATATGTCTTGAAAGGAAGTTAATAGGAAGGAAATTTTGCTTTGTTGAGTTAATTGTTGAAGTTTCTTACAAACAAAATATTGGATCGTATCCTAAATTATTTTTTCGTTGTAGATAAGCATTGTAAACATATCCTGAAAATTTCAAGTTAATATCTTAAGCGGTTGAAAAATTATTCAGGAATCTGTGTTGAAAGTAGGTCAACAGTAAGGAAATTGTGCTTTGTTGAGTTAATTGTTGAAGTTTCTTACAAACAAAATATTGGATCGTATCCTAAATTATTTTTTCGTTGTAGATAAGCATTGTAAACATATCCTGAAAATTTCAAGTCAATATCTTAAGCGGTTGAAAAATTATTCAGGAACATGTGTCTTGAAAGGAGGTTAAAATTCTTGAAGAAGAGACGTACATTCTTAACTTGGCCATTAAGACGATTCTATATTAGTGTCTTATTCTCAAAAACCGGAAAAACTACTACACTACTATCTACTACTAACGAAACTGGTGAGATTTCTAAAGGTAACAAAAAAAATACAAATAATAATAGTCTATAACAAAACCAAATTAGGTGCAGATACCCTGGACAAGCTTGTTCGAACATATGCTGTGAAGAGACAAACACGAAGATGGCCTGATGTTTTTATTTAATTTATAGATATTGGTGCCCTCAACGCCTACATTATATGGAGTCACCTAGATAAAAAATGGCAAGCAAAAAAAGGCTACAATTGATGACAGTTCCTTATGCAACTAGGAAAAAGGCTAGCGGTTACTGAAACAGAGGTACAAGAACCATCAACTTCAGAGAGTCAGTTACAAGAGTCGCAAAAATTGAAACGTGGTAGGTGTTGGTTATATCCAAGAAATTTAGATAGAGAGCATACAAACAGATACAACCATTGCAGTTGCTTTTGGGGTAATAATCACTAGACAATTACTTGACCAATATGCAAACGTAACTTGTCTTACTAATCTTTTCCAAAAAAATTGACTTACACCTTACACTACCTTCATAATAAACAGTCCAATTAAATAATTCAGAGAGGTTAAGTGTGTTATAAAATTTTCAACAAAGCGACGGACAACGTATGCATACATTTTGAATGAATAACATGCGAAATCGAAGCTCACCTCCTTAGAACGTAGTCCTGGGCCATTTTTACTGTTACTAAACAATTTAAATATCGTAAAGCGTAAACATTATTGTCGGAGGTGCGCGCACGGAGCGGTGAATATTTCAACCACGATGGTCGCGACGGAAATTTGAACAACTTTTGAGCAATTATTTACGATTCAATTTAAAAACATACGTCCCTACGTATTATTCATAATCCGGAAGTGGCGTACATTTCAACGACTCCTGAACACGCTTCGCAATGGAACGAGTCTAATTTGTTAATAGTCATTATGGCTCGGCTTTTAATTTAAGGTGGCGATAATGCGTGGTTGTGAACGTGATTTAATTAAAATTTTTAATAAATAATAAGCAAGTCCTGCCGCCTAAAGTTGCCTTAATAATTTTTATCGCAAAATACTTTACTTTTAATCTATTGTAAGGCGGGGCACGTTGAAACACAAAGTTTGTTTTTGGACAAAACTCTTTTAGTATTTATTAAAACAAAAAAAGCGCATATAAAAGATGGCACTTAATGTACGTAATAAGCAGTTGAATTAATTCTTGTTAGAAAACCAAATTTAAGAAGTAAGCGGCTATTTTGCAACAAAAACCAAATGTCTCCAAGTGCCCCATGTCTAGTGTTGGTTGAAATATTTTTCTAAAGGGGTACAATGAAACATTTTATTTTGTTTAAGAATAATATTTAATTTTAAAAAATTATAAAAAATATGTTACCGCATTTTTAATTAAAAGAAATAATTTGTTTTTGTCTTTGAGACGTATAAGCGGAGGTAATTTAATATTTTTTGCAAAAACAGATGAAATATCCTTTATTAGAGAAAAGGTGAAGGCACTAATTATTATTTCCTTACTTATTCTAAAATAGGAAATTTCAAAGTCCATTTTTCTGATAGTTATTTCTACATAATAAAATGTTTTTTTTACCATAAAATTCCACCAGAACCAGTGGCGGATCTTGATTTTGTGCGGCCCCAGGCGCAACCTGATCTGGAGGCCCCCTATTAAGATGGTTCACTAAAATGAACAATGCAGAAAAATCACAACGTTTTTTATTTTTAGAACCAACAAAAATATAAACACAAAAATCAAATGCGGAAACAAAAAAATATTCTCAGGTACCAGAAAAAAAATCACATTCACATTTAAAAGAAAAAATCCCATCTCAGGTAAAAAAATCACAGTAAAATTCTGCATCATACAGTACAGGTGGTCCAAATTCGATGGGACTACAATGGGTATCTCGCTTAATAGTCAAGATAGAGAAACGGTTAAATTACTAAAAATGTGCAGTTTTTTTAAAACAAAGTCAGAACAGTTTTCAAAAATATTCTATCATTTCCGGTTTTTCAATTATTAATGACAAACTGTTTTTTTGTTATATTTATAATGTTTCATATCTCCCTTATTGTTTTAAATATCTAAAAAGTTTATAAAGATTATTTGTAGATATTTTTATGTAGATTTTGATAGTAGGTAGGTCCAAAAAAAAAAAAAACTTACGCTCGCCGTTAAAAAGGTATGACACAAACTCACCTTTTTTTAAATGGAAGCTATAGTTGGCTATGACCTATTTAAATTCCTTATTTTTTCCCTTTCCAAATATATTAGGGTTGATGTATTTATTTTCAATAATACGCAAGTTACAAAGGTTTTTAAAATTTTTTAAAGATGAGAAACAAAAAGCAGGTTGTGAAAACAAAGGAAAATCGAAAAAGATAGAATATATTTGACAACAATTCTGAGTTTGTCCCAAAAAACTGCACATTTTTGGTACATTAACCGTTTCTCTATCTTGTCTATTAAGCGAGATGCCCATGTTATCCCACAGAATTTGGACCACCCTGTACAGTACATCGGCTTGCAGTGCATTGTAATCAGATGCAAGCAGGGTTGCAAGTAGGGTTTGGGAAGATTCGGTCTTTTTGGATTCGACGAATCCGAATCGAATCCACGATTATTTTACGAATCCGAATCCGGATCCGAATCCAGTTCTAAAATTAAATGAATTGTAGTGTTATAAAAATTATTGTACAATATTTACAATATTTGTCAGCGGTTGTCAGTTTTGTCAGTAGCGCATCAATGGGTTTTACTAACACGGCCTTCAATTAGTTAAAATGGCACTGTATTTCATTGTTAAAGTCTTAAAGTATGAAGTAAAATAACAAGTATATTAGTATACAGGGTGTTTCACTTTTCCATGGGACACTATTACTATCTCCGTAAATAATGAAAATACAAGGTTGATCAAATGGGACAAAAGTTAGCTATTTAGGGGTGTATAACCAGATCTTGTTTTGTTTAAAAAATCCATGGCTTGCGTGATATAACGAAAAAACCGAAATCGATCAAAATTTTTAAACTTAAATATCTCGGCTATTGTTGCGAATACACAAAAACGCCAAAGGAAAAAAGTTTTGTAGATTTGGTTTGCTATAAGATGGCAACAGTCAGATTTTTTTTAATGAATTACCGTGCGAGATATTTGACAAAACAACTTTTTTTTGAATGGCAATCGTAGTAGGTGATGACTGATTTAAAGATTATTTTTTTCTCTTTACAATGATATAATATTTTGTATGTCTATTTTCAAAAATAAGCGAAATAACCTAAAAAAATGCAAAATCTTAAGATAAAAATCAGGGTTATTTTTTTGCTTCATCTTCAGAGAAGTTCTCTCTGAATTGGTTGACCTTGGTTTAATTGTTATGATTGCTCGATATACTTTTTCTAAATAGTTCGTTCTAATTTTGGCATTTGAAAATAATGCATTTTTTTTTTAAGTAGGTAAATTTATCTTGAGACTTTGGTAATATAAGGCATTTTACCGTTTCCAATATATGATTAAGCTCTTCTTCCATCGTTAACAACTGAACGTCATCTGCAATATTCCGCAATCACCCTCTGTTGAATGCTCAGTTTCTTCATTTTTGTCTTCTCCGTCAAACAATCGTTTCGTAATATTTGTTGCAAAATTAAGTATTTTCTCTGAAGTTGTGTTAGCATTAATGAGACCTAATACGAGATTCGTCGAATCTTAGACCGAATATCGAATCCGAATATTTGCTGTAGGATTCGGCGAATCCGAATCCGGGTACCCGGATCCGAAAAACCCTAGTTGCAAGTTTTGGCGATTTGGAACCAAATTGGCTATCATTTTTGTTTAATTTAACATGTTTTTTTTTTTAATTGGCATCAATGGCTATTACCCACTATGAACATAGGTTTTAGAAGATATTACAATTTGCCTACAATTATTATTTTATAATTCTCATATTAACAGACAATAAAAATTTAATTTTGGTTTTTGAGGATGACGAACCCAACGATTCTGAGGCCCCCTTTTCGGAGGTCCGAGGCGCGCGCCTCATACGCCTGTGCGGTAATCTGCCACTGACCAGAACAAAGTCATTCATTTTAATGTCTTTTAAATCGTCGCCCGCAATCCTGCTGGCAAATTTTCAATGACTGAAAGGAATGTACAGAAACACATCTAACCTCTGACGAAGTATCTGACCATTAAATAAGCCTTAAATTTATTTGTATGAGATCTTTTTGATTTAAATAGATTTTTCTAAAAAAAAATAAAAAACCTATTTGGTTTGTTTTAAACTTTGTCCCTAATTTCGATTTGTCAATAATTTTTTAAAAGAGTTTTATAAAACCCAAGTTTTTAAATTAACATAGGTAAAAGTTTAAATTGATATAATTTGGGTAGGTTAATTCGTGTCAACCTGCCCCATTATTTTTGTTCCAACGTACCCCACCACGTCAAGCTGAACAAACTGACTTTAAAACTTGACCACTGATATGGTTTACGAAAATTGAAACAACACAATGTAATAAATAGATATCAGATATAATTGGATTGTATCCTGTTTAACCTTCTTCCCCATGACGTGGTACCCCGGTACTTTTTTCATATTCATTCGTAAAATATTCAGTATCCGGCTTTTGATATAATTCTGAGCCTTTGTGACATCTTCAAACTAGTTAAGATAAACATATTATCGCAATTAAACATTAAAATTGTTAAATAAATTTGCAGAAAAAAAATATTAAAATTGATTATTGCTATTCTCTATGACGAGGTACCCGGGTATACAGCATAATAAAATGACATATTCGCAGTTTCTTAGTCATTGGTACCCAGGTACCTCGTCATAGAGCAACGTACAAAAATCTAACCGTGGGGAAGAAGGTTAAACAATATTAATACTACACACGGAATGGTAAATACAACGCTTATTCAAATTTGCCAAAAAGTTTTATGTGCCCAAAACACCAAACGTATTAATACCAAATAAAGACAGAGACGGTAAATTTCAAAATAAAACCACGTGATGGGTATAGCAGTCAAGTTGCTGCACGAGTGCTACTAGTTACGCATATTGAGAGGTGCGAAATTCAGTTTGTTTCACTGTGCGCCATGTACAACGTGTCATACCTTACCCTACTTTTTGGCTTAAGGCTTTTGTTCATGTTCTTTGTAAGTTTATCCTCTTCTTTGATTTAAAAATTTTCGTTTTTTTCCTTTTTCAAAAACAGCGTTGGGACTTTAATAATGGCAAAATCTATCTTTGATATCAATATAATATGTTTTTGATGAATACTAAAAGTAATCTTTATCTTTAATAATAAGTGTAATCGGTATTACGATAATCCTGTATTAAAATACTATAAAAGCTCAGCTTATTATGCACATTCACAAAATATAACGTCTATTCTGTTATATTAGGGCGAATAAATCATAGTGCAATTGAAGTAATTTATGTAATAATACCAATTAATCAGATAAATTAATAACCGACTGCATACCTACTTGCAGAAATTTAGTTCGATTCATACAAAATGGCTGCAAGAAAAGAGAAGATCACAAGTTCCGTAAAGTAGCAATATTTCTAAATAGAATCCCCGGTCTAGCGTAACATTATACGGAAGAATTATTATATAGTGTGTGTATCGACCTTTATTCAAAGGCTATAGTCATATATCATACATGCAATATCTGATCATGGTATGCAAATTATTACTTAATGTGAGGGGCGAATGCACAAAATTTAACGATACATTTTCATGCATAAATTTGATAAGGACTTCATCGAACAGTACTGACCGAAATGATTAAATATTTAAACTATTTTAATCACCGCGTCATTATTTACACTATTATACCCAAGTATTTGTCGGAAAACGAAAACTGTCGGACTGAGATGTAATTGCGTTATTTCACTTATCGAAGCATCTACTGCAATGAATTCGTCGAAAACGCTCGTATGTGACTTAAATAAAGCAATTGACAAGCAAAATAAACTCTTCACGCATGCTATTTCGCTATAATCTATTCCTAAAATACGTAAGTACCGTTCCACTATTTAAAAACAAACCTATAAACTCTTCCAATACTATAAGTCGAGTCTCCAAGGCCCGGATTATCTAAATGCCGTTATTGTATGAGTAATGCATCCCAGGGTTGAAATTGTTGGGCAAAAATTTCTTTCAAATTTAAATGCAATAATTGTTAATAATAAATAAATAATTAACTGATTTTATGGCTTATTGTACATTTTTATTTTTTTACGCGCAACAACAATCTTTAAATTTTCATTTTTTAAATTCCTTGTGACTCAAATCGGTGTTAGACCTCATAGTACATGCACCGTTTACCTGATTCAGTTTGACTCGTCGCACCCTTATAACTTTGCTACCATATTTTAACAAATGACTTTAAAATGTTGTTTCTACTATAAGAAATATATCAAACTGGCGATAGTCAACTTTTTTTAAAATTAGGTAGGGGAGACCGGGGATAAAAGTAACACGGGTAGGTTGTAACAGTGCCTATAGTTTCTTTAATTTTTGTTTTATATCGCCCTAAACGCTTTTGCAATGTTAAGTTACATCCAGCTCCCTACCTACATTGCTAGTTTTCATCTCTCATAGAGGTTAACTTTTTGCCAGCCAGAGTCACCATTTTCCGCCTAAAAGTTACTGCGTTGTCTCATCCGTCGAGTAACTTTTAGGCGATCTCTAAAATAGGAACAAAAAAGTACCTATATTATTTTGTTCTAAATTTAGTTGGCTATTGGTGGATGCAATACAATTTGACGTTAGAATCGTGGTTAATTGTGGATTTCCTGAAATTTTTTTTGTGTACACTTGGGGTCAAAAGTAACAAAGTGTTACAACCAACCCCAATTAATGTTTTCACTTGCAAATGTTCACTCTTAGCACATAATTGGTGGCTTTCTTCGTAGATGAGAATATACAAGAGTTGTCGGAATAATTTTCCAGTTTGTTGTATCTTTTTGATTCACAGTCCCAAATTATTAAATTATAAAACTCAGTATATAATATCGGTTTAATCATGGAAATGTATGTAAAGCTAAATCATTTCTTAAAAAGCATTTTAAATTATAAAACCTATGTAAATTGGTAAGATCTGGTACTTTTGGTTTTCCTACCAGCCGCCATTGTTTTTATTCTATTACCTTAATATTTATAACTTAATATAAACAAAGCTTTAACCAACCCAACTTAACCTGACCCTCTTTTACTGATTTAATGAATGACGGTCAGTTTAAGGGCGGTTAGATTTTTTTTAAATAAAACAAACAGTTATTATGATCCAGTATAAATTTAATAATTTGGGACCGCCCTTACCTGGGATGCCATACTGTTCACTTATCATTTTGTATTGTACCAAAGATATTTTTTTTTATTTTTTCATTTTGCTAATGTGTATTTTTGAATAAAATATTAATTTTGTTGATGAATACTAATATCTTTACCCACTACTTATGAGCTGTGTAAATTATTTTGCCGTTACAACTTACCCCAATCATTGTTACTTTTAGCCCCAATGTTGAGGTTGAAAGTAACAGCTGTCTTACTAAAGAAATTTTTTTTTTCTAACAGTTGCTTTACGAAACACACGAAATAAATATCTTGGAAGCAAGACAAATGTCCAATCTATCATTAAACCAATTTGGATGTAAAAAATTTGTAATAATCTATGAGAAATTAAATAAAAACAAAAAAATTTTACTTTTATCCCCGGTCTCCCCTACATACTTTTAAAAAATTTGTTCTAAAAATAAATTTAATTCCAAATCCAATTGTGCATTAAAAAAGTAAACATTCATAAAAAAAATTGAGAAAAACACTTTCTACATTAATAATTTGTTTTTCCAAACTCCTGAAACAACAAAGTTATAGGGGTGCGACAATCTAACTGTATCACTCCGGTATCAACAATAGAAAAAAATCTGTCCTGAAACTTCATTGTTAGAAATAACTTTTGCATGCAAAAATAAAAATAAAACGCCTTTCAATCTTGGGCGAATGAAATGGAGTATGAAAAGTACTTGTAACTATGTATTTCCTTTAAAATTTATTCTGTTATGCTAATCCTCTCCCTGAAAAGCGCTTGCCATAATAAAAATCCTTCCAATCATTTTGATACATAGTAGCATTAACACCGACACATCATTACGAATAAAACAGCATATTACCATAATGTAAATTTAAACATTTTATAGCACATTTATGAACCTGCATTTGTCATTATCTTTTATTAAGACTGATGTGGTTTCATAAAAGTTATGGACAATTAAAATCCAGCTTGTGGACATATAACATTTTGATAACCCAGTCGTTAATATGTCGTCTATGTAAATTAGTTCGTAAATTGAGCACCTCTTTAGCCTAATTTAGTTTTTCATATTTACATGTGCCTTTATTCAATTGCCGAGTAGTTTTACTGCAGTAGAACTTGAAGGGAATTGGACATGACGTTTTCAGATAAGGTTCATTATTTATTGCATGTACAGTTTCATGTTTTACACACTTTATTTTGTTTTTTAGCGAGTGTTAAAATAAACACACAATAAGAGACCAGTCATACATTCGGTATACGTTTTGGTACCCCATAAACTGTTATCAATAAAGATAATGTTCAATAATATACCCTTTTTTACGTAGGTACGCTTTTTTTTTACGTGTTAATTAAATAACAAGTGCATATGATAAATTACGATGCATTTAATAACATGGTTTTAAAGTATCCTTAGTGCTAAAATAGAGTTTAGCTAGGCTTAATAAGTTTACAGGTTAATTTTTAATTAGAACTGTACACTGTAAGCTTCAAAGAAAATGCTGTTTTTCAAGAGGCCAATACAATTTTAAAAGTAACGAGCCTTCTGATGTATAGAGAGGTTGTTCTTAACGCGAGTGTTTCACCCTAATGAGGTAACTATTTCTTTTTATGGTACGTGCAACTTTAAAACAAAATATACGCCATATTTCTAGCTTTTTTTAAATGGTTGTGTTGAATATTGGATGTTCTTGTTTTCGGCTAACGATGTTTTGCTAAATTCTTTATTTGTCTGGGTTGGAAATACTTTAAAACAAAGCTAAATTGTTTTACATACACTATTAGTAATTTTTTATTCGAAATAGCATAGAAAGTTGAGTTAAAAATATAAACTTCAACACTGAAAATGTAATATATTTTAGGACAAGCACACAGTTCGTTTTTATTTATTATAATTATTATTAGAGATGAGGACTTAATCTTAAGTTCATGGTTTATTACCGAATCGGTGTCTTTATTATCATATTGCATTATATTTTGAACAGCAACAACGTTTTTTCGGTAACAGGCTTTCAGAGGACGTCATGTTGTCATTTTTAATGCTAAATAGCATTTCTTTCGCGTTAAATTTCTTCCTACCAGCGTTAAGCTGTAGCCCAGGAAGACACTTGTTCACTAAAAGCTGAATCTAAATTATTCTTGTTCTGATAGACGCTTAAACTCTTTTAAATATCGTCAAACAGCACAGTTTGAACCCAGTTTTTTTCTCTATTTTCACTATTTTAAGCCGTTACCGCTCAAGTTTGTTTGTTTTTTTTATAAAAGATATTTCAGTTGGGACTATATGAGCGTTATGCAATTAAGTTTGTTATTAATCAGACGAATAGTTGTGACATGAGGACACTGGGCGTTTAAGAGTACTCGTAATAGCCTACAGTGAATTGGTGCTAAATTAGTTTATGTTCAGAAAATGTTTTTAATGTGCCCCAAAGTTGTTGTCTTGACCTTAGAACTAGAAAATGTATTAGCATTTGGCATAAGTATTCTGTTGGATCTTGTTTTTTAAATAGGTTGTTGTCCTATGTCGGTTATCACACTCCAACTGCAACCTTTTCTTCTTATTTCGAGAACAAAGAAGTGTTTTTTGAGAGCAATGCGCCCAACAAAATAGGCTATCTTATTGGTATTTTAACTTAAAACCCGGACACAGTTTCTGAACGATTTTTCTCCAGTTGTGCGCGGATTTCCGGTACTGCAAGGAACTACCTGACTGTGTGGTGCCAATGGTAAAGCACGGGGGTTGTTTCCTAATAATCTGAGGCTTTTTTTCTGTCAATGAAGTTGTACAATTAGGACGCATTGGTGTACCAAAATAGACAGTATAGAAGAATTTCGGAAGGGAACGCTATGCTATCTGGGCTGCGACCACCTGGTGATTCGTTCACCATTCAACAGGATAATGACCTAAAACACAAATTAAGCCTGTGCAGAGGCTATTAATTATGAAAAAATCAGAGGGTCTTTTGAATAACATGATTTAGCCACCACAAACTTTGAATCTTATTCCTATAGACCTTGTATGGGAAGAGCTCGATGGAAAGGTCCGCCAAAAATGTCCTTCGTAAGAGGAGCTTTGCGTCACGTTCTTGGATAAATAGAGGAAGCATATTATGTATTTATGTTGTTCAATAAAAAGTTCTTTTATATTTAAGGAATATTTTTAGTTTTTAACTTCACTTTTCTAGTTAAACTTAGGTGGTCTAAAACTTTTGACGGGCAGTGTAAATGCTTTACTTCCAATGTAAAAAAAAAAGTGTGTAGCTCATCTTGCTCCGAACATTCAAATACGTAAGTTATCAGAAGCATAATTTTTTAGCAAATTTGTTTCTGTGTAATGATGTCAGCAATTTTAATAAAATTTGGCACCAAATTGTAAACAGCATTGCAACATAGGTGTTCTTAAAAGAAAATGAAGGGTTCTCATTTGAAAAGATGTCACATATGCCCAGTGTTCTCATTAGAGGACCGAGATATTAGAATACGTACCTATAAAACAAAACAATATGAAGAAACTACGAAAAATTTGTCTTGATATAATTTTGTAACCTTTTTCATTATAATTTAACAAAAATGATCACCTGCATAAAATTTGTAACTAAAAAAAAATATAATATGTTTTTTTTTTGTAACGAAGATTTTTGGCCATAACTTGAAAACCGTTTAATACAAACTAGTGCTGCTAGAGCAGTACATATTCAAACCAGGTGTGTTTAATATGATTGCCTGCTTGAATTGGTACACCATTTGACGAATAAAATAAAAACAAATAGAATATGACGAGTAAGGAAGAAGTTTCATAGCAAAAATGTGATTATCCTTAAGTGAAAACGATGAGCGCTTATGGGTTAGTCAAGTTATAAATAAAGTAGATTATAAGTAGCTTATGTTAACCAATTAAACCCTAAATCACAGGTAAAGAAAGAAATAATGCGCTGGTACTCGTTTTTAATAATCTCGTTAGTTTCTGCTTGACCCTCGTATTCTTCCTTGAATTCTAGACGCCACCGTGGTAATTGATTATAAATTCTCATCGTCAGTTTACCTCTTAAAATTTTATTACCCCAAGCAGGTAATATACGGAGGATATATTACTTAGTTCGATGAATAATTTGTTTCAACGGCATTTCTATTTTTACATAGCCTTGTTCGTAAATTGGAGCCTGTAAGTTGGGGGTATAGCATAATGGGGTGAATTGGTGTTTGGAGCACGTGATATGATTTACTGCAGGACCCTGGGGACACGAACACTAATGTACTCGTCATACATCACACCGTCTCTCCTATACAAATATGCCTCGGAGAACCTTTAAGCGTGTACAGTTTTTTCGAGGGTACATTTATTAAAGAAAATAACGTGTTTCTCGCTCGAGAGCCTATGTGCGAATATTAAACGGGGAATATTGATGTTAGGACGTGTTAAATGCTCGCTTAGCACTTCTTTTATCACAATAATGTCGTTTCAATTTAAGTGTAACAATACAAAAGTTACGAAGAGGCTCGTTACGTTAGACACTTATAATGTAAGAAACGGTTTTCTAAACTTTTTTAAATCTTCTTGTTGGGTAATAATTGTGCAGTTTATTATGAAAGTGGTGTGGGTCAAATGTGTTTTGTTTGGATATTTAGGGGTTTGAAGTTCAGTGGAGCTAAAAATACATAAAATCTATCAAGTTTGCCATGTTTCCATGAATTGAAATAAAGGTAAACAAATAACTGTGAGTATTAAATGGAAAATTGATGTTCTATCAAACTGCTTCTGTGATTTTGTATTTAAGGCGTTATACAGGGTGTTTCTTAAATATTGCGAAAATCGAAGGAAGACGTCTAAGCAAACATTTTTTATATAAAGGAACCCCCTTGATTTCCGATAAGGAATCATCTCCCGATTATTTTTGCAAAATTTAAGAAACCCTCTATACAAAGGACTATTGTGTTTGAAGATAGATAATGGTAACTTTGAGATAAAATCTTGTTTGCAAAATAGTATCGTCCTATTATTTTGTTCCTATAAACTCCAATTTTAAGTTTAGTGCACATTAGTTGTAATAAATATAATCCAAAATATGTTTATTTTATTAATGCGCGATTGTATTTAGAATTAATTAATCTATTAGAATAAATAATAAGGGTAACATAAAATTGTAAATATGACAACTTATCTTCCAAAAGTACTCGAGAAGGATCCAAATTAAACACACAATAGGTTTCAGTTAATCATTTATCATCAAAAGTTTGTTAACCCTAGGATGAATAAATCGGGCATATCAGACTTGGAGAGATGTTTGGCTAGTTAAAGTTTGCTTAAATTGTTTTTCATTCGATTGAGCGTTTAGATATGCACTCATTACGTTTTTATTATACTCTATTTTCATTCAATTTTTTTTTTAATTTTCCAAGAATTTAAAAAAGGTAATTGTTCATTACCTTTCTGCAATTAATTACATAAAAATTCTAAAATATACCCCGTAGTTTGCAAAAGTGTCCACGATTTAGTTGTTCTACAATAAAAAAATTATGATGACTGCAAATTTTCGTAAGGCTAAGCGAATTGTCGTAAATCGGGATACGACTGTTATGCCAACCGCGACTTTGTTTTGAAAGAACTGTTGTAACTCTATGAATAAATGAATAACACAGGCGTACATTCCCTCAATTTTACTTCCTTATTACCAGTTCAATAATGCGTGTCAAAAATATGTTCATTTCCTTTCCGTTATAATTGTATCGAGTAAATCACGCACGGCGAGTAATAAAAAAGACATAAATTTTCCGAATTTCTAATCTTTATTACATATTAGCTATATTAGGGTGTGATTTGAATATAAATGTACTTTATTAATGTACTGTACTCCAGCTGTGCAGCACAAGTTTAATGAATTCCGTTTGCATGATTTAATAAAACCCAACACTTATTAAATCGAGAGTTAACAGTTTCGTATACACGAAATTTTGATTTGTATTTAATGGCGTACGAAGCAATGTTATTATGTTTCGAAATTTATAATGATCTGTCACAATTCGTCATAATTTAAAACGACAGAATTAAAGACGGTGTTACATTTAAATAGCACGAAAACAGACGCTGAAAGATTCGAAAAGAGATTGTCGTGGTAAATAATTAACGAAGAATTGTACTTTATAATAATATTGCATTAATCGTTATTGTTTGGTTGAATAAACTAGCGATTCCGTAACGCCTTTGGGACTTCTGCGCCGCTAGACCCAGCTTTGGGCGTAGAATTCTCTTGGCGCGTAAAATTGCTGCATTCTCATGTCCCTAAGTGGCTCCGTTCCCGAGATATATCGATTATAACTAAGCCGGTCATCTTTAGAGATAATCAACCGATTTGCTCAAATATTTATAAACAGCACTCGTATCTAATGCTTTTCAAAATTGAATAATTCGATAATCATGCTACTCGCGCTGCGCGCTCGTACCCAATGGGTCTGTTAGACCATTGTGCGTAGAATAGTCTTTAAGCGTAAAAACAATGTTTGCGCAAAGATTTACCTATCGTGTGGTTCAAGTCCCATGTTTCTAAGTGGTCTCATTCCAGAGATTTATCGATTACAGCCAGGCGGGTCACTTTTTTTGTATTATTCGTTATTTTTTTGTTGAATAAACTAGTTAAACTTTAAGTAACAAGGGCGCATTTTTATGTTTCCTACCTAGCCATGAAAGAAGGCATGAAATGGGTGTTCGCTTAGAAATTCGTAAATGTTGAAGTGAACTTTTGAAATACGTATTAATCTTGTATATCTTGAAAAATGGCGCCTTATCCGCTAGATTAGACAGCGCACGATAATAATATGAAACTATACAATAACGTACAGTCGATTTGCGATTGTCTAGTGTGCAATAAATTTTTACAAACACGGCTAATATTCGAAAGTGCTTTATGAAACTTTTCAACGCTATTGCGCCACCATTTGTCTAGTCTAAAAGGTCAAAATGTAGAACTTTTTGTGACGGTTAACGCCTCTGCCTCACGGTTTACAAAACCTGTTGCTCTAATAATTTCTGTTTTAATTAATAAAGTAGATTTCCAACGTAACTACTGGAGTTATATGACGTCTTTATGTGTTTTTGAACATAAGTAAAGTATTTAAGCGAGATTTTATTGAAATTTTGGGGATTAATTATCGAAGAAAATTAATTCATGTATTGAATGACTCACAAAAAGAAATGCTAATGTATTTGTCAAAAAAACCACTAGTGTTTTTACAGCTTTGTATGTATTTGACTTAAAAAAAAAAACAAGTGTTAAATATGTTTTAAAAATTTGGAAACGCCAAAAATAAACTCTTAAGTTGAATAATTGTCGTATAAAGTATATTGTTAATTTTTTAAAACTTAGCAGTGACTGAGCATTTTAAAGTCTAATAATTACTTAACCCTCCAATGACTGTTTAAAGGATTTTACTAAATAATAGCAAAGTTTTACCCTTGGGTAACAAAAATCCTTTGTTTAACGCTTTGCTAACAAAGAATTAAACATTAAATCGCAACAGATTGGGATTATACTAATGAAATAAGGACGCAGCCTAAATATAAATGTCAGCGCGGTTATAAATACAAAAAAAAAATTACAACAATACCAGCGATCGAAATTAGCGGTTAAAAAGTTGACCTAGAAGCATTTTTATATTTATCGGCTATTGTTACCTGTAAATTGGGATTCCCGATCCATACTGGAACCAGAAAACCATGTACACTTTGTCGTGACCGGGAGGAGTTACTTCACATGGTAAGCTAACACTTTTTCCTTCAACTGCTTGGACGTCCTGGGCTATCACAGCTGTAAAAAAATAAAATAGTTAAAATCTTTGGTTACAAACGTACCCACACCAAAGTTTTATTTGTTTAAATTTTTGTGAATAGTTAAAAATATCAAGCATTTTATTAATTTCTTTTAAAAGCAACTGTAGTTCCAATTTCTTTCACATTTTTTTAAAGCAATGTAGCACAAATCCGTTAAACTATTTAGTCCATACAATTAAGAAAACTGCACTAAAACGTGTTTTTTTTAAATACATTTAACGATTCCAATAAAAATAGTGCACTAAATATATCAGACTTTTACAAACCTAAACCAATTTGCACTGAACATTTGCAGTAAAACAAATAAAAAAAAAACATTTGGCGCATTTTGTTTCGTACATAATAAAGGACTATCATAACAATTTAGTATTAAACTAACACAAATAAGTTCACCTAAGAACATTTTTTTAGGAACAATATTTTCCAATTTTAATAATGCTAGACCACTTATCATAAAAAGCTAAACAGATTTTTGATTAACATATTTATGTTAGTTAATAAATCACTTAAATTAGTAAGCCCTTTACTTATTAAAGGTTTTAAAGGGTTAACTTGTGGTTTTTTAAGTTCGTTACCTAAATAAAGTGAAATAAAAATTGTACGGAAGAGGTAAAGGTATTTAGTTTTCTAGCTAATTCTTCATAATTTACATCATGGTCTGACCTAATATCCTTTATGCAAAATTTATTAAAAATTAAATATACGTCGCTTGCCTTATCTATATGTAATTTGTCAAACATATTAAGACCTTTGTAGTAGAAAAGGTTCTGTGTATTTGTTTCGTTATTTTCGGTGGCTTTTAGTAGCTCTTTGTCCTAGTCTGATATCTGTAAAAGTTACAGTTTTGTAATAAATATTGAATCAGAAAACGTAGGAAAAGACATTTATTACTTTATATTAAACAAGAGCAAATTGAATACAATTATCAGAAGAATACAGAGCTATTTTTAAAAAGTGCTCAATAATTTTGTTATTGACTGTGTATTAATTACGTATACAGGGTGCACCACGACCCTGAGATTCTTCGATAGCTCCTTTATTAATAAAAATATCAAAAAATGTTTAATGCAAATATTGTGCGAACCTATTTTCTACATAACCTAAAATTATTTTCAAATATATAGGGTGTTTCGTTTGACCGGCACATATAAAAATTTAATTTTTTTAAATAGAACACCCTGTATATTTTTACATTTTTGGATTCCTCTTAAAATTTACTTTAAAAAATTTAGAAGGTTATATGGGTCTTAAGTCAACCGTTTTCGTAAAATTTACATTATTGTGAAAATTTTGAGCGATACAGCACTTTCAATTTTTTTTTACATTAAAGTTATTTAAAAAAGCGGTAAAACTTCGTTTAAAATTAATATTGACAATAGATTAATTAACACTTTGCGCTAGCTACATTTTAAAAATATTATACAGGGTGTTTTTTACGCTTGGTCAAACTTGTGAAATTTTAAACATCGATAAGTCATTTTTCTTAAAGCAAAACCCTGTATATTTTTACATTTTCTTGTAGAGAATTTGATTGTCTTTCGAAATTATTAAGCATGTCCTATACCTAAAGTTAATATTTTTCGAGCTATCTCGATTTTTATTAGTATTACTAAGGCAATTAAAATATTTTAAAGTGGGCCATGGACGTAAGTCGTAATTTTTCAAAGAATTTTTAAACAAAAGAATAAAAAGAGCTCCAATTTTAATTTTAGTCCAATAATGTACCCCTTTTCCCCGAAATTTATCGTATAAATTGTTTAAAATTATATCCTTGTTCATGTTCTACGCACAGCCGTAGATGTTGTCTCAAAGACTCTAGCACTTTTGATAACATTTCGGGGGTTATACCATTAAAAGCAACACAGGAAGTAATGCAGTTGCCGAACACAGAATATCCTAATAGATGGATAGGGCGAGGTAGACCAATCTCCTGGCCACCTAGGTCACCTGATCTTACCCCTATAGATTTATTTTTGTAGGGACCCATAAAACAGGTGTATCAAGACACCCCAACAACTGCTGAAGATGTGCAGAACAGGATTCGTGTTGCTTTTGATGGTATAACCCCTGAAATGTTATAAAGGGAGCTAGAGTCTTTCAGACAAGGTCTACGGCTGTGCGTAGAACAAGGACATAATCTTGAACAATTTACACGATAATTTTCGGTAAAATGGGGTACATTTTTAGCCTAAAATTAAAGTTGCAGCTCTTTTTATTCTTTTGTTTAAAAATTCTTTGAAAAATTACGACTTACGTCCATGGCCCACTTTAAAATATTTTAATTGCCTTAGTAATACTAATAAAAATCGAGATAGCTCGAAAAATATTAACTTTAGGTATAGGACATGCTTAATAATTTCGAAAGACAATTAAATTCTCTACAAGAAAATGTAAAAATATACAGGGTGTTGTGCTTAAGAAAAATGACTTATCGATGTTTAAAGTTTCACAAGTTTGACCAAGCGTAAAAAACACCCTGTATAATATTTTTTAAATGTAGCTAGCGCAAAGTGTTAATTAATTTATTGTCAATCTAAATTTTAAACGAAATTTTACCGCTTTTTTAAATAACTTTAATGTAAAAAAAAATTGACAGTGCTGTATCGCTCAAAATTTTCACAAAAATGTAAATTTTACGAAAACGGTTGACTTAAGACCCATATAACCTTAAAAATGTTTTAAAGTAAATTTTAAGAGGAATCCAAAAATGTAAAAATATACAGGGTGTTCTATTTAAAAAAATTTAATTTTTATATGTGCCGGTCAAACGAAACACCCTGTATATTTGAAAATAATTTTAGGTTATGTAGAAAATAGGTTTGCACAATATTTGTATTAAACATTTTTTGATATTTTCATTAATAAAGGAGCTATCGAAGAATCTCAGGGTCGTGGTGCACCCTGTATACTAGGGATTGTAAATTTACCGACTTTTTGAATTACCGGTAATTCGGTAAAACTGTCAGTCAAAACCGGTTTACCGGTAATTTACCGGTAAATCATATTAATATATATATTTATATTATACTGTTTCTTTTTAGATTTTTTGCGGTTACTAACATTTTTAATGTAGTTTTCGGAGTTTATCCGCGTCTTCCCTATAGTGAGAGCTTGCCGAAACGTCGAGCCAATTTAAATATTACCCGGATAAACTCCGAAAACCATATTAAAAATAAATATATTTATATACATTGAAGCCTAAACTATCCCAATTAGTTTCATACAATATATTAGTTAACAGCCATTAACGTATCTAATATATTTTTATGTAATATTAATATAACACTATATAAAATGACAATATATAATATATAAAATAAAAATATTACAAAAAATATAATCCAGCATTACAAAAAACACATGAAAATAAAACTATTCTGAACATAAAATATAAAATAATTTAACATAATATACCTATGTTGTCAAACTATTAACAATATTTTTTATTTTAAACTTTTCTTAAAAATTAACCACGTAGAAAATATAATTTATTTTAACTATCGTCTCCTAATTGCGACCTAATTTTTGTACAAAATAATCCAGCCGCGGAAAAAGCTTTTTCGGATTCTACTACACTTGTTAGTCGAGTAGTGAGTAAACAATCAAACAATCATATGCCATTTGTATGATTTCCCTTTTTTTTTTGACAACACGTCATTTTTTTTTCGATTATTTGATTTAGATTTTTATCATGATTAGAAAGATATTGTAAAATTACCGGAATTACCGGTAAAAAACTGGCAAATTACCGGTAAAATTTGAAGAGTATTTTTTGCGATTTACCGGTAAACCGGTAAACCGGTTTACCGGTATTACAATCCCTACTGTATACATATTGCTTTATTTTGTTATTTTTGTGGCTTATGCACGTCGCCCTCCTTTCATAAAAACAAAGTGCTAGTAGGTATTACGATTAATTATATCATAGTCTATTCGGCAGGTATCGGAGAAAGCAATGATTGAGAGAAGGAACATACATAACTGATTAGTCGATATAGAGAAAGCTTTTGACGAGGTTAAAAGAGAAGATGTATGGACAATTTTAGAAGAAAGAGATACCTAAAAAATCTGACTAAAGGAATAAAAATAATACAAAATTAGAAATACAACACACAAAGCAAATTTAAAAGTGGAACCAATAAGAAACAACATAAAAGAATACTACTATGGTTCGGACATGTAAAACGAATGGACAACATAGGGTTAACGAGAAAAGTGTTCGAAGCGAGAAGTAACAAAAAGAAAACGAGAGGAAGGCCAAGGAAAAGGTGGCAGGAAGGATTAAAACAAGCACTGGACAGTAGAGGAATAAAGTGAGAGGACGTAGGGAATAAGACTCAAAACAGAAGAGAATGGAGGAAGATATGGAAGAAGATATGGAAGACTTCAAGAAAAATGAAAACTCAACTCCCCCCAATGCCTTACACCCGTGGGGGTAGATAGACGACATGGATGAAGTAAGTAAGTATCATAATCAAGAGTATTACCAAATGGTAATCAAAGTGTGAAGCAAAATAATTATCTATACAGGGTGGTGCTTTTTTCGATGCTCACCATTGCTATCTTGGAAACGGTAAGAGATACAAGGTCGGTTAAATTAGAGAAAAGTTGCACATTTTTATGATGATTGAGAATCTGAAAAGAAGGCCTGGATATTTTGATTCGTTTTTGATTTATTACAAAAAAATTGAAAAATGTGACTTTAGAAAAATATTATTATCTTCCCTACCATTGACGCTATGTCATTTAAACTTGGTAACTTTATGTTTATGACCGTCCCGGGTTTCCAAGTTTTCTAGATTTCAAGTTGCGATAGTCAACTTTTTTATTTCTTATGACCGCCATATTGGATTTTTACACCATCAGACAGACAAAAAAATTAGCTTTTCAGATTGGTAACCAACATACCTTTTTTCTTTCAAAAAACTTGTTGAAATTTAAAAATTTGTGTAAATAATTCATAAAATCGAGAATGCTCTGAAAAACAATTGAAACTATGATATAAATAAAAGCTACAGAACATTTTATTGGTCTAATGATAACGAAATTAAGATTGTTGGAAACATATTTAGAAGATATGTTAGGCGAATTGCCATTATTAATCATTCAAAATCATCAGTAGTTTCAGCAAGAAGGAGCTGGTCCTCACAACGCCCGCATTGTAAAAGGATATTAATTTAGATGTACGCTTTCAAAAATCATGAATTGGTACGTTTGGTCCTGTTCATTGGCCTCCGCGATCGCCATGTTTAACGCCTATGGATTACTTCTACATTGATGTTGTTTATGCAACCCTAACGGAAAATATTGAACTTCTTCGCCGTAAAATCAAAAATGCTTTCGACTCTATTTCGAGACAAACTATCCTAAAGGCAGTGGACGAAATGAATTTGAGGACTAACCACTACATCATACATAACGACGCGCACTTTAAATTTAAACAATTTAAATAATTATTTATCTGGGGTTTTAAATTTATTGTCATTTCGTTATTTTATTAGACCTATAAAATGTTGTGCCACTTTTATTTATATTATAATTTCAATTGTTTTTCAGAACATTCGCGATTTTATAGATTATTTATACAAATTTTCAAATTTCAACAAGTTTTTTGAAAGAAAAAAGGTATGTTGGTTACCAATCTGAAAAGCTAATTTTTTTGTCTGTCTGATGATGTAAAAATCCAATATGGCGGCCATAAGAAATAAAAAAGTTGACTATCGCAACTTGAAATCTAGAAGGCTTAGAAAATTTCTGTTGACGTCTTCAAACCCAGGACGGTCAAAAACATAAAGTTACCAAGTTTAAATGAAATAGCGTCAATGGTAGGGAAGATAATAATATTTTTCTAAAATCACATTTTTCAGTTTTTTTGTAATAAATCAAAAACGAATCAAAATATCTACGATTTT
>OX393578.1:53852225-54130763 GCA_947652605.1 Elmis aenea | reverse complement strand
CAATAAAACATTTAAAAAATTCACGAAAAGTGCTTGTCTACCCGGTTATTGAAATAAGGGTTAAATTTAACTGTGGTAGTAGATCGGGCTATAGAAATAGTTTTACTTTTTCATGCTTACTCTAAATTTTCAGTGTTTGGCTGCTAATATTGCCATTTATAATACACAAAAAGTTTTTTCGAATTTTTGACTAATAAACACATCATTTGTGAACAAATAAATAACAAAAAACATCTTAAAATAAGAAAACAAATCTTGGAATATTGTGAACACAAAATAGATTAACACAAATTTAATGAATATAATTAAATTCTATAATTTTTGAATTAAAACGTAGAAACAAAATGGTTTCCCCAATTTCAAGGAATAATTTAAACTTAGCATTACAATTGTTTTGTTTGTGCTTAAGGAATTTTACGGATATCATAAAGCAATGCCGGCAATTAAGAACTTCCAATTAGGGAGCTGTAGCTATTAATGTAACCAAATTTTTTTTACTTTGGTCGGGGGTTAAAAAATTACAATACCAGTAAAAACCAAAGCAAAATATGCTTAATTTACAAGACAATCAAGCATTTTAAATTTAAAGTCCTTTCTCTTTCTGGTTCACTAATTTCTCGATGAAAAGTTTTTACAATTAATTATATTTTCAATCAACACACTGGTAGTCAGCCTTAGGATTGAGTAAGTAAGTATATTTTCGATCAACAATAGTCAACATACCAAATTTTCTCGCTCAAAGGTAAACTCAAAAAATTGATTGCTTGAAAACTAAACAGAATTTTTGTTTTTTTTTTAATTCAGTTTTATCCATTTACATTCAAAAAATTGCACTAAAATATTTGGAAAACAGAAAATAAAACACTGAAATTGTCTTGAACTGCAATTATTGCAGCCCCAATAGCACGTACATCACGCATCACCCCCACTCCAAGTCTATCCGCCACTTCGTATAGTTTGATAGCACTATGGGGCTGCGGAAAATACAGCCCGCTTATTAATTTTATAAAACAGCCAATGCTATCGAGTGTCGCTGCAGTGCAAACGGCAAAACAGTTCTTATGTGCCATGTTTCTATTAATCTGTTTTAAATACTGAATTTATTTTGTCAGTTAAGCTTTTGATGTAAGATAGACAACGCTTGGAATGTATGTGCCTGTGTTATCAAAGTTATTAATACCGTTTTTGTAACATCTTATAAAATTTATAGAAAAATCACGTATTGATAGATAGGTGATCATTTTCTTTTCTCTCGATACACATCGAAAATTTTCAGGTGATGAAAACTTCCACGCGCCTGCTCGCGTATTCGCAGACGCGCGTTGTTCAGTTGTTATCAGTCGGCGCGAAAACAGCAGTAGCCTTAGGAAGTTGTAGGTGTACGTACAATTCTTGACAACAAACTTGCGTCAACTTTCCTACGTTACGGAACTTTTATTCGAACAAGTAAATATTAACTGGATTTGTTTATTAATACCGTGCTGTAGAGAAATCGGTGTGCGATATTTTATTGAACAATTAATAGTGCTATAAACCATAAACTGAACTTTAAGAACAATAAAAGTATCAATGACTATATAAAAGTTTTCAAGATTGATCTAGTTGTTTAAAATAGGCATAAGGTAAGTTTAATTATATTACTATAATAACTTAAACAAGTGTTTACTGTTATAAATTTATGTATAGCGTTTCTTTGTTTGCATTAATTAATACATCTTGTACGTTATGAGGGTTTGTTTAGGACAACGTCATTATTAATTATGAATTAAGTGTGTACTCGTAATAAGCAGCAAATTATAAGGAACAAATGTCTTCAATGTGCAGTGTAAAGTTTAATTAACTGAATACATAAACTTTTAAAACAATTGTTACTGCTTACAATAATACAAATCGATACATAACATATTTTATATGATAATGTGTGTATATATTAGCAAGTTACAAGTTTTATATAAAGCCTCTATAATTATTTTACACCTTTAAAATCAATAATTTGCAAGTACTTTGATCTTACCGCTACAATAAAAAAATGCGATCCTAGAAAATTCTATAAAACTACAATAATTTATTATGTACACTGCATAAATGTTTAAATTATTTAACCGATTTATTTGTATGCAATATACAGGGTGTTCCAGATTACATTTCCAGCATGGGGATCTCGCTTATTATGAGAGATACAAGTTTGCTTAAATTAGATGAATTATTCCTTAGTATGAGATGAGCCACAATCAATTTTTCAGATGTTATAGCAAAAAATATGAAAATGTCGATTTTTTTTCTCTCATAACTTCTTTGTTTTAAACATTACATCAATTTTATTGGTACTTTCTTGAGATACTTTTTGATGGACAAGGTAACTATTATTTTAGACTTTTTTATCAATTACCAGTTTTTAGATGTTACCCCTAACTTCATTTTTTCTTGTGGAGCGCGAAGTTGGCTATGAAACAGTTGAACGTGTTTTTTTTTTCTTTTTTTTTTAATGAGATATCACTTGCTATATCTATTTTTATAAATAAGCTACAAAACAAGAAAAATCGTGTTTTACGAATCACTTATCATTTATCAAGCAATCTATAAAAATAAAATCAAAAAACAACTAACTAAATATCAAATGACAGAATTAATAATCTGCGGTATCATTTATTAGAATTTGTTATGCAGTGGCGTACGCAGAAAAATATTTCAGGAGGGTATATTGTTTTAATTTGCAAAAATAATATTGACTAATTTAAAACGGGGCATGGTAATGGTAAAATTATAAAATGATCTAGGTAGGCTAGACACAAAAGTTGCGGGGGGTCCAGGGGGCGGCAGCTCCCGGGTAACAGCACCATAGGTAAATTTTAAAAATTTTTAAGGTTAAACGTACCCAACAATAGCATTTATATGTAAAATATACAAACATATAATATATTTTATATGCATGGAAAAGAAGTCTGTCGCACAATTAAGAAATGCGGTATTATAATTTTAGTCCTTTTCAATTTTCAAGGGAGGATTTATCCCCCTAATCCACCCCTTGCGTGTGCCACTGTTGTTATGTAGTTCGATGGTCTTTTTAGTATTTGTTATAATTATGGCTACATATAAAAAAAAAGCAAAATTGTCCATGTTTAGATGCTATATTCTTTGCCATAAAAACTGTGTAGAAGCTAAGCGAATATACTTAGAGATATATCCCGGAGAGAAGGCAACGAAGTGCGCGTAATTAAAGAAATTTGGAAATATAATTAAAAGAATAATGCTTTCGAGAAACCTACCGAAAGTCCAAAACAAATCAGTGAAGAATTAGAATTATCTTCGTTCCCGGGTTTGGAACCGCGTCTTCTTGATTTGTGTGACGTTTCGACCATTCTATGTTGGTCTTTATCGAACGACTAAATTGGTGGGTTTGTTGCAGGGTTTATATATCCGGCTGTGGAGGCGTGGTGTTCCGCCTGACGAGTTCGTTTCGCCTCAGCGATTTCTTGATGACCGGTTTCCAAATGCTTGGTAGTTGCAGGCCTGTGTCTCTGTTAAAGTTGTTGGGGTTCTTGGCATACCATACTTTTCGACGACACAAAATTACTGGCCCGCGCCAACCACTTCTGGCCTAGACTATTTAGGGAATCTATGGAAATTGCGAAGAACCCCAACAACTTTAACAGAGACACAGGCCTGCAACTACCAAGCATTTGGAAACCGGTCATCAAGAAATCGCTGAGGCGAAACGAACTTGTCAGGTGGAACACCACGCCTCCACAGCCGGATATATAAACCCTGCAAAACCCACCAATTCAGTCGTTTGATAAAGACCAACATAGAATGGTCGAAACGTCACACAAATCAAGAAGACGCGGTTCCAAACCCGGGAACGAAGATTGTAACATGGACGATAGCCGCGAAAGCCTAAAGAATAAAATAGAATTATCTATTTTTGCACAGTTTCTATGGCAAAGAATTTCAACATTTAAAGTTGTTAATGTGCCTATAATTATATGATAACTTTGCTACAAAGGCTATCGAAGTATACAATAGTATAAAATTCTACACCTAACAGTAGAAGGACACATGACTAAATAAATAAAATTTTAATAAATGATACCGCAGACAAATGGTAACTGCCATTTGATAATTAATTAGATGTTTTTTGTTTCTTTTTTAATAGATAGCATGATATGTCATTGGTAAAATACAATTTTTCTTGATTTTGTGAACTATGTTTAAAAATAGGTATAGCAAGTGATATCTCATTTAAAAGAGGGAGAAAAAATCACGTTAAACTGTTCCATAGCCAACTTCGCGGCCCATAAGAAAAAATGAAGTTAGGGGTAATATCTCAAAAATGGTAAGTGATAAAAAAAATCTAAAATAATAGTTACATTCTCTATTAAAAACTACTTTAAGAAAGGACTAATAAAATTGATCTAATGAATAAAACAAAAAAGTTATGAGAGACAAACGAAATTTTCATCTTTTTTGGCTGTAACATCTGAAGTACGAGAAATTTTGTACTTTTAAAAATTGATTTTAATTTCCTTTATACTAAGATCTAATTTAAACAAACCTGTATCTCTTATAATAAGCGAGATCCCCATGCTGGAAAGGTAATCTGGGACACCCTATATAAGTTTAATACAATATCACTAATCTGTTTTAATGAAAAGAATTACTTAACCAGTTTCGAGATTTCCATCTTTTCATCACTGGCGACCTTATTTGAGATTGTTCATAAAAAAACATAAGTGATTGTTAATAACTCTTAGTTTTTTATGCTTGTTGTTTATGTCTAGTTTTAATACCACTTTGTAACCTTGCAACATGTGCTACTATTAGAATTAAATTGCCTATCGAGTAATGATATTACTAAAAAAGTTATCTCGATTCGTTTGACAACGATCGCGTTACAGAGAAATTTATTTTTCTTTCCCTTTGATTCTGTTTATTTTTCACACACCAAAAGAAACCCATTAACACAAAAAAAAATTGGCGTGAATATGTTATGCCTTTCGCAGTTTTTTTCAAAGTGACCTGTTCTTTTTTTGGGTTCGTCTTTTGTTATTTTGTTCCAGACGAATTCATTATTGTAAAATTTACTTAGACGCCATAAGCACAACTAATAAATACTTGATACATTTATGGAATATTAATAAGTTTAGATAAAAAACGCATATCTTTAATTCTAATAATCTCATCTAGAAATGTTAGACCAGTTTCCAGTACTCTCGTTTCTTCTACAATTTCTTTCTTATTTATAAATGTATTCATTAGCTCTTAAAAAAACTCATTTCATATTTTTACAAGACATCCTTTAAAAAAGATATCTAAGTGCTAAAATAGTTATTTATGTATCAAGGCCAAAACGTGTAACGAAAAAGTACGTTTTGGCCGAGGTGCATTTTACATTTTTTGTGCGATCGAATTAAAAACAATTTAAATTTTTAGTATTTTTCAAAAATATAGGTTAGAAACTACGTGACATTCTGTCACTGACAGATGACGGCGTATGCTGTTAGCGGTGGAAACGTACTTGCATAATTCTGTACATAATTTAAATAACCTTTTTTTTGTACGATTGTAATGTTTTATTCATAAATTTAAACATTGATTTATTATTATTTTTAAAGAAATCAAATTACTTTAACGTAGAACATATGTAAATCAGTTATTCAGTATTCAGTAACAGTATCAACACGAATATATTAGGTTATAAACTACCTGACAGTTAACAACCTAAAGACCTCTACGTCACTACCCTTAGCGGGGAAGCCATAATCTCAGAGAACTTATATTCAGACACGCACATGCGCCTTCCGTTCTGCTTAATGCAAATGATCTTTTTCGTACGCTGTAGCGGCCGAAAAAGTTTTTTCGGCCCTTGCTAAGGATAGGGCCGGAAATGCAGTACTTTATGGTTGCTAACGCGTCCGGCAAACAACTGTTTCTAGTACGATCGCACAAAAAAAAAGATTTCTCAGTGTCGAGAATCTAACAAAATCGGGAATTCACAATCACTACTTCTAAGGAATGTAACTATCACTGATTCTGATATTAACAACAACCATCACCTTGAGACGGCCTGGAATATAGCTTTTGGTGATTTTGCTGCATGACAATGCTCGTTCGTATACTGCTAACATTACAAGTGGCTATCCAAAAGCTCGGTTGGAAGGTAATTTCACACTCGCCTTATTATCTCATGATCCATTGGATTTTCGTATTTTCCACTCTCTATTCAGCAGTCTCTGAGGATTCTTTTTTAATAACAACTCTGTTCATCAAAATTGGCTTGACAACTTCTTCAACTCCAAACCATGGAATTTATTTAGGCGTGTAATTAAAATTAAAACAAATAAGTTTTAAATTTCATAAAATCGCTTGGCACTCAATATTGTTGACAAATTATAAAAGTAACTTACACAAAATTATGATTAAGAAGTTTATATTTATTACTTTCTTCGCATATATACACATTTAAAAATGGAATTTTACGTAATCAAATTATTCTTAATGAAAATAAATTTTGTTGAGAAAACATTAATGTCGCATCGGGGCAACAAACCAATAAAAATGGATCAAGTAATTGCTTCAAATAAAAACAAATACTGCTCCATATATTTTGTTTTGTTTTCTTGTAGAATAAGTCAAGTCACTAATTAGTGCTTGACTTAAAATTGGCACAACCTCGGAAGAATCCCAATCTGTAATAATTACCGAAAATGAAAAAGCACGCTTGAAGATTAATTATGTTCTTAGCCCGTGTTAATGATTCAAATTAAATTAATTTCTGTAATTAATTAAATTGTACTTATTTATTAAATTTACGCCTCGTCCTGTCTAATAGCGTCTCTTATCGAGCGATTCTTAGCTCAATGTTTAAGAAGTTTGGAAACGATAAGGAATGGAAAATAATTTTAATGGAAAAAGTTGTCTGTTAAAACAAAAAAATGTAGACTTCCAAAAACGTATGACGACGTAACAGAGAGCAATTCAGAACCGAAATAGACAATTATTAATTTCCTTCTGAGACCATGCATATAGTATTCTACTACAATAGAGGTAAACTAACTGGTGTGGCCACTAAATTGCTTTCGCCTTGCACCGTTTTTTGTGTAGGCGTATACAGGGTGGTGCTTTTTTCGATGCTCACCATTGCTATCTTGGAAACGGTAAGAGATACAAGGTCGGTTAAATTAGAGAAAAGTTGCACATTTTTATGGCGATTAAGAATCTGAAAAGAAATCCTTGATATTTTGATTCGTTTTTGTTTTATTACAAAAAAACTGAAAAATGTGATTTTAGAAAAATATTATTATCTTCCCTACCACTGACTCTATTTCATTTAAACTTGGTCACTTTATGTTTTTGACCGTCCTGGGTTTGATGACGTCAACAGAAATTTTCTAAGCCTTCTAGATTTCAAGTTGCGATAGTCAACTTTTTTATTTCTTATGGCCGCCATATTGGATTTTTGCACCATCAGACAGACAAAAAAATTAGCTTTTCAAATTGTTAACCAAAATACCTTTTTTCTTTCAAAAAACTTGTTGAAATTTGAAAATTTGTATAAATAATCTACAAAATCGAGAATGCTCTGAAAAACAATTGAAACTATGATATCAATAATAGTGACAGATTGCGTGCAAGTGACGTACGTAGAGTTTCTTTATCGTCTTTTTTGATTATCAAGATGTTTACGAATGAAGAAAAGCAGGAAATGTATGATGTCTACATTCGAAACCATAAAAACTCTCTTTTAGCGTCTGAAAATTACGCAAATTTATATCCAGAGAGAGAGCAACCCCACAGGACAATGTTTACGAGGATTTCAAGAAGTTTGGGTAATTATGGCATGTTTAAAAGACCGCGAGGGCCGTATAGGAAAAGGATTAATGTTAATGAAGTGAATGTGTTGGCTCAAATAGCAATTAATCCAGAAAACTCCAGCCGGAAAATTGTTCAAGAGTGTGGTATTAATGATGCTTATGCCAGAAAAATAATAAAAAAACATAACTACCACGATTATAAATTCTCAAGGGTACAAACTCTTCATCCTGGTGATACTAACAGAAGATTGAACTTTTGTTATTGGTTTCGGGAAAAACTGCCGCAAGACCCACATTTTTCTAGAAAAATACTATGGACTGACGAGTCCTTATTCACAAACTCGGGAATGTTTAACAGGAAAAATGTTCATCATTACGCTACAGTGAATCCCCATTTAATAAGAGAGACTAGGCCGCAAGTTCGATATTCGCTGAACGGGCTGGTCTTTTAGATAATACGATTCTGGGTCCCTTTTTCATCGATGGACATTTGGATGGGCCTGGATATTTAAGATTGTTGGAAACAAATTTAGAAGATATGTTAGATGAATTGCCATTATTAACCATTCAAAATCTTCAATGGTTTCAGCAAGATGGAGCTGGTCCTCACAACGCCCGAATTGTAAGAGAATATTTAAATGCACGCTTTCAAAATTCTTGGCTTGGTACGTTTGGTCCTGTTTATTGGCCTCCACGATCGCCATGTTTAACGCCCATGGATTGCTTTTTGTGGGGCAATGTAAAAGATGTTGTTTATGCAACCCCACGGATAGATAATATTGAACATCTTCGTCGTAAAATAAAAAATGCATTTGACTCAATTCCGCGACAGACTATCCTAAAGGCAGTGGACGAAATGAATTTAAGGACTGACCTCTGTATAATACATAACGGCGGACACTTTGAACAGTTTAAATAATTACTTATATCTGATGTTTTAAATTTATTTTCAATTTGTTATCATTAGACCAGTAAAATGTTCAGTCTTTTATTTATATCATAGTTTCAATTGTTTTTCAGAGCATTCTCGATTTTGTAGATTATTTATACAAATTTTCAAATTTCAACAAGTTTTTTGAAAGAAAAAAGGTATTTTGGTTACCAATTTGAAAAGCTAATTTTTTTGTCTGTCTGATGGTGCAAAAATCTAATATGGCGGCCATAAGAAATAAAAAAGTTGACTATCGCAACTTGAAATCTAGAAGGCTTAGAAAATTTCTGTTGTCGTCATCAAACTCAGGACGGTCAAAAACATAAAGTGACCAAGTTTAAATAAAATAGCGTCAATGGTAGGGAAGATAATAATATTTTTCTAAAAACACATTTTTCAGTTTTTTTGTAATAAATCAAAAACTAATCAAAATATCCAGGATTTCTTTTCAGATTCTTTTTCGCCATAAAAATGTGCAACTTTTCTCTAATTTAACCGACCTTGTATCTCTTACCGTTTCCAAGATAGCAATGGTGAGCATCGAAAAAAGCACCACCCTGTATACAAAATGTTTAAAGTGCCACTCAAGGCATTGTATTAACCTCGTTCTTACAAATGGCGAAAATTACATTTTATGTTAGTGTTTTCGACATACAAACACGGCAGAGCTAAAAAATCATATCTTTCCTAATCAAAATTCAAGAGCATTAAAAAAAACGCATTATAGTAAAAAAACAAAATCTACAACATATTCAAATTCTAAATGATTTCGTTGTTTATTATATTCCTAATTTAAAATTTCATAACATTTCGAGCAGCAAATATTTTAGACTCCAGCATAGACTGACTACATTTCTACGCAAACAAAATAGATTGATCTATTACAGTTTTTTTGTCATTTTAAATTAACGCAAAAAGTGTATGCATTAAACTTGCCATATACTGCTTAACTTTTATGTCAATAACCGCATTTTACACATTGTTCAATGATCGAATTTTTATAATAAACTTATGATATAAGTTTTGTATATTTTTGTTAATAGAATGAACGATTGGTCAAATCATTCAGTTTTAAATTTCGAATTCTAAAACCTGTAAAAAATATACAATAGTATATTTAACAACAAGAGATGTAAGTCCAGTTTTTTTTTTCGTGAGGTGAGATTTGTTCACGAGCCACAAAGCGGCTAGTGGGAAAAACTCACGAACGAAAAAAACTGATTTCATCTCGAGTCGTAAATTCTACGAAATTCAAATTATATTATGGAACGAACGTTAATATAAACGAACCAATGACAATTATTATGTATAAAGTTTTAATTAATCATTTTATATCCATAGCGACACCACCACATTCATTGACATAAATTAAATTATAACCACAAACAAAATATATTTAATATTAATTTCTGTACCATTCTTAAGCTTTTGTGTATAATGCTACATTATATTAAATTATTTGATTAGAATATTAACGCATTGACATTGAGGTTATTTTCGCCACTAGAGACGAAAGTAAAACTTTGTTGTAGGGTATAGGAAGTAAGAAAATGACAACTTTCATATACATGAGTAGAAAAAACATCTTATTTGCTTTTGAAAAATGTAATGAACAAACTAAATATACATATTTAAATAAGTTCAAAACGACCTAAATGCTCAACACGATACTGTAAAAATTTGCCCGTCTTCTTTATATGATATTTTAAAAATCTGTTGAACATTTGTGTTGTTACAACTTATTTTCGATTTTAACTAATCGCAAAAGAATAATTTTCTCCTAATTTTCTGTAAAATTAGATGTAGAAGATTTTTACAAACTTGTAACAAAACCTCCAAATCGGTAATTTATAAAATAACTTTCAGACTTATTCATAATTATTACCGGTTCATATTACTTGTACTATAAGCAGCAATAAAAAAGCGCAGAAAAACTAAAACAACTTGCCTAGAATGGGAAAAACTTGTCTGCAACGAGCATGCCGTAACAATTACAAAATATGTAACAAATGTGGCTTAACAAATTAATATAATTGTCTTTCCTCAAATAGACATCAATTTTTATTCATGTAATCGTCCCTGTATTGTTGTGTTTAATCGATAATTACAGCTTATAGGTAAACATTATTACTCGGAATTGGTTTACAATCTGATGTCCCTTATTTTCAGCTTTTCCAGAAAATCTATTTTATTTTCCAAAAACTTTCACTTAACCAAAGTTGTAGCCCATACAATCCGGAATTAGCCATCCGTTTCTTTGTACAACCTTTCGTTTCAAAGATACAGCGGTTGCAAAGTCTAAAGCCCGTGTAAATTTCTGTATAAATTTTAAAACAGAATATCTTGTATTGTTTTTCTTGTACAGATGTCAGTACAGAATTCCATTCGTTTGAAACTGTGTGTGACACTGATACAATTTTATGTACAAGTTACTGTCCATGCACATGCGCCTAAAAAGTATAAACACAGATATGTACTCCCTCTTAAAACAAGGTATTTATCCTTTGTAATTGCCATTTTAAACAATAACAACATCCTGCTTGGGATTACCAAGAATTAACTGTTCACAATAATTTCTATTGTTTATATTTTTTTAGCTGTAGATGTTCAAAATCAGCTGTTAGTCGCCATTATTCACGAACTGAATGCACATCTGTAGCACGCAGATTCTGTATCAAAATTTGCTTGCAAATAGAAAACGCCCTATTGTATTTTCTGTACAAGAAACTGCATGGAACACTTGTACATGCAAGAAACTATACAGAATTTTGTACGAGAAATCTGTATGACAAGATATAAGAATTTCTGTATAATATTTGGTACAAATATCTAAACAAAATCTTTCATCTTGTCACTCGGCCTTAAGAAACAATTAAAGTTTTTAAATATTTAACATTTTTTCGTACAAACTGCTTCATAACTTTTAAATAATTGCCTGTAGACAAAAAATCATTAGAACCAATTTGTTTTATTAAAAAGCTAAGGGTATTTTACAAGCAAATTGAAATTTTCGAAGACAGAGCCTTTTAAATGCAGAAGTGTAAAAAAATTAAGTAAGTGTTTATATCTGCTTAGCATTTGATTTTAGGAAAAAAGTTTTACTTGAAATTTTTTCTTAGAAAAAGGTCTTCTATCACCACTTAAAATATTTGTACGGATAACGGGGACATATATAGGAAGGTTGCCGGGATTGGACCGGTTCCTCAATTGGACCACGTCAATTTTGGCAGTTTATTGACGGAAACAAGTACCTTGGTGTACGAGTTGACGTATGAATTTGCATATGCCTAACTTGAGCCGTGCACGTGTTCTTTTTAATAAAGTAGAATTCTACGATAAACTTCAATAAACTGCCAAAATTGACGTGGTCGGTCCAATTGAGAAACCGGTCCAATCCCGGCAACCTTCCCCAATGTATATTGCATCGAAAATGTTACTAACTTGTTATTTTGGTGAAAGCAGAATGTAGAGATTGCTAGCAAGACAATTTGTGCTTACAATCAGCTTTATCATCTTTTAAGACCGTACGTCTGGCATATTAATTATTTTAGTTTTAAAAACAGCCCAGTTGTGCCTTTTAATTCATCACAATTTCTCCACAACACGACGTTTTGTGTGGAATATTCTATGCTAAACAGTATCACCGTGATCAAATTTCGTAGTAAAATCTTCCCTGCAATTTAAGAAAGAAAAGGAGAAAGGCAGCTTTTGTAGGCCATCCGAATTTCTTTGTTTACGACGATAGCTGAAACCAGCTCTTTAATTATTTATTTAATCGTCTTATCGCTCTGGGCGTCCTTCGTGCGCTGACAGTGCAATAATCAAGATTTCTCTCATCGAATATAGTGCATAAAGTTGTACCATTTGTTACTATTTCAGTTACGTGAGATGATAACACAGTGCACAAAAGCGCTTCTATCGATGTTTCGACACACATAAATTCAGAAAAAGAAAAAGAAATTGCGAGATAAAAGGCGATTTTCACTGTCAATTTGCAGAATAAAATTGGACTTTTGCTCGACGGTTTCTCAAACCAAACTACAAATCGATGATAAAGTTGTTACATCTTCTATCTAAGAAAGTATCTAGGTAAAATAATGTACCTATGAAAAGCCTAGTTATTATTTAATGTTTTTTTTTTAGGCAATGTACTCACTATGAAGGCGGGTAACGTTACACAGATTAGACTACTAATTTTTATCTGCTGTATTAAACAAAATTTACTATTGAATTAAACTTTATTTGATTTTAAGTTTATGTTATAGTCGACAAACACATGTAAAGTTTCGTTAATTAATTAATATTTTTATAAAATAATGAAGATTGTTAAGGTGACCAATGTTACGAAATCATGACTAACTTTAATAAGGAACTTTTTACGAAATCAACCATATCTCGATTAATTTTTGCAGCAAATATGTAAAACCAGGGACTGCGAACGGAACGAAAACGTTAAACGAAATTAACCGAAATTTTTTTAAGAACGAAAACGAAACCGAAAACGAAATTGTTATTTTTTGTTCAAGAACGAAACCGAAATAAATATTTTCCAAAACCGGTCTTAACCGGTTTTCACCGGTTTTGTCGCTATTTCAATTTTATTTGTAACACAAACGCAAATTTACCTTCTGTGCTGGGGAGACTCAACGAGGCAGTAAAAAATCTCACTTGAAATAAGTGAGCTCACTTTTCTCCATATATTTACGTGAATATGTATTAACAACTTTATTGTTTATACTTGCAATTTCGTATAACAGAATTAACGGTACAGATATTCTCTATTTCTAATTTGTTTTTTAGATCATCAATATAGAATATACACTTGATTGGATATATATTATCAATGTGTATGTTTTATTTGCGTTTAGACATAATAATAGTAAAATTTATTCTTGCTTCGAAAAGGACTAATGTAAAAGAAGATTTATTGGAAGATGTGTAGCTAGTAAGATTTAACGGAATGTGAAAATGCATATTGTATGGTATGTACAAACTATAAAGTTAAAGTATATTTCAAGTTAATATAAGTTTTTTTTAATATCTTTTTTATTTATAACATTTAGTATATTATCCACTTGAATTCAGTCTTTTGTCTTTTTAAATAATTACAGCAGGATCTTATTTAATTCAAATGCATAGATTTTTAGTACTAAAACAAATTTAAAACAGCACTTGCTATATTTTCATATTTTAGATAAAGATCGTGTGTCTAATTTAACCTAATCACGTTGTGTTTTGGCACCTTACGGGTTTTAAACTTAATAAAATGGTTAAATGTTAATGTGTTTAACGATTTGGTAAATTTAATATGGCGATGGTTCGTCAGTCTAAAATATGCTGTCCGTGAGCATCAACCCCATCGTCATCGTTTATATTTTAGTTGAGACGCAAATATTGTTATCGTATTTATAGAGGGTTGTGGTGACTAGAAAAAAAAAAGATTTTTTGACGACAAAAAAATATTGTAAAACCGGTTTTAACCGTTATTATTTCGGTTCACGAAAACGAAAAAAGAATTTTTTCGGTTAGAACGAAAAGATCGAAAACGATATATTTCGTTTTCGTTCCGAACAGAAACGAACGGATTTGTTTCGTTTTTAGTCCCTCTGTAAAACTATATAATTTTGAAAAGCTGAAAAAATTCTCTTTCATATAAAATCATGGTCAATTAGGGTTTCTATTTTCAAAAATATAAGTTTACCTCAGGTCTCTAGAGTCATGGTTGATAAAAAAAAACAATTTTGTACTTAAATTAAGCATAAAAATCTGTATAAAAAACCTTTATAACATTTTGTTTCGTTTTAATAAATAAAGAAGTTATAGTAAATTTTCAAAAATGATCAAATTTCTTCGTCTCTTTATAATAGAGATTTATTCCAGATTTATTCTTATTTTTCATCTTAACAGTAGATAGAAAAAAACTACACGGTTTTCTTAGCACATAGGAAACCAATGTCATATTTTTACAAAACTCAAAAATATTAGTTTCGGTATTGCGAGTTATATGTGGTTAAAAATGTTGAGGTATGCAACGATTATTTTTTTTTATAGTAACCACCATTGTGAGTACATTTGGAAATACTGACTTTACAACTTCAAGTCTGGTAAAATAATGTTCAAGTGTTATATATCTGTTTGTTTCATAGAATTATTCGCACAATTTATTTACTCCCGTACAAGCCTCATTTTTCTATTCTATTCGGTTTCTTTCTTCGGAGACACGGTATTCCAGACAAAGGATAACATGTCCTATCACAAATTCGCCACACCTTTAAACCGTATTTGTCAGGTTTACTTGGTAAGTGTTGCCTGAAAGATACACATCTTCTAAAAGGAATCAGTTGCTCGTCTATCGTAAGACTTTCTTTTAGTAAATAAGATTTCTGGAATTCGCGTTTATATTCTCCTACAATTTCCTGATAAGTGCTAGTTTATTCTTTAACTTTCTGAGTGTCCCGGAGACTCTATCATTCAATCTTAAAAAAACGTTGGAAAGCCGGAAATTGAATAAACTTGTACGGTGTCTAACAAGCACAGGTGGGTTGTTATGGCGTTCTTCCAAAAATTGTTGAAATACTTATTGAAAAATAATAGTCACTCAAGTAAGATACTTCGAGAGATCAGACACAGGGGATAGAAAAGGTACAGTGATTTCGTAGTAAATAAAATAAATCTTTTATATTTAAAAAAAACTTCTTAATTCGTATAAGGAACAAGATTTTCTTTATTTTATCATTTTTTAACAACTTCAGCTGCAACTTTTTTGTTGAACTATCTGCGTTTTTTTGTGTTAATAACTTGCATTACATCGTTACAGACTAATTGTGTAGTTTGTGTTGCTAACATTGTGAAGATTATTGTGAATTTCAAATAATAAACGTTTTTATCAGTGTTGGAGTCATCCTAAAGAGCAAAGTTACCCAGACACACCACAACACATTTAAATTGCATTAAATTTCATGTCCAATAAACTTCTTCCGCAACTTCTCACGCGAAAACTGCAAACATAATCTGAATGTGTTATCAGAGTCAGTGACCCCGCTGACCGAAGACATTATCCAAGCAGACAACACCCTGTGACATAAATAAATCTATAATAGATATCAATTAACTTTAACATCGTAATACGACACAAATATAATCAGTCGACTAAAATTACATGGCGCGTGTAATTAGCGCGACTTAATTTGTTATTCGATGCAATAAAATTAAATAAACACGACATATTTTGCGATTTAGACGTAAATAGGTCTTAAATTCTAAGCACTTCGATAAGCGAAACGTTTCCATAGGAATATACAGCTTTAATGAGAAGTTACCATAGTTTCAAAAACTTAGACGATCTAGATAACCATCCAGCGCAAAAATCACTGTGCTTTAAAGCTTGTTATACCCAAAGGTAGGACAAGTTATAGATCTGGAGCAATTTAGGGCGATCTAAGGACGTGAAAAGATAAAATAATTCCCTTGTACTTTTAACTGACTTCAATGACCGATTTTATAAAAATTGTAGTCAATTTTGACTATACCAGGTCACTCAGTTTAACTGTTGCACCAATATAACATTGCAATTTTAAGAAGAAACCCCAATAAACCTTTTATTTTTCTTAATGGATTTTTTTTTATTGAATGGCTTTAAAAAGTTATTTCTTTGATAGCCGATAGTCAATTTTTTTTGAAATTATAGAGGGTGTTTCTTAAATATTGCGAAAAGCTTTGGAAGGTAATTTTTTATCGAAAATAAAGGAGGGTCTTTTGTATACATTTTTTCCCTTAAACGTCTCCTTTCGGAGTTATACCCCCCTAAACAGGAGCGGAAAAATTAGGTTTTATTTTATTTCTCAAATTTGGAGATGTGTAGGAAAATGACATTCGATATATGCTTTATACTTATTAAAAGTTTTCCCATGGTAATATTTTCAATCATCTCCCACCATCACAAGGGGCTGAGAAGTGCGACCCCTGTTGAGTTTTTTTTTTAAGGATTCTACCCAATACGAACATAAATAAACCATGGTCACCACCAAAATTAATCGTTTTATTTTAGAATATTCAATGGATCATGTACCTCACCTAATTTTTTACTCGAAAATTGTAGAATTTGCAGGAAAATTATCTTCTTCTTAATTGGTTCCTCTTGTGCTTTTCGGTGTCAAGGTATGCTTTTCTATATCTGTATTATTTCTCCACTTCTGCCTGTCGTTATCTAATTGTGGCACATCTCTCCCACTGATTCTTTTTCTTCTAGCCTCTTCCTCACTTCTCTTCTCCATTTTATTCTTGGATATTGGTTATAGCAGTGGTGCCCAACCCGTCCCTCGCGAGCAACGTGTTGCTCGCGACACCTTTTAATGTGGCTCGAAACAACTTTTGATGTGCCTCATTTTCTTTAACATTTTACAAATTTTTATTGTTTGTGCATTAAAACGTTCAAAATATATTATATGTAACTCGCCTAAAATTTCTAAATTCGAAATTGGCTCTAGCCCAGTTAAAGGTTGGGCACCACTGGGTTATAGTTTATTCCAACCCCAGTAGGCTTTCTTTGTGTTTTGCTTACATTCTTCAATTATTTTGTCCATAAGAATTATAAAGAGCAGTGGACTTAATGTGCCTCCTTGTCTTACTCCCACTGTTGTTATAAATTCCTGGGAACTGCTGTATGGGCTCGCACATAATTTCTACTACTCCTATATTGTTATAAACTCTTGATGGCGTTTAATAACTCTTCTTCCACTCTACTTTGTTTTAATATCTTCCAGATCTCTTCTCCTGGCACTTTATCGAAGGCTTTAGACATAACGATAAAGCACAAGTACACCCTCTTTGAATGTTTCATTGTTTTTTAACTGTCTTAACGTAAAAATTAGATCCTGCGTGCTTCTATCCGGTCAAAAGCCACATTGTGCCTCTTCCAAATCTCTTTCGATGTTTCCTTGCAGGAAAATTTAAAAAATATTTTTTATTTTTGAAGAAATAATGGTTTTAAAGAAATTTTTTTAAATTGCAAATTTTCAAGCCTCTTAAAAGTTATGATAAAAAAAAAACAAAAGACCCTTGTGAAGGTGGGAGATAATTAAAAATATTACTATGGAAAACCTTTGAATAAGTATAAAACATCTACCAAATATCAATCTCCTACACATGTTTAAGTTTGGGAAATAAAATAATAACCTAATTTTACCGCTCCCTTTAGAAGGGTGTGACTCCGAAAGGAGACATCTAAGGAAAAAAATTATATATAAGGCCCCCCTTAATTTTCGATAAGGAATTACCTTCCGAAGTTGTCCGCAATATTTAAGAAACACCCTGTATAGTTATATAATTTTTTACATTGATTGTAATTGAAAATAAAATTCTAAATCCAAAAATGCATTAAAAACATAACCATGAATGGGAAAGTTATTGAGAAAAATTAGTTTAAAAATTATTTATTGTTTATTATTAACCTCGTTTTATATTCTCTAACGATGCTAGTGACTACATTTTTTTAAAGTAACATTTTCTGAGTCGATTCTTTCCTCGTGTTTCTAAAGACTATTTGTTATAAACGATACGGTTTTTTTTCTTCGTTATTCTACGGCGAAAACTTTGATCGAATTTTCTAACAATAACTTTACTCAGTTTCATAACTGCAAAACTTTTTTAAAATTTTATATCTTCCAGCAGTTTTTGCCAATAAAGTAAACGTTTAACGACGCAGATACAATACTGCGAATTAAAGTCGAGATGTGTAATATTAATAAAGATTCTTAGGTGGTCAACAGTAGTTACCGGTGTCTCGAGTGATGCGTTTCACTGTTCGCGAATTCGTGCTTCTGAATAAGGTGAAACTTCTGAAAAGGTAAACAGTTTCATATTTAGCATTTTACGGAGTAAAGTTGGGAAGGGTATTTTGTAGTGTTAGAATTTTAATCAGGCAACCTAAGAGAAGTTTCTTTTGAATAAACAGATTCCGTTTGAAGTATTTTGACGGGCATAAAAAACGTTCTGAATAGCCATTTTAGCAACTTTTACCATTTGATTTTACTTTTAAACTTGGATGAGTTTGACTTACCAATTTTCTATCGAAGAAATATATAATAATATATCATTTCTTCCGCTCTCTGTACACTCAGAAACGTGATTTTTTATTTGTTAAGTCAGCAAAATAAATAAACCTTTACGGCAAGGAATAATTTATGAAAACCTTTTAAGAATATTTATTAAGTACCTATCATACATTTTAATAGATTATCGCTAAGTAATCACTACATGGCCACATTTCATGAGGTATTTTTTAGGATCATCCTAATAAAATAGATATAAAAAGTTGTAACAATTTATCACTGGTTGAATCACTTTTAATTATTTTAAGTTTATAATGTTTATATTTATTTTTTACATAAATATTAGCGAATTTTTAATTACAACTGTCGCCATTTGTGAGCCCCCAATTTCCATAAGCAGGACCGGTCATCTATATATCGGGGCCCGGGTCCAACAACTGGGGCCCCCCTATAAAAATTTTATTTACTTTGGGAGCTTTGTCTTAAAAAGCTCATCTCTCCTGGAAGCAATTTATATTTTCTTTATTTACATCCTATGCTTATGTTCCGTATTTAAAAAAGACGAATAAAAGCTCTTTTTATTATTTTTTCTCATGTTTCTATCCCAAAAGATTGAGTTGATAGCTCTTAATCTTATAAAACTCATGCCTTACTTTATTTGATGGGTTATCTCCTCATCGTACTTACTACCTTACTTAAAAATGTCTCACCTATTACCTAGTTCTGTGTAACTATTTTCTAAAGGAAAGTTCTTATCTTCTGCATTTCCAACTACAAGATACTTACATATGTTCTGATTTAAAAGTAAACCCTTTCACTTCATACGATTCTTGAAGTTTTCTTACCATGTAGCTCAAATTACCTGTATCTTTTGTAATCAGAACCTGATTATTCTTAAAATATAATGTAATATGTCTCCTTTCCCACCTAAATCCACATTTTTATATTTTTTTGCCATCGTTGTAGTCTGCTGCCTAAAGTACTTTTGATTTCGTGAAAAAAATACAGCACATCTGATTATTCTGATAAAACTTCGCTTTTTTTTTAATGTATCCTTGTGTTTTCTGGGTATAATTAATAGGCGTTAAGAATATCGTTCCAATTTGGTTCAAAAAAATTATTTAATCTATGTTGTGTTTAAAAAAATCTGTATTAATTAATTGGCTTCTTTTACTTGTCCCATCAGCGTTACGTTTATTATTCCTGAGAAAAACTAAAAGCTATGTTATGTTTCCATACCAATATGTTTAAATAGTAATGTATTTGATATCATTAAATAAATTATTTCGAAATAATACATATCCAACCTTGCATTTAACAACCTGTAATCATTATAGAACATAACGTTTATGGCTCCAATTATTATGTAAGCATTATCGAAACATTTCTATTTACAAATTGCAAAAAATCGGGCAGTTTTAAATGAAGACGACTATGCAAGTTCCTAATAAGTGTAGAAAGTTGGTAATTGCATTAACTTTGTTCAAACTACGAAGAAAAATGGCTGTTATGATCTTGAATCAAGGCTGTGGTGGCGTAACATTCAATTTAAACTTTCTTTTCGCCAACTTTGTAATTTAGAGCTACGTAAAGCAGTGCTGACATCTCCGTGTTATTTTTTGAATTTACTCATAAATCAACATAATCATAAGGAAATAAAATGAAAAATATACGTCTGGCTATTAAAAAAAAATACCAAAAACTTATTGTAAGAGGTTTTTATTTTTAATACAGATACTGAGAACTTGAGATATAAACACTTTTAATTATTATTATATTAATAAAAATTACACAAGTAAATTTTCTTTCGTTGGTAAAGATAATCTATTTGACGACCCTGTTTCTTAACTATTTTCTTGCATCAACGCTTCAAACCCTGAAAAACTTTTAAGGTCATGGCAGGGAATGACTATTCCACTCTTCCTGACAATTCAGTGTGGCAGCGTGATGCTGGAAGATCCGCTAATTTAGCCAGTCGAAACTAAAAAAATCTTATAACTGGCATCAGGAGACTTTGCAGGAATTTCACTGTTGTTTAGGAGCTCTGGACTACCAGTTTCTTTGGCTTCTGCAGCGCATTCCTGAGTTAATATCGCAGTATGGGCCTTAGCTGCATCATAATAAATAAACCTCTTGTTTTTCCTGTCTAGGATAAAGTTCTGGAATTCTTTTCTCCACCAAAGGCTTTAACACTTCCTCGACAGAGTGCTTTGCATTAATTTTTACTTTTGATGGCACTCGATAAGTGCTAATGGTTCACTTCCCGAAATAATACCTGCCACCACGAGTTGGTAAGCGAATCTCTCTTTTGTTTTACAAATCAAGTTTCGGACACGGTTTCACCGTCTTTGACGAAACAAATCTTGCAATACTTCACTCTGAACCAAGCTTTATCCAGTGACACCAGATACTCTAATCTTTAACCCGCAAGACGCTTCTAGAGCAGCTTTCTTGCATTTGTCTTACGATTGGAAATGCTTTTAGCACATGAACTTTACCTTTCTTGGTCTTCTTTTTCCACCAAATCTCCGTGGATGACCTTCCGGATGTCTTTGGGTCGACCTCGACATTGACTGGGCGGGTTTTCCTCGCTCCACATTCTTGACATCTTCTCTTTGACTTCGCGAGTTAGGGGAAGGTTGCCGAGATTGGACCATTTATATTTTAATTTATTTAAATTTTCAGTGTAAATTTTATGAGAATCTAAAAATATTTTTGTGTATAGTGCTTTAATGATTTGGACAATATAACACAGCTTGTTTAACGTCATATAGGTTTAAATACGTTAAATAAAAAATAATTAGTTAGCTACAAGTGGTACAATCATGAAAACTAGTTTTCACGATTGCACCTCATGGTTCTTCGATTGAACCACAAATGGTTATTTTAAAGGGAAATGAAATTAATAAACAAAGGTATACAGTGTCCAAAAGGTATGGAATATGCTATATATCTCAGTAAATGTCTACTTTAGGAAAAAATGTTTTGAATAAAAGTTGTTTGGTACTTAGTTTTCCATCATAAAACCAAATTTAATTTTTTTTTCGAACAAAAGTGCAATAAAAATCAATTGTTTTTTTTTAAGAGCAAGGTACCCCTATATTATACTCATTTGGTAGAGATTTTTTTTTTCAAAAATGGGCTCACCTTAAAAATTAACTTTATACTAAAAGGCCGAAGAATATCGAAAATTTAAACGATCGTATTAGACAAATTACACCTGAAATGGTTGGGAAACGGGTTTAAAAACCGAGTTTATCATTACCAAGATGTAAATGGTTTACAGTTTGGACACTTATTGTAGATTTCGTCAATAAAAAATAATTCTTATGATGTTTTTGTTAGAAATAAATATTAATCAATTAAAATAATTTTTGCGTTTTTTTTTTTCTCAAAAAGTTGCTTAACACTCCAGTGCTCGCGCGGGATACTATAGTATCCCAGTGATGTATTTCTGCAAATTTTTGTCAAATGGCACAATATTATGGCTTCGTCATTTCAGTACCTTTTCATCGTACTTTGTAGACTTAGTTAGCCTTATTGCTTATCAGTGACCAGTGCTATAAAAGCTGACAACTTAAAAAAATTACGCTTGGGATACCTCAGTATCCCGCGCGATCACTAACGTGATTTTTATTTTTATAGCTCGAGTTTTGTTCGTAAGGTATTTTTCATGTTATTTTTGTTTTAACTTACCAAAATAACTTTACTCACTGGAGAAAGAATGTTTTCAAAAAAATAAAAGAACAGCTGCACGTTATATAATCGCTGAATTGCCAGAAACCAGGAGTGAGGCGAAAAATGCGACTACCTATTTAGAAAATTGTAATAAACATTAACGCTACTTTTTTTGGTAAAGCATCTGTCATAATTGTAATGTTCATATTAAATATATCAAACAACCAAAAATAATTTTTTAAATGTCGTTAAAATCTATTATTGCGAGTGGGATACCATAGTATCCCACGCCAGCACTAACGTAACAAAAGTGAGCGCGGGTAACGGAGTGTTAAGTAAGGGTACTAAAGTTTTGCATCATTGAAAAGAGAAAAAAGTTCTTTATCAAATGAGTATAATATAGAGATACCTTGTCATTAAAAAAAAATCAATTGTTTTTCATTGCGCTTTTGTTATTCGAAAAAAATAATTTAATTTTGTCCTATGGTGTAAAACTAAGTACCAAACAACTTTTTGTCAAAACATTTTTCCCTAAAGTGGATATTTACTGAGATTATAGCATATTCCATACGTTTTGGACACACTGTATATTTAAAATAGAGTAAAAAACAATAATATAGAAGTATTATAAATTATAATAATTTATTTTCATAGTCTCAAAATATGAGGTTCCACAAAAATAAAGTTTTTTCAAAGTGCACACATTAGCGTAAAATGCGTGAACCCATTTTAGACATTCTTAACATTGGATCGTATCTAATTCGTTGTCTTTTTTGCACCAGAAACAGTAGGTACCAAGGAGACACGTGTCTAATTTTATAAGGACAACTCATCATATCATGTGCCTTTTGTGCACCTTTTTATATTCTTTCTTTTTTTGACTGAGGCTTTGGAATTTTCGATACTTTTTTTTTAAGTGACTTCTCAGTTATTTGGCACTTAAGTTTAGTTTTGTAATGTCTGGCAAAAACGTTGGGACACCTGCGTGAAATTTAATTGCACCGTTGGCTAATTTAGTTTTTGATTCATTTAGGCGCCTTAAAGTTGCATTGGGCACACCATGAACTTTATCGCACTCATTCATACCATAAAGCGTTTTCAAAGTAATCTCTGTTTCTGGTGATAACAACTTTGGCATTTATTTGCTAAACTTAAGAAATCGATAGACACACAGTTGAAAGTATAAACAAGTAATTATGCGCATCAGCAGTTATACGTTACTTTATAAATTACCTATCTTTTTGATGAAGCATCTCTTGTAAAATTGCTAAACCAATATAACGATTTTTGTCTCTTTGAAAGTAATAACAGTTTTGCTACTAATGAAAGTGTTGAAACTTGTCTGCAAGAAATTTAAAAAAAGTATTTTTATATAAACTCAACAACAACACTATTTACATTGCCTTCTCTAAATTTAGAAGCATCTTTGTGTTGCTTTTTGCAAGTGAACCTAAAAACTCAATGCCAATATTATCTAACAAAACTGAATGATAGGTATAAGTGCCAACTCATAGACGTTCTGTCTAAATAATTCACACTTCGCTAACCCTAAATATAAGTACGCACTCAAGCCAAGATAACTTGAATAAAATGTTAGTAAAAATTCTCCCAGACCATTCAGCTTACTTGTAATTGGAAACTTTAAAGGCAATGTTTTAAATTACATTCAAAAAAAAAATGTAAAAGGCTTTACCAACTTTCAGAACTAACTCTCCTTACATTAAGAATCCTGTTATTAAAAAGTTATTATGATTTTAAACATCACCAGAAAAAACTTGTCCCTGATTGCTTCATTGTTTCTGACATTAAAATGTACCTACTCTACGATTTTTATGAATTAAAATTTCAATTATTTAGAGAAAAAAAACTGTATTGATCCCTAAACACAACATCAACCAAAAACAACACAATTAACGACAAAGTAGGGTGTTTTGAACTTTATTTTTATTACAACAATAGAACAAAACCGATGTTTAACCCCAAGTTGACATTTGCAAGATAAATGATTGTTCAAATTTCTCCAGTTTTCACTACATTTGACCTGACATTAAATCATCGTTATAAACGCTTCTTAATAATTGCATTTTCCCGATGTAGTTGTCGTTTTTCAATCTATTATTGTATTTTAACCGATAAACTATAATTGATGAAGAACATGATTCTATGTATCGATTTGGGGTTTGATTCATTTTTTACTAAAATGTAGTCTGTTCTACAAAATGGGTCCAAGACTATAGCGACTTCAATTAATTGTGATTTAACGATCAAGAAACCCTATGTTTTATTAAATGGGACAGACTTAGCTACAACTTGACGATAAAAAAATTTATTTTAAACACCTTCATTTATTTGTTGTGACTTCACGAACATTTTTTTTTTATTGGTTGGTATAATTTTTTTGCTGTATTCTTGTAAAGCATTTTCAGTACTTTCCAACGGTCTAGACTTTTAGTAGGGTTGCACTATGAAAGGTTTGTAAAAACTGCAAAAAACTAGTAGGGTAACTGCAAAATTTCATATTGCAAGTGAGATAATTAATTAATTTTTCGTTATTAAAATATAAAAACTGAACTGTGGTGTAGACCAATAAACTTATTTTCATATTTAAAATTCGAATTTGATGTATCATAAGTTTTTAATAGTAAAAATTAATAATTTTTAAAACACTACGCAGTTTGTAGTTATTGGCATGTCTTTCGTAGTTATTGGCCCTGCATGTACCAGTTATTGGCATTCACAATAATTGTTACTTCTTTTCAAAATTTCTCACAAAATAATAACAATATTTATTGTTTTCTTGTAACTGTGCATTTAAAGATACCAGAGAAAATAATTCCTAATAAATAAATAGGGTTTGGGCACACAAAATTTTATTTTAACTAAAAGTAAATTCTATTATAAACATGTCTTTTACATAAAGGCTAATAAGGTTACTAAAAATATCATATTTGAACACTGTAAAAATAAATTATTTTTTCTATTTCAAAGTTTCAGTCTTACACTTTTCTTTTTCTTTCTTATTTACACAGTCTTTGATTGACATGTTTTACATGTGAATACTTTATCCGAATTTGTTTTGTATTTTAATATACATCTCAAAAGATAATTTCTGCAACATGTGTTACATTTTATTCCAAAATTGTTGCTATTAATAATGTAGCAACAAGTAAAACATATACCAAAGACAACTTTGTTATTTAAAAATTCGTTTTGAATATTGTTTTCATTAGGTTGTTCCTCAATCTCTTGGTCAATATCAAAATTTTTAAATAAATCTTTGACATGAACTTCTCTCTTCGTTTCTTTGATTACTTTAATATTTTTACTATTATCACTTAATTTAGTTATTGGCAATTTTAAATTATCACTTATTAGCACATTTGATACTATTTGAACTTTATTTGATTTTTGTTTAAGTAATTTTTGCTTTTTATTCTTTTCTTATCTTATTGCTATGGGCGGATGCCGCGACAAGAATGACTTAAACTACTTAAACCATCCTTTTCCAGGTGTATTGGTTTTGAACAAGGTTTCTCTTTTAGAATCCTCTAGAAACTTTTTAACGGATAGCTTAATATCGTCAAATCGTTTGGAAAAACCTTTTTTTTTTGCTTTCTTCTAGCCAAGCCACAATTATAGCTTCTTTGGAATGAGTCAGTACTGAAGGACTATGGCGTTCTTTAACAAATTTTTCGCAAAGGCGTAACTGCGATGTGGCTCTAGGAACATTATACATCTTCGAAGCTTCTCGTTTAGATATTCATTTTTACAGCTTATTCAATATCGTTCTTATTGTATTTTTTTTTATAAACACAACTTCGTTTTACTTTTGGCATTTTCAGGAAATTTACAATTTAAATTTGCCGGTAAATTTTACACTGTGTATAGTTATTGGCATACAATACTTTAGTTATTGGCCACGGTTAATAACTGAATCTAGGCAGAATTCAGGTGTACTAGTTATTGGCCGCCTATGCCAATAACTATAGTTTTTCAGATTTTTATGATCCAATTGTTAGCCGCCCTTTAAATAAATCAATTATTGCAACTGTAGCCACATAATTATGTATTTTTGTCACTTTATAGTGTAATAAGGTTATAGAGTTTGTAATATTATTTTGCCAACCAATAATTGATAATAAAATACGCTATTCAAAATTGACACTCTCCTTAAGGTGTTCACGTTCACCGCGCCCTTTCTTACTTGTGACTGCAACGTGCTCTAGATAAATATGATTTTTCATTTTTGTTACCAACACTATTACAAAATAAGTTACTAGTTTTAAACAAAATTGATTAAAGTTTGCAAACCAATAAACAGAATCCCCTAAATTTATTTAGAATTCTTATTATATTCGATTAAATGCAGACTATGCCAATAACTACACTAAGGCCAATAACTGTAGCAGTTACCCTACTCTATTTAAGGCAATTTAATGCAAACCTGTTTTAAAAAAAAATTACTCATAATGAAGCAGCCTTAAAAATACTTGCTTAACTGTAAGTCAGTCAAACCTGAATGACTATTACTAATGAGGACACTGCTATTGGATATTATACCACAACGATAACAAAACAGGACCAAAGAAATTGCTCAAACTGTGAGCCATTGTTGTCTATGCATAACTGGCATCGTCTTCTCAGTTAAGCAAGTGTTTTGAAGGTTTCTTGATAATGAAAAACCATTTTTTTTAACAGAAGTTTTGATTAAATGGCCTACTAGCTCAAACTAGTTTTTTGCATTTCTTACAAACAATTCACAGTACAACCCTACTAAAAGTCTAGACCGTTGGAAAGTGCTAAAAATGCTCTAAAAGAATACACCAAAAAAATTATACCAACCAAAAAATCTAAATTAAGTCTAGTTAATTGAACATTCTAAGTAACTTTTCTTTTCCTTTCGACTGAAAACTCTTTCGATGTGATGGTTTTATTGTTTAACAAACACATGAAGCCAAAACCTCTTGTGTAAAGTATAACTCAATTAGTTGTAAAAATAAACACATCAGGTGCTGAAGGGTTTTAGAAGGGCTTGTTGTTTTTCAAGAAAAATACTAATTAAGCCTCTGTTCAAAGTTTAACTGCATTACTTGTAAAAATAAACCTATTGGGTCACATGTGTATATCAGTTAAAAGAAATTTTTTGATGATGGAAATTCAAAAAATTCTCATCTTACTTTCTAATAGGTACATATACGATTTGAAAGTTTTTATGAGTTTAATTGTTTATTAAATAAAGTCTACTACGAAAACCTCTTATATTACATTTATCTCTATGAGTTCTGGTACATTAGAAAATATATCGATTTCTTTAAAATAAGCATGCTACAAATTTTCATATTCCAATTTATTAGGAGTATTTTTTAATGTTTTTAATTCATTAATAGGCTTCTACGAAAACCTCTTACATGAGTGTTTGTCAGGCCTTTTAAACCTTAAACAAATATAATCTTTATATAGAAATTTAATTTTAGTGAACCCAATATCATAAATGTTACAATGAATTTTCGTAAAGTGTTTTAAAAAAACTAATGTGAGCTATCCTTCGGTCATTTAGTTTCGTTCTATATTTATTAATAGAAATTCTTGCTGCATAAAATGCTCTCTCAAACTCAATCATGTGGGTGGAATCGTCTTGAGAGCATCTAGCAGCAAAGATACGCTATTTGCGTTACCAGGGTACACAAAAATAGAACTGTAACCGTATTTGGATAATATAAATTTTATCATGGAGACGGGGCTTATTACATATGCTGTGGATGTACAAAATTTTTTATTATCAAGCAGAAAAACTATTCTAAAATAGGCATGAAGCTTTTTCATAGTTAAATGTTAGTAAAGACATTTTAAATAAATCTGTTATAATAATATTATATACAGAGTCATTCAAAAACTATGCAACAAATGAAATAGAAGTATTTTTTTTTTATTATCGATTTCTCTTTAAATTTTATTCTTTATAAAAGTTGTTGCTTGGCCCAAAACTAATTTTAATATTAAAAAAATTTCAATAAAATCCATACACTAGAATTTAGCGATTTGGGTAATAATTACATGAGTAAAGTGCTCTTATTTTAACATGTACAAAAAACGTTCATAAAAAAAAATGAATAGAATTACAAATTAATACTCTTTACAAAATTTTATTGGTATATTTCCAATTTTTATTTTTTAGTATTTTAACATTGAAAATTTTTGCAAAAATTAAAAAGTTTTTTATTATCGTTTTCCAAAAAATTATATTGTTCATAAAAGTTTGTGCATGACCCAAGACTAATTTTAAAATGAAAACAGTTTAATAAAAAATCATATGACATTAAATTTTAGTGACTTTTTGAAAGTTAAAGTTGGTAATTGAACGTCAAATATCATAGTAGGTCATATTTTTAAATTCCTAACAACTTTTCCTTGTTATTTTTTTTTTAGCTGTTAAAATGAGGGCACTTTACTTTTGCAAATAATTCTAAAATCGTTATAATCTAAAGAGCTATGGATTTTATTGAATTTTTTTTATCCTAAAATTAGTTTGAGGCCATTCACCAACTTTTATCACCTATAAAGTTTTCTGAGAAATCGATAATAAAAAACTTTTCCATTTGTTGCATACTTTTTGAATGTTAAAATTACTAAAAAACAAACATTTGTACATATTTACTTTTTTTGTACCTGTTAAAATAAGGGCACTTTTCTTCTGCGAATATATCTAAAATCGCTAAAAGCTAGTGTGCTATAATTTTTTTTAAAATTTTTTTATCTTATTATTAGTTCTAGGCCGTATTCAAACTTTTATTAGGAATAAAATTTTCTGAGAAATCGATAATAAATAAACTGTTCCATTTGTTGCAGACTTTTTGACTGACTCTGTAGTGTAGATCTTAACAAAAAATAAACGTTAATATCATTTTTTAGGTAAATATCCCAGGATTTTCCGGGCCAAAAAGTAAATCCTGGGATTATAAACAATAAATTAAACAGGATCGCGAAGAAAAACCCTAGTGATGATTAAAAAATAAAGGTCCTCGATCTGTTAAAATCCGTCTTCTGTTTCACACTGGTAGCAAAAAAGGTGTTTCGAAAAAGACATGCCCTTTCACATTGGTGACTTTTGTTATTTAAATAAATAGTTTTCCCTCTTCTTTTTTACGCCCCTTCCCTCCAGATAAAAAGAATCACTGTGTTATATAAAGTTACAGGAGTAGGTATATACTTTTTTTTTAAATATTATTCTAAACCACTTAAAGAACCAATAATAAAAAAACTTCTTTGCCTTACGAATAATCACAGGTAGGGACTTGTGGGACCTTAACCCTCTTAACTAATTTGTGGTTAATCTCAGAAAAAGTTATGTTAAAATATAAATTTAAAAAAATCCTATGTGGAGCTGGTTCCCTTTTTTTCGGGGGCCCCTGGCAGGCTACGTCCGACAACGCAAGTGATATACTATTTGATAGGTTTATTGTTAATTAAACAAATTGTATCACCTAAACGTTTTGTTTTATGTGTAACTATGTCACCTATTAGGTAAAAAAAAACTTGTACAAAAAAAACAGCATAATTGAACATTTGTTGCACACGTCATAGCGATGTAGTTAATCAGAGTTATCTAAATTTAGTTATGTACAAGTCCACCTGAAGCAATTTCTTAAAGACTATTACAAATGTGTTCTTGTTATTTACTTGCAATTAACTTCAAGGTAGTAATTTATCTACAAGGTCTCATTTACAATAATTTTTCTTATTTTCTCGACGATAACATCATTTTTTAATTTTCGTTGTTTATGGACTTCTTTCAACGATGGTAAACATTCAATTTCCAGTAAATACAATTTTATAATGAAAGATAATAAAAACTTCTGTGCATATCAATTTAACGCAACGGCTAGCTTTATGCTTTACAAATGATTGAGTGGAAAATATCGGAATATAATTTATATGAACTACACAAATATTTTTTGTTACATTTACATAAGCTTGGTTCTTAAAAGCCATTTTTTTTTTTTAGTATTCATGGGCCATCCCTAGTATTGTTTTTTATACTGACATATTCCAATTTAAAAAAAAAAAATAGGAAATTTAATGTTTGAAGGTTGCTGAAAATTAAACTGTAAAAACATATTTATTATTTATTTGTGTCCTTTATCGAACCGCAGGCTATACGCATATACAACGAGTTTTAGTGGTCTAAAGTTGCATTAAAAGGAAATAAAATTTTGGACACCCTGTAAGTAATGCATCGATTGCAAAAATTCCAGTATAAACTCCAAAGTTTTTTCTATGCATATTCTCAATTTGAGCGTTTTCGCTTTAAAATTGGCGGTTGGTAGATAATATTAAGCATCACGATGAAAACAAAAGATCTAGAGAACGACTGCACTTAGGTATTAAAAGTATCTCTAAAATAACGTGTTTACTCCTAAAATGCAATAAAAACTAGACCATTGTATTTGAAATAAGAAAGTAGATGTCAACTTCCGGTATTTCCGGAAGTGTCGCCATCTTAAAAATATATTTTTTAAACAGAACATGTCATTATGGTCATAACCAAAATGTCAGACCTAAATGTTTTTTCATTCTTCATATATTTTTCAAACAATCACACTGTATATTGTTCAAATATATATTCATAATGAAGCTAAATATTAGCTAAAATTATTAATAATTTTATTAATTTTTATTTGATTTAGTCATGAGTCCTTCTACTACTATTAATAATACCAAGCCATTTTTTTTCCACAACTGAATCGAATTAAAAGTAATATAAATGTCGTAGTTGAAAAGCTACTAAACAATCTCCAGTGGACCAGTATTGCTCTACCAATGCTTTTGATAACAACATGTTAGTATCCAGTGATGTACAACTCGAAATAAAATAAGAAAAGCAATTCTTTACTTGAAACATCAATTCGACTCGCTAATTTAAGAAGATAAAAAGGCTATTGTCCCCGTTGTAAAGTTTTACTTCTTTCGTTTTTCAATCGACATCGTATAAAACAAATTCTAAAACAAGTGTTTATGTCTACATACGAGAAAAAGTTGAATTGTTTTTGGCCTAGAAAGAAAAACAATAAAACATTGGGCCAAAAATTTTCGACAGTCTTCTTCTAGCTTAAAACATTTATTCCAACTATATCCAAAAGCCTTTATGCCATCCTTATAGACCGACTCGTTCAAATCCTCAAAAGCAACCACTTTAAAAACCGACGCGTACTTTTTTTCCATGTTCGGAAACAAACTGAAGTCCGACGGGGCTAAGTCTGGCGAAAAGAGTGCATAAGGCAGCAATGTATAGCATAGTTGATGAATTTTAGCCATTCTTCTAAACCCACTATCGCCCCCCTAGAAGGCTTCAGCGCCCACTAGGGGGCGGTACCGCCCACTGGGATTAAAAAAGTCTGGGAGTGAAAGACAAAGAAAAAGAGGAAGACCAACCATATAAGATGGCTGGGACATCTACAACGCATGCCGGAAAATAGGTACGCAAAAATGGGATGGAATACGAAGTTTGAGGATAAAAGAAGTAGAAAAAGACTAAGAAGAAATTGTAAAAACGAAGTGAGGCATAGGCTAGAAGAAAAAAGAGTTGACTGGAGAGATGTGACACGGTTAGTCAATGATAGACGGGGATGAAGAAACATAATCGAGAACTAGGGAAACATAACTCAACACTGAAAGGTATAAAAGGACCCACTTAAGAAGAAGAAGAAGAAGAAGAAGAAGAAGATAAAGAAGAAGAAGAAGAAGAGAAAGAGGAAGAGGAAGTGGAAGAGGAAGAGGAAGAGGAAGAGGAAGAGGAAGAGGAAGAGGAAGAGGAAGAGAAAGAGGAGGAGGAGGGGGAGGAGGAGGAGGGGGGCGGGGACGGGGAGGGGGAGGAGGAGGGGAGGAGCAGGAGCAGGAGCAGGAGCAAGAGCAAGAGCAAGAGCAGGAGCAAGAGAAAGAGGAAGAGAAAGAGCAACAGGAACAGGAACAGGGAAGAGGAAGAGGGAGAAGAAGTAGAAAAAAGAAAAAGAAGTTGGAGGAAGAAGATAAACTAGGCCGAAAACTATTAATCCCATGTGTTCAATAATTACTATCTGTTTACGCTTTCAAATAAAAATGTTTAGGATGATTTTCCTTCCAGTAAAATAATAAATTGACGAGAAAATCTTGAGTTAACTCAATACGTACCGACATAGACAGTTAAAGTACAATATAACACTTCTAAACCCATTCTCTGTTATTTATACTTCGTTTTATAGTGACATTAAATTTCGTTCATTTACAGCTGTAACTTTAACGATCGAAACAAATCTATCTCGTATCGAATTATTGCATTTTATGCTGACTTCTGAACGGTTTAGTATTAAAATGCAGTTAGCGTTTAGCGTTTGGAATTTTATTAGTACAATCCAATGATTCAGTAAAACCACATATTGCATTATACAAAACCTGTGGCCGTTGTATTCAAATGAAATACGATATGCAACTAAAAAGCAATACAGGCAGTAAAACTTGGATTTGTAAATATATTACAATTCTGATACTATTACTAAACCAAATTGAAATTTTTAAGCAGGATGAACTATGTATGTATGGAACATATTTTATTCTCATATTTCCTTTTCACTTTTCCAACAACTATATTAAATCGTCATATTGAAAAAGAATAACAATACATTCTATTTTTCATGTACCGACTTAAAACAGGTCCATGTCCTGGGCCCCCCCCCACATTTAAATTGTAACTTTTTTTTAAATGTAGAAGGTTGTGCTAGCCTTGTGCTGGCGTGCTTTGTTAAAATTTTTGATTGTGCTGGTTTAGTTAGGCTACAAATTCAATTTCAATTTGGGGGGGCTGTGGACATGATAGCCCCCCCACCACGTAATTTAAACATTTTTTTTAGACAGAAATGTTGTGCTAGCCTTGTGCTGGCGTGCTTTGTTAAAAATTTTGATTGTGCTGGTTCCGTTAGGCTACAAATTCAATTTTAATTTGGAGGGGCTGTAGACATGATAGCCCCCCCCCCACCACGTTATTTAAACATTTTTTTTAGACAGATGTGTTGTGCTAGCCTTGTGCTGGCGTGTGCTGTTAAAATTTTTGATTGTGCTGTTTCGTTACGGTACGATTTTGGTTTAAAATCTGAGGGGCTCTAGACATGATTAGATTTGCTTTTGTATACATTGAACCATTATTGTTATCTCTGAAAAGGGTGACTTCTAAAAAGTTTATTGAATAATATGTTTCTGTCTCACAGGTAAATTAAATTTTTGGATGGTAACTGTTGAATAAGTTTAAAATGTGATTGAGTTTGGATTTTGGAACGCCTAAAATTAAATCGTCTACATATTTCTTTTAAAAAGGGATGTTATCAGATATTTTTGGCATTATTGTTTTTAATAAATCGTCTAATATTATTTCTGCAATAATAGGGGGGGGGGGGGCATTTGTAAGAAATATTTTAAAGTGCTGTGTTGTAACAATGTTTGTCCTATAATTTTCGTCTATGTAAAACAATTTTATGTATTTTAAATGTGTCTATGGCACTAAAAAAATTTATAACAGTTTCAATTAAAATTATTAATGACATAAATCAAAATAAGGTACATATCCCACTCATCAATTAAATAATACTGTAAAGTACAAGCACGTGTTTTTTTAAATTTTATTATAAAGACTTTTTGCTGATTTTTCATCACAGATGTACAATTTTAAATTTTAACTATACTTGTAAGTATTAAAGAATGTTCTTTGACTGTTACAATATACACTATACAGGGTGATTAATTGAGACCGGTACTTAAAAATATATGAAGAATGAAAAAGGGTATGGATCTGAAATTTTGGTTATGACCATAATGGCATCTGGTCTGTTTATTGAAACTATTCTCAAGATGGCGACACTTCCGAAATCACCAGAAGTTGACGTCTACTTTCTTATTTCAATTACAATGGTCTATTTTTTAGCGTATTTGGATGTAAAACGTTATTTTAGAGGGACTTTTATTAGCATTCCCTATACCTAAGTGCAGTCATTTTTAAAATTTTTGGACTTTTTTGAAAATTCTTAGATTTTCATCGTGATGCTTGATATTATGTAACCCCGCCAATTTTAAAGAAAAAACGCTTAAATTTAGACCATGCGTAGAAGAAACCTTGGAGTACATCCTGGAATTCTTGCAATCGATGCATTACTTACACGGTGTCCAAAACTTAACATTTAAAATACATAAAATTGTTTTACATAGACGAAAATTATAGGACAAACATTGTTACAACACAGCACTTTAAAATATTTCTTACAAATGCCCCCCCCCCGCCTATTATTGCAGAAATAATATTAGACGATTTATTAAAAACAATAATGCCAAAAATATCTGATAACATCCCTTTTTAAAAGAAATATGTAGACGATTTAATTTTAGGCGTTCCAAAATCCAAACTCAATCACATTTTAAACTTATTCAACAGTTACCATCCAAAAATTTAATTTACCTGTGAGACAGAAACATATTATTCAATAAACTTTTTAGAAGTCACCCTTTTCAGAGATAACAATAATGGTTCAATGTACCTATACAAAAGCAAATCTAATCATGTCTAGAGCCCCTCAGATTTTAAACCATAATCGTACCGTAACGAAACAGCACAATCAAAAATTATAACAGCACACGCCAGCACAAGGCTAGCACAACACATCTGTCTAAAAAAAATGTTTAAATTACGTGGTGGGGGGGCTATCATGTCTACAGCCCCTCCAAATTAAAATTGAATTTGTAGCCTAACGGAACCAGCACAATCAAAATTTTTAACAAAGCACGCCAGCACAAGGCTAGCACAACATTTCTGTCTAAAATAAATGTTTAAATTACGTGGTGGGGGGGCTATCATGTCCACAGCCCCCCCAAATTAAAATTGAATTTGTAGCCTAACGAAACCAGCACAATCAAAAATTTTAACAAAGCACGCCAGCACAAGGCTAGCACAACCTTCTACATTAAAAAAAAAGTTACAATTTAAATGTGGGGGGGCCCAGGACATGGACCTACTTAAAACACAAACGGTAATGGTCGGCTTAGTGTTTGCCAATTTTATCATGCATTTTGCGTTAATATGACACTTTTTGCGATTTGGACAAAGTGGCGTGTTAATTTCTGAAAATATAACACCTAACATTGAATAAATTGCAAATAAAAAAAACACATGTTTTAGTAACCGACGCGTCAGTATTAGTTCCGTGCTATTCATTTAAAAGTAATTAAAAACACACTGAGGTAAAATAATAAAAAACTCAGGCCAAGCTTGGTGTCACACTATATCGACCCAATTCCGTATCATTTGGTGTCAAAAAAGACACGGTATTTGAACGGATACGTAATACCAAATATTTTTTTTTTAATGGCAACCTTAGTTGTCTTCAAGTTTTAAAAAGCAAAAAGCTGGGGTTCCTTCGTAAACAAACAAAATGTTCATGTGCTTGAAAATATTTCACATATTCTTAAAACAAATGATGTAGTAGCTTTGTACGTATTTCCATTAAACAGCCACATAATAGCATGTAATTTTGTCTTTATGAAAATAAGCCATAATTGAAACATTTTTTGCTTATTTACTTTTACCGATGAACTAAGGTTGACATGTAATTTGCTAAGTAAATACAAACATTAATTTTTTTCAATTTTCTGGTGATCTCTTTCTTATCAAAAGCTACTAACAACAAAATTACCTACGTGTTTACAACGTTTTTCTGTAATGGTAAAGAAAATATTGCGTCTAGTTTTTTTTCCCCATTTAATGTAATATAATTATATATTTTTAAATTATAGAAATGTAATGATTATAATGTAAACTGTATTAATGAAAAATCTAAATTTTAATAAATAAAACTTATGATTCAATTGTTTTATACGCTTTAAATCAAAAACCATGCAAAAAATTAAGACGTACGGCATCCAGACATTTCAAATGACCGCTATTTAAGTTTTACGCAATCCAAGCGACGTTTAATATTGATTTTATTACTTTCTTCTATTTGAAACAAACATTTTTAACATAAAATGTAAGACTCAACGACTTTTTTATTGCCAATATCGGAAATAGAGAACTGGGACCCCTAGAAAAAAGGTTCATCTCGAATTTAATAGATTTTTTATCGACTCTAAAAACTATATCCAATGTAGCGTCAATCAAGTTAGTCTCGGAGCTAGTGACTTTTAAACTAAGAGTTCAAAAGGTGGTATTATTTTAACTCACTTAATTATGCACGTTTTCAAACTACGTCCAAAAGTTAATTCTACGCGCTTGGCTGTTTTCACTCTTCAGATTAATTTGTAAAAAACAGGTTTTTTGTCATATTTTAATTTAAAACGTTCTTATTACTTTACTACCCACACGGATTTTAGGATCGCTAAACTAAAATTACCATAGTGTATTCTCACTTTTCTGTGCAAGGGCTAATTTAAAGTTTTTTTTTTGTCAAGAAATAAACTGGTGTGGGCACCATATGCCTTTAACTATATTGTGTGTATCTTCGTATGGGTTTGTGTGTGTGTATTTGTGTGTATTGTAACGTACCCCACTAGGACTATAATAATTGGCTGCTAATTACTTTAGATTTTACTTTTATCTAAAGTAAGATGCTTATACACTTATACAGGGTGTGTAAAAATTGGCGGAAGGGCTACACGGAGCGATGTTCTTCGTAAAATTCTAAGTCGAAAATCTTAATACGAAAATGTTGTACCATGCTTCCTATGGCCTCAGGAACCATTTGAAGAAAAAAAAATGGCAACATTGCATACATTGATTTGCGTTTGGACAGTTTTTTATCAGCAATTAATTTTAACTTAGGTATTTACAATTTTTGTTTGAACTGAAAGCCTCCAGTTTGTAAACATACGAGGTGTGATCAAAATATATGGTGAATAATTTTATTACGAACAAAATAATAAGCTTATGTCAAATTTGAATTAATGTCCTTCAAAGTACTCTCCTTGACTAGCGATGCCCTTATCCCAACGTTGATTCCATGATTGGAAGCATTCCTGGAAGGATTCTTTCGAAAGGGCCTTCAGCTGCTCCGTTGTGGCCCTCTCAATGTCGGGAATGGTATCAAAACGTTTTCGTTTTAGCACGGTTTTTATTTTTGGGAAGAGCCAGAAGTCACATGGTGCTAAATCCGGAGAGTAAGGCGGATGTGGACAGACAGGAACCTTTTTTCGCCCAAAAACTCGCGGATCAGAAGCGAGGTGCGGCCTGGCGCGTTGTCGTGATGAAGGAGGAAGCCATTGGGCTCATTTTTCTGGTCTCTTTCTCCGTACATCGTTTCGCAAACATTGCAGAATACCCTTGTAATATTCGGAGTTTATAGTTGTTCCCCTTGGAGCGAACCATTTTTGCCACTTTTTGCACGTTTTCGTCTGTTTTTGATGTCGAAGGACGTTCCAAGCGTTGCTCGTCTTCAACCGACTCATTTGCGGTTTTAAATCGCTCATACCACTATACCACTTGTAAACAGTCACCACATTATCACCATACACTGATTTTAACATTTCATGAGCTTCTTTGGCACTTTTTTGCAACTTAAAGCAAAACTTAATGTTAAGGCGTTGTTCGAAATCCATGATGCGCGACAGACACGGTAAACACGATCTGACTCTTTCAGCTCTGGAAACCGACTGACAAGTCACAACTTGTTCAAACTTGACACTGACTGTCTCAACGGATCAGACTATTGGACTTAATACTTCAAATGGATGTAGCGTCAGCAGTTGCTGCTATAAAAATTCATTCACCGTATTTTTTGATCACACCTCGTAGCTGCAAACTTTTTGGTCAGGTCTAACACAAACTAGAAATAATTACGAGAAAAACAGAGATGACAGCTAATGACAATGTTGCCATATGTATTATTTTCATTCAAATCAATTCAACACCAATTTTTAAAAGGAAGAACACAATATCAAGGAAAAAATACTATTCGAAATCTATTTTTATTCCAAATTGCAGCTTTTTCATTTGCAAGTATTAAATATTAACGCTTATTAAAGGACTAAATGTCAAAACTTTGAGGACCTCTTGCAGACACAGCAAGCATGGTACAACATTTTCGTATTAAGATTTTCGACTTAGAATTTTACGAAGAACATCGCCACGTGTAGCGCTTCCGCCAATTTTTACACACCCTGCATAATGTTTAGTCTCGTGATCGTTGAATCTTTGTGAATCTTCACGTCGGTATGCGTAAAACTCGGAGTTTGAAACTGCTCTTAAGGTTATAGAAAGTAAATAAAAGTCACAAATTTTGTAGGATCATATACAGGGTGTGTATAAATTGGCGGAAGCGCTACACTTGACGATGTTCTTCGTAAAATTCTAAGTAGAAAATCTTGATACAAAAATGTTGTACCATGCTTCCTATGGCTTCAGGAACCATTTAAAGAAAAAATAAATTGGCAACATTGCATACATTGATTTGCGTTTGGACATTTTTTTATCAGCAATTTTTACTTAGGTATTTACAATTTTTGTTCGAACTGAAAGCCTTCAGTTCGTAAACATAGCTGCAAACTTTTGGGTATCGTAAAACACAAACTAGAAATAATTACGAGAAAAACAGAGATGACAGCTAATGACAATGTTGCCATATGTATTATTTTCATTCAAATCAGTGATTTACATATTTTCAACACCAATTTTTGAAAGGATGAACACAATATCTAGGAAAAAATACTATTCGAAATTTATTTTTATTCCAAATTGCAGCTTTTTCATTTGCCAGTATTTAATAATAACGCTTATTAAAGAACTTAATGTCAAAACTTTGAGGACCTCTTGCAGACACAGCAAGCATGGTACAACATTTTCGTATTAAGATTTTCGACTTAGAATTTTACGAAGAACATCGCCACGTGTAGCGCTTCCGCCAATTTTTACACACCCTGTATATTGCCAACTATTTTGTTGCCTTTTATAAGTTTAAATATATATTACGTATTTCTACGTAAATAAAGCGAAGGTACGAAGTGATCATGTACATAAAGTTACGTTATAAGAAAAAAAGGACCTGCAGGTCCGACCTGACAGCGATAACGCGCCTAATCAAACTTCGACGATAGAACAAGGTATAACCAATCTAGTGAGCCATCTGCCAACGATAACTTGTATTGTTGTGTTCAACTGTAATAGAACAGCAAGAAGTCAGGCAAGGAGTAAACTTCCAGAACACCTTCAAAGCGATACCTCATCAAGAAATTCTCTGTAAGGTTCACAAAGGACGGCTGGCACCTGGTGTGCTCTGACTGCGATAGTTTGCCCAAAGCCTCTGACAGCGATAACGCCCAAAGAACTACGGCACTAGTCAGGCAAGGACTTAACCTCTAGAAGAACACTCTTAACCTTTAAGTAGTCGCACGGCGCCGCAGAGGCGCCAAGCGTTTTTTAAATCGTTGTTACATTTTTAATAATTTTTTTGTCACTAATATCTGTTTATGTATTCCTCAATTGTACTTTTAGGAATACGAATTATATAGTATTATTCATATTTCTCTATTTTACAGTCCGTAAAATGCAATTATGTGCTACTCGGCATGAACGCTATCAATTATGCCCTAGGGCTAAAAATCGAAATTCGCAACAAATTTGTTCGCAATGCCATAAAAATATTTGTTCAGAGCATACAATAAAATTGTGCAGTGAATGCTTTGCATCCAATGTTTGATTCGTATTAAAAAAAAAAAAATCTGTTTTTACAGTTATGTTTTATATACAGATATATATTTTTTATATCTTATAATTTATTTAGTCATTGTTATTCTTTTTAAGATTTAGCTTATATTTCATGAATAAAGCAGTTTAACACATTTTTAAGATTTTAAGTCAAAAATATTGTTATAAAACCCCAATGGTGCCTCCGAGGCGCCATGCGAGTAGTTATGTATACACAGTACACGCGACTAGTTAAAGGTTAAAGCGATACCTCGCCAAGCGATTTTCTGATAGATTCATAAAGAACATCTAGCACCTTTCTTGATCTACCCTTTTTAGACCTACCAAAAGAAACGCCTATGGATTCCCGAAGATACGTAAACTCCGACAATGATAAAAAATCAGCGAGTAATTTATGCAGTTTCCTCGTGTGTCACTGTCAATGGCTAATGCAATAAAGGTGGATGTACAAAAGTAGAAGATATGGTACCTACACAGAGAAAGCGATAATGCTCTCTCACGATAATGCATCTTCTAATACGGCAGCTTCCTCTCTCCAGTTTTTAGCTGGAAAATGATTAAAGTAATAGAGCAAACTTTGGTTATGCTTTGGACTTGAGAGAAATTTGCGAGTTAAAAAGTTCTTGTCTTAGGAGAGAATACCGTTCACGATTATTGTACAAGTATTCCGAAAGAAGACTGATTGGGATCTTTTTAGAAGTAATAATAATTAAGTGTAATATTGCTGAAAGTAATGACTTTAAAACAGAATCTTAGTAAATGTTAGTCGTGTTACTTATCGTCAGAAAATTCCGCTGACATCCGTAAACCAATTTTTTTTACCTGGCGGTACGAACTGAAATAATTCATAATTTGTTCCATACGCATCGAAATTTTAAGAGAATTTCTATGTTCGCAAAAGGCAAAAAGTCTATCACGATCAATAACTAACTTCGAACATAACTTTGGATTTGTGTTCGAGCACTACCCCAGTTGCATCCTAAAATTACGGCGTTCCATTTACGAAAACAAAAACCCGACAAATATACTGTTTATTTATAACTTAATGTTTTTCAACCGCCTTTGTAATCAATTTCGCCTACTCTTTTTCGTTCAGTTTAAATGATTACCGCTTACTCATTACGCCTACCTATTAAGGACGTGTTAATCTTTTGATAAGAATTAAAGGTCAAATTATCTGCTGTTTCGTTACTGTAAACAAACGCCCCAAACAAATAAGCGACTAAAAATACAAGAGAAGTAAATTGTTTGTGGTTTTATGTTATAATAACGAATAACAACGGCTTATTATAGTAACTACCATATTTATTTATTTTTTAATTGTTGGTTTAAGGACGCTTCAACTACTTTGGCCATTAGCGTCCGGGAGGAGGGGGCGGGGAACAAGGAAAGGGTGGGTAAGGTAAGGGTAGGTGGAAGTACTGTCACAGCATTTGCCTATAGTAGGTAGAGGAAACCACCTGAAACCTCTACGATGACAGACGGCCGTGGGATTCGAACCCACGACCTCCCGATTAACTCGGAAGGTTGCGTACCGACCAGCCACCGAGCTCGGTTACTATATTTTTATGTGCTACTAGGCTACTACACATGTAGGGTGTTGACTGAGATTATAGTACATAGACTTAACCATGCAAAATTAAACGGTTGCAAATACCTATTGGCTCCCTTGATTATTTAACGACAAAAATGTATTATTAAAAGTTGTCGAGAATGAAAAACTACGTAAGATTCTTTACTTGCGTTTTCAATATGATTAGCATTACCGCTTCTTTTGGGAAAACTTTAAAAATATCGCGTCTTTTTTACATATAGTTTTCACTTTTCTACTACAAGGTGGCGCAAAAGTCCTCACTCGATTTCTTAAGGCAGTAACTTTGTTTGTAAATAAAAATAATTGGTTCTGTTTATTGATTATGTTTATGTAGACATTTAAATTTTTTCCCATTGTCGCGAATACTATATCAGTCAAGTGGGCGCCGCCAGAGTTGATGCACATTTGGGCTCGTTTTATAGCATTTTTCATCTGCGATCTGCCAATAAATTGATCACTTCTTGTAGGATTTTTCTTTAGAGCTTCCAAGGTTTGTGGCTTGTTCGTAAAGACCCGTGATTTCAAAAATCCCCAAAGAATGAAGTCTAAAACTGACAAATCGGGTGATCTTGCGGGCCAGTGCAAATCGCCAAAACGAGAAAGTAAGCGTCGGGTAAATGCTTGCCTCAAAATGTCCATTGTCCTTCGTTCTGTGTGTGTGGTTTGCACTTTGCAGGGAAACATCCTTAAGTCTTTCAATAAAATTCTCTGGTAAGACCGTCTACTGATGCCCAATTGCGTAGCCCGTCGCCTGGTGGATGTTTCAGGGTGTTTTTGGACATCTGCAGCCACACAGGAGTATTTTTTGACTAAACGGCTGCTCCGGGGCCGACCAGATCTGCTACGGTCCCGCGTTGAGCCAGTCTCCTCGAGGCGAGCGGCTAAACGCCTCATTGTTTAACCAGTTGGTGCCACACGACCAGGAAATCGACGACGAAATTCACGTTGAGCCAAAACCACCGACCGATTATTTGTCAAAAACATTGTCACAATTATTCCTCGTTCTTGACGAGTATAGCGATCCATTGTTTGTCTAAGTGTATTCTGCCTTTGTTTACTTCACAAATGTCAAAATCGCGATGAGTTAAGATCCCATTTGCAAAAATGCGACCATCATTCGATAGGGTGATGACTTTTGCGCCACCCGTTATTACCTACTGGAAATTTTTATTACATAAATATTAAATAGGTGATGTATAAGCGCTATTATTTTTTGCAAGAAGTTAAGTTTATTGTGATTTTAAGTTTTAAAAGTATTGTTGGCTTTATTATTCGTAAAATAACAGTCTTAAAAATTAATAGTTTACACCTTAGGACGCCACAAAGACATATATTTAAAAAATCTCTTAAACCGTTAGGGAAATCTGATTTTGTTTGTTGGAAAACTTCGCTAATATTTTGTTACAATTTCGTCTTGATATAGGAGTGACATATTTAAAAAAATTAAAAAAGTTCTCGCATGTAACATTTTAAGCTGCACGCGCTTTCCAAAATTTGCGACCTTAAACTTATTTGAGTTATTAAATCTCACGAAGAATAATTTTTCACACAGTGTGATTCGGCCAATCGAAGAGAATACTTGTTAAAAAAGTCGCCTAGATACGATAATATATAAGAAAGTTATTAAGTTTAAGGGTGATCTAAATCTTAGTCGAAATGCAAATTTTTGCAGAAGTAATAATACACTTAATGTCTTTCTAGTACGCTAACCGAAAACAATATAGCAAAACTAATTACCCTTTCCATATTTCCCAGCCATACATTCGTTATCATAGCAGTCTATCATTGTCTATTTTCAACCCTGAGTGCGTCAAGTTATCCTAGCGGTTAGCACCTAAAGGCGTAAACTTTATAGTATTACTTTAAGAAATAGTTATTTATGTACCAAGGCAGTAAAGTTCGACTTTTTATCACGAGTGTGGATATTATTTGCCGAGACGAAGTCTCGGCAAATAACCACACGAGTGATAAAAAGGAACTTTCCTGTCGAGGTGCATATTAAATTTTTTCTTCAAGCGTCAAAGAAATAGCGAAAATCAAGCAAATACATAAAGTTTTACCTACTTCATCTGTCAGATTCTCATTTTTCTGTCAAACATGTATTGAACAAAATCACGCCCACTTTTACTAAATTCAACCAATGAGCGTAGCGCATTTTGCGGTTGCTTAGCGACCATTATAGTACTAGTGATATAATGAGATATTATTGTACTAGTAAAATAATGACGTATTTTTACATGAGGCGTTCAGTAGAATAATATAGACATTATAAGACGCTTGAAGAAAAAATTAAATGTTATAAAGTTTAAGTTTTATTAAAGTAATAATCAATATTAATTTAATGTACAAATAATTTTAATTATTTTTCATATTTCCTATTATAAAAAGAAGAAATAAATAAAAAAAAAACTTATATTTACATATTTTTATTATATTAAAACTAGCAAAAAATAAACAAAATAAACTATAATTAATATCTTGACACGTAGTCAAAAATATTGAACCTATTGAATAATACTATAAAACATTGTTTTAGTTTCTTTTAGGGTTTCCAATGTTCAAGTTTCTAGCATATCGTGGATCTATAATTTTTAATAACAGACAATTTCCATAAAAACTTATTAATTTTGATTTCATTTTGGTATCCCAAAATTGCTTGTCCCTATCTATCAAAAATCAATTAAAATAAGAACAAGTAAAAGTAACAATGGCCATATCTCATCTATCACCATTCCCCGATGAGTCCAAACAATAAAATAACATTTATCTTTTAATATTCCTCTAGCTAAGTGTCCCTCAAAGTGAGATCCGCGGACCCCTGGGGTTGCAGGGGTCCCCAAGCTTTCGAAAATGATCCAGATTTATTATTAAATAAAAATTTCATTACTTATCTATGAATTTCAACTCTACAAAAAATTAAGATAAATTGTAATTAAACAAGAAAACAAAAATATTGTCTACAATACAATTCATGGGGGTCCCCTGTAAGCTTTTAATTTTGGAAGCGCTCCTCAGAGTAAAAAGTTTGAGAAACGCTGACTCCAGTTGATAATGTTGCTAAATTCGATAATTTTGAAACCTTCTTAATGTCAATATCGGATAAATAAAATTTTCTGCGAAAGAAACCAATAATGAATTTTTTTCCCATTTGTTGCAGACTTTTTAAACGACGCTGTGTATGTATTTAAAATGAGGAAAAAATAAAAAATTTAAATAAGTCATAGCCAACTATAGCTTCCATTTAAGTAAGGTATATTTGTGTCATAACTTTTTAACGGTGAGCTTAAATATTTTTTTTTTAGTATCATCGAATTTTACATAAAAATATCCAAAAATTATCTTCATAATTTTTTTAGATACGAGTATATACAACAATAACGGAGATATTAAAATTAAAATTATTAATATGACACAAAAAAACTTTTTTACTAATAATTTAAAGATCGGAAATGATAAAATATTTTTGAAAACGGTTCTGAATTTGTCTCAAAAAATTGCAGATTTTAGGTAATTGAACCATTTCTCTATCTTGAATATTAACCGAATACCCATGTAATCTTTGGACCACCCGTACTGTAAATTTTTTCACCTATTTTGGTTTAATAAATGACTCGACTTTACTTAAAATTTGTGTTTAAACTTTGATGTTTCCTTAATTAATTAATGTTGTTGATTTATCTACACACAAATATTGGATTAATTTTGAACTCATATGTAATTATAATCTGTTTTTAAATAAGTAGTTGACTGGATGTAATATAACTTTGTCTTTAGACTGTAAAGTTTTGTCGTAACTTAATATGGCACATTTAACCACAGATTTCGTTCAATAAATCGATTTCTGGAGTAGTTAAATGCTGCGATAGACATGCTCACATCTCCTCCAAATTTAATTGTATGTAAACCCGAACCAATATTTTTAGGGTACATGCGTGACATGAATAATAACTGATCGGTTTTACAGGCAATAGTTCTCATTTTGTCTGCTTGTTATCAGCAAAAACCAGCAGACACGCCTGACTGCATCAACCACATCGTGTTTTTCCACGGAGAACATTTACCAGCGAAACATTTTCTAAGAACAACTGTATTTTTAGAAACATCTACAATTCAATTGCTTAATAAGACTTACAAACATCTTACACGAAATGGACATTATTTCTAGCGTTACTTTGCAGTTAATTCAACCAATTTTCAGTTCATAATTTTCTAATATTATGAAATGCATAAAATATTATTGCAGTTTTGAAACATCTTAATCGATTTTAAGCCAAGTGAATTTTAAAAATATTTATCATTCAGTTTTAATGGATTAAAAACATTTGCCGAAGCTAATTTTGTTATTACGTCCCGTTTACTCCCTCGAAACCTACAAATTGCATTTAAATAAATCATAAAACGTAAGCACGTTCTATGCGAAGCAAAAAAAATTCGATACGCTGGTTTTCTGTGAAGTTATTCTTTCACAGCTGTCCTAATTATACAATATCATATTTTAACGTTTTATTTCGACAGATATAATAGTTTTCTTCTGTTTAAAGGTGATGTTCCATTCATATCACGATGTTAGATGTGCTAAGAAACTTTAATAACGAAATATTTGTCATAACACATTGCCTTTTTTGCTATTTGTAAACATTTCGGTCATTTTTACGACAAACAGGGTGTTACGGAAGGAAATAGAAATATTTTGGATATGCTCAGAGGGTCAATAAATAAATAAAAATGTGTCCGATTATCAACCATTATGGAGGTAATTAGGTCAAAGGTTTCATTCCATTAATTATACTATTAAATAACTTAAAAAAGAAAAACTGCAAAAAATGTATTACAAACATTCAGCTAAAGCATAATTTTGTTTTATTTTTTACTCAAAAACAGTAGGTTTTACGAGAACAACTAAAGAACAAAAAAAGTTTCTAAATAAATCAGTCTTTCAAACAAAAATTGCAAAATTGCAAATTTTAACACACCAAAAGGTTTTGATAAAAAAACCAACAGGGGTCGCACTTTTTAGCCCCCTGTGAAGGTGGGAGATGATTGAAAATATTACTATGGGAAACCTTTTAATAAGTATAAAACATCTACCAAATATCATCTTCTTCATCTATCCAAATTTGAGAAATAAAATAAAAACCTAATTTTACTCTCCCCTTTAGGGGGGTGTAACTCAGAAAGGAGACGTCTAAGGAAAAAAATGTATATGAAAGACCCTCCTTAATTTTCGATTCACCACTTAAATTTTTTCGCAATATTTATGAAACACCCTGTATAAATACCATACACATGAAACAAACCGGGGCCTTCGTTATGCTAATATAACGAAGGCCCCGAACATAACCATAAAAAAAGCAATAACTAGTTTAGTAGGTCGTTGAACATCCATTTTGAAATTGGTACCTAGTAACTTAAAATGTCATTAAAATGTCATTAAAATTTCATAATTTTGAATTTATGAATAATTGGGTAATATATTAGTTTAAAGTTCGTTCAAAAAAATTAAATGCTTAAACCTATACCTAAACCTATAAAACTATTATACCTATTCAGAAAGTACCTAACACTAAATTATGTCAAATTTTTAGACCAATCAATACAGTGCCCGTTTACGAAAAAGTTCTAGAGCTAATAATTGTTAAAAGGCAAATTCTAGAATATTTCAGATTAATGATGTGATAGTGGATAACCAGTCGGATTTTCGCAGTGGACTTTCTTGTGAAACAGTGCTTCAGAACATTTGTGATCTGTGGTTTAGAAATATGGAAAATGGTGAAATAACACTAGCCGTATTTTTGGATTTTCGTAGAGCCTTTGAGACGATTAATAGAGAATTATTAATTAAAAAATTAGAAAAAAATTGGAATAAGTGAGGTAGCATTGTCTTGGTTTAAATCATACTTACAAAATAGACATCAAAAAGTTAAATATAATAGAACTATATCATCTTGTTTAAAAACCACACATGGTGTACCACAAGGAACCGTTCTGGGTCTTCTGCTTTTTGTTGTTTATATAAACGATATGGTTAAATACGCCAAACATTGTGAAATAAAAATGTTTGCGGACGATACAATGTTGTTTGTTAGTGGATTTAAAACAATTGAATTAGTAGGTAAGATGAATTTAGATCTAAGTAATGATTGTAAATGGCTATGCGATAATAATTTATGTATTAATGTTGATGAATCCAAATTTATGATTTTGGAAACCAAACACATTATCTATAAAACAAATATTTATAATGCTAATCTGGATATAAAAATTAGCAAGTAATTTAGAAAGAGTAACCGACATTAAATACCTTGGTGTTATATTAGATGAAAAGTTAACGTTTAAGTTACACACAAAATACATGATGAACAAAATTTCCAAAAAGATTTTTCTCTTCAAAAGATGTAGCAAACACATTAGTATGTACACTAGAGTTTTACTGTATAAAGCAATAATAGCTCCTCATTTTGAGTTTTGCGCTTCATTACTTATTAATTTAAATAAAAATGAGCTTCAACAATTACAGAAATTACAAAATCGCGCCATGCGCACTATTTTAAAGTGTTCAATTCGTTCCCCTATCAAGGTTATGTTAAATACACTTCAATTTATGAGTACTAATCAGAGAATAATATTTAGAACATTAGAGCTAGTTTTAAAAATTAAATTACAAAAAACACCAAAAAAATATCTGTATGAAAATGTAAAATTAGTCCATGAGATCCACACTTATAAAACTAGAAATAGTCTTGATTTCGTTATAGAGAAATGTACTAAAAGTCAAACTGCTCGTTCGTTATTTTATCAAGGTTTTAAAATATTTAATAATTTGCCGCATCAAGTCAAAATATGTAATAATTGTAAGAAGGGTAATAAATGAATTAAGGAGTACGTATTAGAACACTATTAAACTATTACCTATTTTAGATATTTAGAATTTAGAAGATTTTTAGATTTTTATTTTATTTCATTCTCTTTTTATTTTTATTATATTTACTATTACCTATGTAAATTATGTTACAATGTAATAGCAATTGCTAAATAAAGCTAACTTAACTAACTTAACTTAAATATTTTTTCTTAACAAAGTGATAACCATAGGAACTTTAAAGTTGATTTTGTCAAAACGATCTACATGTGACATAGCAATATAACAACTTTAGGGCGACGATTTAAAGATCTAGTTTATAATCACTTGTTAACAATTAATCCTAGAGGTGTCTGCTCAGAAAGAACACTTTCTGCTGCAGGATTATTTTGCACCAAAATTCCATGACGACTAGATGACGTAACATTAGATAATTTGCGTATTTATCGTACGCATTTCAATACACAAAACAAGGTAAAAATAAAATACAATACGTTATATTTATTATTTTGTCCTATATTGAATTGAAAAACAAATAATTTTAAATCCTTCACATTTAAATAAATTTCTTGTTATGTTAAGTTATTTTGGAACCATATTATTAGGTTTATTTTTTTCGCTACTCCGGTAATGGCAAAACTCGTTAATTTTGCAATCTCTGATAATGATTTCACCAGACACTTACGACTGCATGTTAATTAAAGGGTATAGATATTTGCTTTAAAATATCTCTGTTTTAATAAAATCAGTATAAAATATTTCTAATAGTGCAAATAAAATTAAAAAATATATTGTGTTAATTAAGGCTTAATTAGTCTGAGTGCACCTTTTATTTTACAGACTCAGTGACCTATAAATTACGAACATGGGATAATTAACACAATTATTTGCGTTAAACTAGAGAACGGCATCTTGAAACGGCTCTGTCATAAACAAAATTCTGAACAATGACTGCACCAGAAATTAATTTACGGACGTAAAATATAAAATATCAGCAATAATAGTTCTTTATTGTATGGCAAATAATTCCTCCGCATTCATTTAATTACAGTTCTAAAGCAATCAGAATTATGCTTTAGTGTAAAACGAAATTGCTTTCCTAACGATATCGTATTACTAATTTTTATGGCGTAATGTAATAAACTTTATGCTCGGATTTAATTTATTCCCATAGTAATCCACCCTGCTAATGTAACCAAGTCAACCGGCTAACGTAAATTTTGTTGTAAGGCGCTGTACGCTTCTTCACAACTGCACTTATTAAAAAATAGGAAATTTATGCATGTAACGTATGCAGCATTAAGAAATATTAATTTTAGATGAACTTAGGGTTGCAAAATATTTGAACTCGTTTTGCGCAAGCTGTACTCATAATCGTTGCAATAACTTGCATGTTTAGGGAAACCTAAGCCTTTGGCATGTTCAAACCTTCATAATCATTACAACCCGACCAAAAACAATCTTCTAATTTCAACATTTTAACGCAATGATTACAATAGTGCACAAATTCTAGAGGACTGAGAACAGTATAGCCAATTCCTAAATTAGAATTTATGGAAAGACACTAAATTAGAAAATCGATGGGAATCTGCACGATGTTATAAAAGAGAAGGGCTTTAGAGCTGAAAGATCTTAAAATGATAACGTTCTTTGCGTTAAACAAGTGCTTGAGAAGAGATCAACTTGCAATCTAGAGACACATATAGCGTTTGCAGACTTTGTTAAAGCCCCCATGCATATGGAGACCCAAGACATAAAGAAAATCTACACACAAGCTAAGCAAAACCACAGGGCCCGATCTAGCTTTTCAGCCGCCCTGGGCAAAAATGATTTTTGCCGCCCTTTATATTTAATTATAAATTATTTTTTTAAGCATAATTTTTTGCAGTGAGTGTAATTTTTGCAGGTATTTTGAATAACAAGTCTTTTGTTTCATAAAAAAATTTAAATCCATAAAAATCAGTAACATAAAATGAAAAATATAAGTAGGAGATAGGTACATGTTTTTTTCTTAAAAAAAAAGAAACAACACAAAATATTTTTTTAAATTAATAAAAAAACAACATAAAAATTAAATATTTTACTGCTTCGCGAGGGATATTCAAATTATTATTATATGCAACGACAGATTGGTATAACATATATCACAATATACAGGATGTTGACTGAAAATATCGTACAAAGGACTATACCATGCAAAATTAAATATTTGCAAATATTGGCTTCCATGATTATTTTACGACAAAAGTGTAAACATAAAAGTTTTTCATAATCAAAAACTACTTAAGATTCTTCACTTGCATTTTCAATTTGGTTACCATTTTCGCTCCCATGCGTTAACATCAGCAAAATGGCACAATTTTTAAATTTTTATAGGCATTTCTCACTTTTCTAGAATTATTTGAAATTTTTACTAAATAAATATGAAATGGGAAATAAATAAGCGCTATTATATCTTGCATGAAGGTAAGTTTAATGTGATCTAAATTTTAAAAGTGCAGTTGGCATCATTTTCGGAAAATAACAGTGTTTAAAAAAACTCTACACGCCAGGACGCTACAAAGACAAAGATATCTGAGTTCTGTTTGTTGCAAAAACTTCGTTAATATTTTGTAATAATTTCGTCTTGATATAGTAGTGACCTATTTATATAAATAAAAAAAAGTTCTCATATGTGTCATTTTACGCTACACGCGCTTTCCAAAATTTACGAGGTCGCACCTTAAAGTTATTTGTCAGGTAAAGAATAATTTTTCACAGTACAATTTGGCCAATCGATGAGAATAATTTTAAAAAATCGCCGAAATATGATAATAAATAAGGAAGATCAAGTTTTACCTATAAAAAATAATTTAAAACGCAAATTTTTCACCTTTCATAAAATTACGTCGTAATTTTACGTCGTAAAATGATTGGGAGAAATGATCAGGAGAGCCAACACTTGCAACTAATTAATTTTGCATGCTAAAGTAAGGTGTCCAATTTTTTCTCACAAGTTTCGGGGACACTAACCAAGGGTTATGAAAAAAAACTCGACGATTTTTCGCGGAAATCATGCAAAATTCAATTAAAGAGCGGAAAGTTAAAACTCGGACAGTTTTGCTCATTTCGAAACTTCCTCCTATTCCAGTTTTCGTTTCCAATGAGCGATTACAATATATTGCCAGACTATAGGATTTGCATAATTTTGCAGCAATGCCGTACCATAGCTTCCATTAATTATTTTAAAAATTCATGAGAAAATTATGTAAATCAGGACAAGAATTATCCGGGACTTGGGTCTTGTTTCGGGGACTGTCCCCGAAAATCGGGGACGAATGATCACCTTATGCCCTTATGGTAAAGTCCTTTTGTACAATACTCTCAGTCAACCTTGTATGTAAAACATAGTAAGTAACATTAAGTAAGAGAATTAGAATGAAAATAAATTTCAAAGTGGAATGATTAACTTTAAACTAATCCTAAACGCTTTACCATTGGAGAACTATTATTGTACCCACTCTAAAGTACACTAATACTCTGATGTATTTCTGTATACTCTGCTTTTTATTGGTTTTTATTGATTTTAATTTTCTCTTTCTACCAATTTTGCCGCCCCCAAATTTGCCGCTCTGGGCAGTTGCCCTGCTCGCGCCCCCCTGGATCGGGCCCTGCAAAACCATAAAGATAACATGACAATATTCATAACAATTGGGCAGCAAATATTTCTTTTGTTTTAATAACGTGAAACTACAAGTAGTATTAAAGCAACTTAAATTACCACTTGCGATCCTCAGAACTCTGACCTAGCGGCCATTCACTCTTTTAGTCTGATGGTGTACATTTGTTTTTTTTTTCTGCACACTAACTTTAACCGAGAACTAGCACTACACTACACTAGATCGTGTGGTTTTGATCGCTTGAGTCTCCGAAGTTGAGTTGAATGGCTTCAATGTTGACATGGTCGTGTAACCTGGCTTCATATTTTTGGGCAACTCCTGATTTCTGCCTCGACTCTCTATGTTAAGATCCCGATGGATGTTTTAGTTTCTCGCATACCAAGGGGCATTGACAATATCCCTTAGAACTTTCGAAATACTTGTATCCTACTGGTATTTGATGGTCTGGTACATCCCCATAGCTGTACTCCATATGTTCATTTGGGTTTTAGGACCTGCTCATACAACATCAATTTATTATGTACCGTTAGTTTGGATTTGCGACCTAGTATCCAGTACATTTTTCAGTATTTCAGCTTCAGTTCTTCTCGTTTCTTTTTACTATTTCCTTCCAGCGGAGCTTGGTATCAAGAGTCATGCCCAAGTACTTAGCTGTATTTGAATATGAGATGGTCGATCCATTTATGGTTATGGAAGTTTGCTGTTATATTTCTTATTAGTGAACGTAGTTTGTGCAGATTTATTATGGTTAAGTTTTATTTTTTACTTATTGGTTCAATAGCTGATATTGTTTACGGCTTCTTGTAATTTACTTGCAGCTTCCACTTCGTTACTTCCCACCGCTAATATTGCGGTGTCATCTGCGTAAGTTGCTACGGTTGTTCCAGTGGTTTGAGGGATGTCATGTGTATACAGGAGATACAATATTGGGCCAAGCACGCTACCCTGCGGTACTCCAGCGTTTATGTTTTTTTATTTCTGAATACTGTTCTTCCAGTCAAACCCAAACCATTTTTTCATAAATATATGATTCCAGGAGTTTACAGTCCGGGCAAAATTTTGTGCAGCTTCTGTAGTAGCCCATGGTGCCAGACCTTATCAAAGGCCTGGGCCACATCCAGAAATATGTAGCACATACTTTCTCCTCTTCAAGTGTATTTTCTATTACAGTTGTTACCCTGTGAACCTCATCTATGGTCGAGTGCTTTTCCCAAAATCCAAATTGATGGTCCAGAAGTAGTTTTCTTTGTTCTATTATCGGCTTTAATCGTTTTATGTATAATTTTTCAAAAGGTTTGGGTACAACTGGAAGTAGCAATATTGGTCCATAGCTTACCTCATTCAGAGGCTTTCCTACTTTTGGTATCATCATTACCTCGGCTATTTTTCATGTTCTCGGTACATATTTGACTCTAAAGGACGCAACTTAACTATACCTTTTCTGGGCAGTTCCTTTAAGATTAATCCTGTTATTAAATCGAAGCCAGGAGCTTTTTTCACGTTTATATTTTCTTTTATTTCTCTCACGACTTCTTTTGGCCTCACCAGTCCTATATTTGATTCTTCATTACTCCTTACAATGTCTGTTTCCTCCACGTCTTGCAGGTTGTTAGGCTAGAATACATTAACTAAATAATTAGCAAAAATATTTCCTGAATTTAAAATCACATAAGGACTTTGTAGCAAATTTGTTATATTAATTATAGCACATTTACAACTAATGAAAACTTTGACATGTTGAGATGTATGTTCTGTGGTTGAGATGATTCATTCTTTGCTATAGAAACTGTATAAAAACAGATAGGTAATTCTAATTCTTCTGTGATTTGTTTTGGATTTTTGATTGGTTTCTCAAAGAAACCATATTCTTTTAAATTTATTTCCAAAGTTCTGTAATTACGCGCACTTCGTTGCCTTCTCTCGGGATACAGCTGTAAGTATATTCGCTCAGCCTCTACACATTTTTATAGCAAACCATGTAACATCTGCAAATGTCAAATTGTTTGTCATTTTTAACTGTAGCCATACTTATAAAAATTGCTACAAAGAAAAGCAACTTTTTCTTCTCTTTTAATTTGTTAAGGGCATAATATTATATTGTAACAAACCATGAAGTTAAATTGTGTTAAATACAGATAAATAAAAATACTCACTTCTGTAACGTACTTAATAATTTTATTTATAAACCATATCAGATAGTCATGTTAATTATACTTATTATGAATTTTATCTACATAATGTTGTTTGTTTAGCAGTCACAATTTACAAACCAAATTTAGCGGAAAATAAGTTTTATTATGTGTACTCCTGTGTTAATAACGCATGCTGCTGTTTTGTGGCCCAGAAATAACTTCCCGAAATAATTCATTAGTAAACATAAACACTCCACAATTTTTTGTTATAGCTTTTGAACAACCTTCTATTCTATGGTTGCTGCTAAGGCGTATTTTAGGCCGCAGCTTCTTCAGAAGATCCACCACCAGCCGGGTACGCCATAACTACCAGAATGCACCAAACAATTATCGCCATACAAGCAACCGGATGCAGTTGTTCTGACATTGTTAATTTATCTTCAAAGTTCTACGAAAAACTAAATACAAAACTAAACGTCACCAATTTGACAATGGCATTACATGTTATTAGCAAAGCATTCCCGATTAGATTATTTTAAATACAGTAATAATTGCCTCCTTAGATGTAAAAGCCACTTCTAGATTGATTTGCAGGTTGTCTGTTTAAACCAAACCGTAAATTAAGGTGTTCATAAAGACACATCCTTGTACAGGGTGGACCAAATTTGAATGTTTCACGTGCTATCTGGGTTACAATCATGATTTAAATCGGCCGATTTTTAAAATTAAAATCATTATTTAAATTAAAATTAATTTATTTTCACGATTCAACGTCACTCGTCACATATAAATTAAATGCACGTATTACTTACACCCGCAAAGGCAAATAACCGCCGGAAATATTGCCTATTGGCTTCCCATAGGTCAGGGAGAAATAAAATCTCTTCAGGAAATTTCTTGTTAGAGACGCATTCCGGTAGAAATACCATGTACATTTTCACAATAACAATTAATTGTAGTCAAAAAATCTACAGCCTCATTCAAAAATCTGTAACAATAATTGTAAAAGGTTATTATTATGGATTTCTCAGAAAATTTCACTCTTGACGAAAAAAAAATTAATTTTAAGATGGAAAAAAATCATGTGACACTAGATTTTAAGTATTTTAAAAATATTCGCAAAAGTAAAGTGCCCTTATCCCTTATTTTAAATCCTACAAAAATATCCATGGAAAAAATTGTTTAGAAATCAAAAATATGACAATACGAAATTTGACGTTATAATTTTATTTTCAAATTGAATAGTGGAGTCAAGATTAAAGTGCTCTTATTTAAGGAGTTTAAAAAAATATTTAAAAAGGATAATTCTTTTATTAGTTATAAATTGTAATCAGCTATTTTTAAACTTTAAAAACTTTTAAAATAAAGGCACTTTACTGTTACGATTATTTCTATATTCGTTAAAATCTAGTGTTATACAGATTTATATAGAACTTTTTTTAATATAAAACTGGTTTTAGATGATGCACCAACTTTTCTCAAGAATAAAATTATTTGAGAAACCAATAATAAAAAACTTTTCCGTTTGCTGCAGACTTTTTGAATGTCTCTATAAAAATAAAAATTGAAATTTTAACGACAAATTTCATCTTTGGTCGTATTTTTGAATTCTAAACAATCTTTCTCTAAGTATGAAGTTTTTTTTTGTAACTCTTAAAATAAGGCCACTTTACTATTGTGAATATTCTGAAATCGCTGAAATCTAGTAGCGTATGAATTTTTATGAATTTTTTTCATCTTAAAACTAGTTTTAAGTCATCCACCAATTTTTATCAAGGTTAACAGTTTCTGAGAAATTTTTAATAAGACTTTATCATTTGTTCATACTTTTTGACTGAGGCTGTATAGAAGATGTAATGTAAGGTGAATAAATAATAAACTAGTTGTAAAAGCGAAAAATAAAAGAGTTTCTTTAAAAAAATCAATGATTTTTAACTTTTTTAATAAAAATCAAATTTTACCCAACCCTGGTTACAACACATCAAATTGTTCGTTATTTTTTAATGTAACCATAATTATAAAAATTGTTACAAAAAAAATTCTAATAAATAATATCCCAAACAATTGATACTGTCATTCGACATATAATTAATTAAAATTAGTTGCCTTTGTTTTTATTTTCATCGATAGCTTGATTAGTAAAATACGATGTTTCTTGATTTTGTGACTTATTTATATCAAAGTTATAACAAGTAATATCTCATTAAAAAGAGCGAGAGAAAAGCACATTTTACTATTCAGGCTTCGCGGTCCATAATATAAATGAAGTTAGGGGTAATCTCTCGAAAATGGCAAGTGATTAAAAAAAACTCTAAAAGAACAGTTACATTCTTCATTAAAAAGTACCTCAAGAAAGTACTAATAAAATTGGTCTAATGATTAGGACGAAAAAATTATGAGAGAAAAAAGAAATTCAACATTTTCATATTTTTTGCTAAAACATCTGAAGCACGAGGAATTTTGTACTTTTAAAAATGGATTGTAGCTCCTCTCACACTTGGTAATAATTCATCTAATTGAAACAAACCCGTATCTATTATAAGCGAGATACCCATGCTAAAAATGTTCACTGATACACCCTGTATATTAAACTAGTGTAGAAACATTCCGGGGAACACACAAAGAAGTTCAAAAAGTGATTGTTTGTTGTTTTTTTTTTAAATTTATAATAACACTAAACGTTACTGTTAATTTACAGCCAAGTTTAAACCGTCTGCTTAATTAGCGAAATGGTAATTCCATACGGCACTTTAAACTCCCACCGAAAATTTATGATATAATTATCAAATAGCTGACAAATGTTTTCATCACAGCATATTGGCTTAACAAGAAAATTAGGATCTAGAATTTAATTGCCTAATAACCATAACGGCATATTTTTGTGGGCTTTTAAGCATTTTTTTTAACAATGCTTGTAATAACAGGATGTATATAAACTGTTGGACAATAGCAAAACAACAACAATCATCCATGTTCCATGTTCTAAGACACGTCAGAAATTTTTAACCTGTGTGAAAAAGCAATAACGTAAAATACGTACAGAAAATGATAGCAGTCACATCATCCAAAATTACAGTTTTATAGCAGAACATATTCTGATTTTTATTTTTTAAATCAGATTGCCCCCACCCCCACGAAATTATTTTTAATAAGGGTACAAATGTTCACTTATAGTTTCCATTTAGGTAAAGGAACACATACATATTATACAGGGTGTTGGAGACCACCCGTACCAGCACTTTTATTCGAAAATGCGACGTCTGACAGAGATGGTTTTTTTTTTAAATGACAAAATAGCCTATGCAGAATTGACTGACGCCATAGTGAATAGACCGGAAGCAACTTTAAATACTTAAATCGAATTATCTGGTTTTCATTGAATAATTAGAAAGATATTTGATAAATAAATACTTTTTTTGATTATCAGTATAGTGTGTAATCCATTGGAACTAAATCATAACAACAATAAAACCTATTCGCAGGTAGATAACTGAGTTCTGGATACTCCTTATTTTTCTTTAGTTTTGTATTTAAATAAATGAAATTTTAGACATAGATATGTGTAAAAAACCCGAATATTTGAACATATGTACACTATTGTTTCACTTCTGGTTTCGCCGGAAATGACCCTAACTTTATTATTTCAAATGGACCACCCTGTATATTTTTCCATTTTTAGTAATAGGAAGCCATTTTGAATGCAACTGCACTATTCTCTTTAGCGGGTTGTAACACCGAAAAAAGATGTCTAAGAAAAAAGTTATGTAAAAACCCCCCGTTAATTTTCGATAAGCAATTAGGGTAACTGCTATAGTTATTGGCCCCCTTAAGCAAAATTTCATATCGAAAGTGAGATAATTAATTAATTTGTCGATAAAATACAAAAATTGAAATTTAGTGTAGACCAATAAACTTATTTTCATATTTAAAATTCGAATTTGATGCATCATAAGTTTCTAATGGTAAAAATAAATTATTTTTAAAAGACTACGCACTTGGTAGTTTAGCTTGTCTTTTCTGCAATATGTGTTAAATTTTATTACAAAATGGTTGCTATTAATCTTATAGCAACAAGTAAAACATAAACCAAACACAACTTTGTTATTTAAACATTTGTTTTGAATATAGTCTTCATTAGGTGGTTTCTCAATCTCTTGGTCAATATCAAACTTTTTAAATAAATCTTTGACGTGAACATCTTCTTTGTTCTCTTTGGTTACTTCAGTATTTTTACTTTTATCACATAACTTAGTTATTGGCTATTTTAAATTATCACTTATTAGCACATTTGATACTATTTGAACTTTGTTTGATTTTTGTTCAAGTAATTTTAGTTTTTTATTCTTTTCTTAACTTAATGCTATGTACGGATGCCACGACAAGAATGACTTAAACTTAAACCATCATCTTCCAGGTGTATTGTTTTTTAACAAGTTTTTTTTTTTTGGAATCCTCTAGAAACTGTTCAACAGATAGCTTAATATCGTCAAATCATTTGGTAAAACCTTTTTTTGGCTTTCTTCTAGCCAGGCCACAATTATAGCTTCTTCGGAATGAGTCAGTACTGAAGAAGGACAATGGCGTTCTTCAACAAATTTTTCGGATAGGCGGAACTGCAATGTGGTCCTAGGAACATTATACATCTTCGAAGCTTCTCGTTTAGATATTCCATTTTTCACAGCCTTTAATGCTTTTTCTACATCGTTCTTATTGTTTTTTTTTTTATAAACACAACCTCATTTTACTTTTGACGTTTTCAGGAAATTAAAATTTGCCGGTCAAATTTACACTGTGTATACCTAGTTATTGCCATACAATACTTTAGTCATTGGCCACGGTTAATAACTAAATCTAGGCAGAATTCAGGTTTGTTTCTTATCTATGATTCAGGTGTACTAGTTATTGGCCGCCTATGCCAGTAACTATAGTTTTTCAGATTTTTATTATGCCACCCTACAAATAAATCAATTATTGAAACTGTAGTCATAAAATTACGTATTTTTGTCACTTTATAGTGTCATAAGGTTATACAGTTTGTAATATTATTACGCCAAACAATAATTAATAATAAAATAAGCTATTCAAAATTGGCACTCTCCTTAAGGTATTCACATGCACTGCGCCATTTCTCACTTGCGACTGCAACGTCCTCCAGGTATATGGTTTGTTATTTTTGTTACCAAAATTATTGCCAAAAAAGTTTGTAGTTTCAAACAGACATGATTAAACTTTGCACACTAATTAATAAAATCCCCTAAATTTATTTAGAATTCTTATTATATGCCATTAAATTTAGGGTACATAAAGGCCGTTACTTTAGCAGTTACCCTATTAACCATTTTTTTTAACTGCCTTACTTAAAGAGAGATTTGTTTACAAAAATGTAAAATTTCAGTTTATTGTACTCCTATTATTTTAGATAATTGGTAAAACTGGTAAATTTTAAGTACTAATTATTTTTAATGGTTGCTAAATAATTAATTACTTGCGACTGTTTACTGTTTCAAGGTTAAAACTATCTTGAAAATTTACAGCGAAGTTTAATTCGTTAATGCTCCTTAGCACAATTTCCTCCTAGTCGTGTTTATGTATAACTCAGTGGTTAGTCTCAGACAATGAATTTATTTCCTGCGACTATTTCATTTCCACCACGACAAAACACGCTTTTAACGCTTTGACTGAGAGAACCAGCAACCTTACACATCCAGTGACCTGTTTAGACATATTATCGATAAGAGCAAAACCCTTTGCAGAGAGCAAATAGCACCAAATTCAATATTAACTTCTAAAGATTCAGTTCTAAACCGATAAGCGAATCGACTTTTCGCTCGTAGATGGCCGGAGACGTGAGCTTTACACCCCCAGAGCAAATCAGATTAAATTGAATACAATAAAACACAGGCAATGACAACTAAAACAGTTCAAGATGTTACGAAATGAGAACAATAACTGATTAATTACGTTTGGTGGAAGAAATTTTGGTTTGTGAACGAGGCAGCTGCCTCTCATAAGGCTTTAATAATGTAATATCAAGCTATATTACTTCGAATACGAAGTTCAAAATGAATTTATTATGAAAAACATTACTGCTTAAATATTTTGTAAAATTTAGTATTAATAATAATAGTGTTTATTAGTTCTAAATATGCAAAAAGGCGTAGAACATGTCACAATAATGATAATACACATATATGTATACACAAAAAATTATATTTATTTATTTATTTATTTATTTATTTACAAAGGACAGAACAAAACAGGCCAAACCCAAATTATGTTCTCGTTAATAATAGAATACATCGGTTGTAAAGTGTGATTAAATTAAAATAAGATTACTTTAGAGTAATGTTTAAATGAATGAAATGATGGACTGAATATATCATTCTTTATGAATGTTTGGTTATATGAGTAAAGAATTCTGTTGATTGGCGAGTTAAAAAAGGCATTTGTGCTACAAGGTGTTATATAAAAGAGAGAATGGTGTCGTATGCCTAATCTCGGTACGTTAAAATTTATTAATGATAAAATATTAGGACAATCTATTTTGTAGTTAATAATTTTGTAAAGAAATATTATATCACCAAGTGTTCTACGAGATTTTAAGGAGAGCATGTTTAGGTCTTTGCAATGTTGTTCATATGATTTCTCTGGAAGTTTGTATTTTTTTTGCAAAAATGATATGAATTTCTTTTGAATTCCCTCGATTTTACTATCGTAGGTGTCATATTGTGGGTTCCATATGATAGAAGCAAAATTTAAAATACTATTAACATAGGAATAATAAAGTGTACTCAAAAGAGTTTTTAAAGTAGATTTCATTAAGGTATTCACTAACTCCATAGTAAGCTTTAGAAATTAGAACATGTCTTAATATTTTTTGTACTCTCAGGTGATGTGTTAAATTTGTTATATATTGCAATAATTATAGAGGAAACATTTTTTTGAAGATAGGTATATTTTAATCGGGCTTTGGATTTTTTTTATGTCGGGTATTGGCTGCATGGTTTCTTATATTCACTTCGAACAGATCAAAATTATTTCTTACGACAAAGGATGGCTTCGAGAATGAATAGACCGTAAAAAGTTAATGTTTCTTTGTCACGAAAAGCGTCTACAGTAATATCGGTAGTTTAGACCAAAAATAGTTCTTATACATCGCTTTTGTATAATAAAGAGGCGTTCTAAGTCACTAGCGTTACCCCAAAAAATTACAGCATAGCGTAACCTAAATTCAACATATGCATGATATGCAGTTTTGGCCGGGTTTGAACTGACCAATTTTTTTAGGTTTTTTAGTGCGGAAGGGTACCGTGACAGGCATTGTGACAGGCGTTCGATGTGGTATGACCAGTCCAGTCTAGAGTCAGTAGATAAACCAGAAATTATATTTTATTAACAACATTTATAGTTGTGGAATTATTTTAAAGTTTTAAGTCGGAGGTTATTTTACTTTAAGAAAATTTTCTAACATTAGTTTTATGACGTTTAAAGTTAAATTGTTTAATGTGAAACAATGTTGGAGTTGGCCCAAGCAGTCAAAGAGTTTTTGTTCAGAATTTTTGGAATCCGAGTCACTAATAATAGCAAATGTGTCATCGGCAATTTGTATAAAGGAAGTTTTGGTAAAATCTGGAAGATCATTAGTTTACAGTATGTATAAGATTGATCCTAGGGGGACTCCTTTTTTGATTTTCTATTTGTTAGATTTAAGAAATGTACCTGACGAGTCTTTTCCGGTTACATATTGGTTTCTTTCCGAAAGATAAGATTTTACAAGGTTATAGGCGGTCCCGGGTATACCATAGTGGTCTAATTTCGTTAGCAGTATCTCGTGGTCAACACTATCGAAAGCTTTTGAGAGATCAACACACATGACCATGGTGTTTGTTCGTCTTTATTGAGGGATTGAAGTACATTTCGGATTGCCATGTAAATAGAGCGGGTAGTTGTTTTGCCTTTTCTGAATCCATTTTGAGCGTTGTTTATTATGCCAAAGTGTTCTACGTAATTTTCAATTCTGTTGTAGATTATTTTTTCAAATACTTACTAATGTTTGTATGGCTATGGGCCTATAGTTCCCCATGTCACTTACATCCCCTTTTTTGTGGATTGATTTGATTTTTGCACATTTAAGTTTGTTAGGAAATATGCCATTTTTTAATGAAAGGTGACTTAAAGGTTCAGATATCAAGTGGGCAGTATATTTTAAGAGGTTTGTTGGGATTTCATCTTCTCCTGTTGATTTTGAGTTTTTAAGTGACATTATGATTTTATAGACTTCCTCGTAAGAAGTGGGACGTAGATAGATAGACATATTATTATGTTTGAAATGGCTGGTTTCAGAAATTGTCCCATCTGTATTGTCGGGGCACTTATTTATAAAGGTTTGGTGAAAATTGTTCGGAAACTATTGCTCGAATGAAAATTGCTCGAATACCATTGCTCGAAAAATAGTTCCTTCAATGGAAAATTCCTCAAAAGCAAAATTGCACGAACTAATGAAAAATTAATCAATTTATATAAATACAAAATAATGAAATGTGCTAGAAAAGTTATTTACACTTAGAAAAATGTATTTAAATTTATTTACAAATACAGGGTGACTTGTGGGAAACGGACGTTTTTTGAATGAACAGAACTCGGTTGATTTTCAAGTTTTTTTTTTTTGTTTTTTTTTTTGCAAAGTCAAGAATGACATCTGCCATTTGATATAATAAAGTCAAGTATCCTCTTGAACGAAAAGTTGTTTGTTTTTTGTTTGTTTTTATTCAAGTATACAAATGAATGAACAGAACTCGGTTGATTTTCAAGAAAAAGCAAACTTATTTATTACAAATTGAGAAACAACATATGCTATTTGATTTACCATAATTATTTAGTTATTGAAAATTATATCCATCAGATGGCGGCCACCCCCTGAATGCAAGTTTCAAGTCTCTGCCTGAAGTCATTCATGACTCGGCCTAGCAGCTGTGCGTCAATTAAATGCGTCTCTTCTGTAATGGCATCTTTCCTCCCTTAGTGTACGCGGTTTGTGGGCAAAAACACGTTCTTTTAAGTGCCCCCAAAAGAAAAAGTCGCAGGAAAATAAGTCTGGTGATCTTGGGGGCCACCGAAACGCGAAATGACGCGGCCAGGGAACGTGTTTCTAACAACTTCCATGGATGCGTTTGCAGTATATGCTTTTCGTTCAAGAGGATACTTGACTTTGTTATAGCAAATGGCAGATGTTATTCTTCATTTTGCAAAAAAAAAAAAAAAAATTGAAAATCAACCGAGTTCTGTTCATTCAAAAAACGTCCGTTTCCCACAAGTCACCCTGTACATGTACACTTACTCAACTTGTTGTTGAGATAAACATTATGAGATACAACAAAGATAACATCAATATAGTCAGAATCAGCACTTAATTGTTTTAAATTAGCGCTGTCTACCTTCATAGACTACTTGAATATATGACTTTTCCCTGATAATTAAACAATAAAATCGCGATATCTCGGAAATTATCAATTTAAGGTGGAAAACAGCATGAACGGTTTCGAAAGACAATCAAATTTTCTACACTATAAAAAAATATTGGGTGTAGTATTTAACAAAATAAGTTATCGATGTTCAAAGTTTCACAAGTATGACCAAGCGTAAAAAGCACCGTGTATAATATTTTTTAAATGTAGGTAGTGCAAAGTGTTAAATAATCTATTGTCAATCTAATTTGCATGCGAATTTCTTCAGAATTTTTAAAGTATATGAGCTCAGGTAGCTATGCATCGCTCTCCCAATTCCATTTAGTGCTAGATTATTAAGGTATTTACCCTAGCGATGCGCACATTTCTATGAACTCAATAGACGCAAATGTCATTTAAAGTTAGGCCAGTCGTAAAATGGGCAATACATTTATTAGTACATAGTTCACGGATGCATTCATCCAAGGATCGGTTTTAAACTGCTTGTTGAAACAAACCTCGAGTTTATTTCTTAGGTCCCTACCCTCTGTATAAAGGCGCGTTCTTACCATGGAAAACTAGTACCTACGTTGTTTTTGTTCCCAATAAATCCAAGTTGATCCACTTATAATGTTCTATTTTTAAAATTATGTACCCTTAAGAAACATATTAAACTTTTTCGGTTCAGTTATGTTTTTGCGTCGGATATAGTAGTGTTTTACAAGTCGGTGGATTTTATATATTGTAAAGAATTCTTTCTGTCAAGTCCAGCTACATATACATAAAAGGACATCTCCTCAAAGGATGTCTACGTATGTAAATTTCTGAAATGTTGAACGCAAATAATAAAAATTTGTTAAAAAAAAATATTCGCAGCAAAATTCTTGCCACTTGTTTATTTCTTATTTTATTTTTTGTTCCGTAAATATTTCTTCGTATTTACTTTACCATCGCTGGTTAAGTGAATAAAGAAAGTCTAGTAAGATCTCCTATTAAAACTTGTTTTATATTCCCCGTTTGTTGTTTATCATATAGGACAAACTTCGTAAACTGTAAATACCTTTATAATTCGTTTTTTGTTAACAACGGCGCATTAAATTAGTTTGAATTGCTGTTAAAATTGCTCGTTAAAATGATGTTTATTTTCTTTTAATAATGCCAAAAACAGTATTATTTGTTTCGTGTAAATACAATAGTAGAGTTTTTGTTATAAAATAACAATTGCAATTTTTTGTGTTTGGTTTTCTGTCTGTAATTTTACACTGGTGAAAACTGTATAACTGTTTAATTAGCCTAATTCTCTTTATGAAGATCGTCGTAAAAACCTAAAATTACTGCTTTTTTTATATGCGATTGTAATTTTTTTTTAATGCGTTTTAAGGTAAAATTATATTTTAGATAACTTTGAGCCAATTCGTCCATATTAAAAAAAAATACACATTATCTATTTACAAAATAAAAATGTTTGCTTAAAGGCGTTTGACCCTCTGGACCCCCCGCACCTCTTTTTTGCAATTCACTTTGTGTGTCTTGCCCCCTAGGTCATTTTCTAATTTTACCATTACCATGCCCCGTTTAAAATTAGTCAGTATTATTTTTGCAAATTAAAACAATATCCCCCCAGAAATATTTTTCTGCGTACGCCACTGCCCGAAAGGGCTAAGGAATCGCTTTTTATACTCTATGAGAAATAAAATAAAAGCAAAAACTTACTTATTTGATCCCCGGTCTCCCCTACATGAAAAGCAATAAAAAATTTAGATCCTTAAAGGTCTCTACTCATTAGCCAACTTGTCGGAGCCGACCATTGGGAACTCCGTGTTGGGTGTTGTCTACACCTCCCGACCAGTGTAATGGTAAAATTAGAAAATGACCTAGGGGGCAAGACACACAAAGTGAATTGCAAAAAAGAGGTGCGGGGGGTCCAGAGGGTCAAACGTACCCAAAATAGCATTTATAAGAAAAATATACAAACATAATATAATATATTTTATATGTATTTTTAGATGTATTGTATATGTTTGGAAATGCGGTAATTATAATTTTAGTCCTTTTCAAATTTTCGGAGGAGATTTATCACCCTTATCTCCCCGTGCGTGCGCCACTGCCTTCGGGGCTCCTTTACCGCTAGATCCTGCCTTGCGCGTAGAATTCTCTTATCATGTATTTGATTTTGTTCGTTTGCATCGTCTTAAAAACCGATTGATTTTGTATTAGGTGCGATAAAGACGCTGATTAAAAAAATACTGGCTAATTTTTAACAAAAAAAAAATAAAAGGGTTGTAACAGTTTTCGGTAGAACATTGTCGTCTTGTAAACATACAAAAAAAAATGGTTTATGATTTAGTAATTATTGTCTTGTCACACTGGTCCAAGGAATATAAGCATAAAGAATTTTAAGAATCCACTATGTAAACGTAAGAATGGTAAAACTACAACTTCATTACAAAGAAAAATGTCAAAAACGAGTAGTCAAAAGATAAAATTATAACTCTCTTGTTTTTTTCTTACAATTGTTTCAAATTACCGCTGTCTACCTTCATAGCCTACTCGAAAATATTACGTTGCCCTAATAATTTACAATAAAATCGCGATATCTCAAAAAATATTAATTTAGGTGAAAAACAGCCTTAATAATTTAGAAGGATAATTAAATTTTCTATGTCTGTGTAAAAAAATATAGGGTGTTGTATTTAAAAAAAAAATGAGTTATCAATGTTTAAAGTTTCACAAGTTTGACCGAGCGTAAAAAACACCCTGTATAATATTTTTAAAATGTAGGTATTGCAAATGTTAAATAACCTATTTTCAATCTTATCTCCAAGCGAATTTGTTCAGACTGTTCAAGGTTTTTAAATTTTGAAAGACTGTATTTTAATGAAAATGCAATTTTCACGAAAACAGTTGACTTAACAACCTTAACCAGTTTTCGAAGTAAATTTAAAGAGGAATCCAAAAATGTAAAAATTTACAGGGTGTTCCATAAGAAAAAGTATAACTTTGATATGCCACTCTTTTTTGAAGCATCCTGTATGTTTGGAAGTATTTTTAAAATGTAGCCCTTATTGACCTTCATAATCTAACTGTGACGGAAGTTGGAGAATATTTGCCATTTGCCATAAATCTCCGTGGCGTCCGTCGTGACTCACCCTGTATATGCAAAAACAAAACAAAATCTTTAAGATGTTTATTTTAAGCAACTTTTTCCTCTCGTTTAATTTGTTAAGGACATGATAATTATATTGTAACAAACCATAAAGTTAAATTGTATTAAATACAGATAAATAAAAATACTCACTTCTGTAAAGTACTTAATAATTTTATTTATAAACCATATCAGATAGTCATGTTAATTATACTTATTATGAATTTGATCTACATATGTTGTTTGTTTAGCAGTCACAATTTACAAACCAAATTTAGCGAAAATTAAATTTTATTATGTGTACTCCTGTGTCAATAATGCATGCTGCTCTTTTGTGGCCCAGAAATAACTTCCCGATATAATTCATTAGTAAACATAAACACTCCACAATTTTTTGTTATAGCTTTTGAACAACCAAGTCTCTTCTATGGTTGCAACTAAGGCGTACTTTATACCTACGCAGCTTCTTCAGAAGATCCACCACCAGACGGTGTGTACGCCATAACTACCAGAATGCACCAAACAATTATCGTCATACAAGCAGCAGGATGCAGTTGTTCTGACATTGTTAATTTATCTTCACAGTTCTACTAAAAACTAAATACAAAACTAAACGTCACAAATTTGACAATGGCATTACATGCTATAAGCAAAGTATTCCCGATTCGATTTTTTTAAATACAGTAATAATACGTAAATTGCCTCCTTAGATGTAAACGCCACTTCTAGATTGATATTCAGATTCTGTTTAAAGGAATCCGTAAATTAAGGTGTTCATTGACACACATCCTCGTACAGGGTGGACCAAATTCGAATGTTTTACATAGAGAGTTTTTTTTTTACAGTGCCCACAGCTCAGTGGTTTCCTTCCACTCTTTTTTGTTTTTGACTTTGGTCTTCTAATCTCTTATACCCTTTTCTTTAAGATCTGATAGTACTGTTTCTCTCCAACGTTATTCGATATCGAAATTTCAATATCGTCCACCCCTGTTGTGGAGACTCCTACTAGGCAGTAAAAAATCTTACTTGAAATAAGTGAGCTTCACTTTTCTCCATATAAATATATGAATTAACAACTTTATTGTTTATACTTGCAATTTCGTGTAACACAATTAACGGTACAGATATTCTCTCTTTCTAATTTGTTGATTGAATCATCAATATAGAATATACACTTGATTGGATATATATTATTTATGTGTATGTTTTATTTGCGTTTAGATTTAATAGAAGTAAAATTTATTCTTACTTCGCAAAGGACTAATGTAAAAGAAAATTTATTGGAAGATGTATTGCTAGTAAGATTGAATGGAATGTGAAAATGTATATTGTATGGTATGTACAAACTTTTAAGCTAGAGTATATTTCAAGTTTATTTCTTATATATTTTTAATGTGTATGCTTTATTTGCGTTTAGAGTTAATATAAGTTTTCTTGATATTCTTTTTCATTTATAACATTCATGGAAACATTTAGAGAAATATCCACCTGAATAAATTCGTTTTGTCTTTTTAAATAATTAGGTACAGCAGGGTATAATTTAATTCAAATGCATTTTTAGTACTAAAACAAAGTTAAAACAGCAAGTGCTATATTTTTATATTTTTAGATAAGGATCGTGTGTAGAATTTAAACTAATCGAGTTGTTTTTTGCATCTTAGAGTATGGTTAAATGTTAACCATACTTTGCGGTTCAATGTCGGGGCATCCCCGCCGGCATATTTATTATATAAGCAGGATGAAAATTATGTAAAATTAGCTAAAAAGCGGAATTCTTATTATTATTGTTTAGTAAAGAAATAGTTCCTTTCGGAATCACAATTTTAAATTGATTTTGTGAGTTGCACTTTTTATTACATTTTCAGATCAATTTTGTATCAATTCCAGTTCAGTATGGTCTATTATTCATAAGTAAGATTAATGTGCCGCATCTAAATTCCACAGAGTGTTCAGTTTAATCCTCTGGGGGGTATTCGCTTTATAGATCTTGAAGAAGTTCTCTTTTTATTCTAGTATTGATGTGAATTTTATCTAATCATAGCAAGTCGTTTTACATCTAACCAATTACAATTTTAGTTAAGTACTTTACCTATATTAAGCTTAGCAAGTGTAATTTCTAGAATTACGTTATAAATTGTAGTACTTACTGCCACGTATTAACGGTGCAAATTCTTGTTGCGGTCTCGTAGTTGGTCATCGAGAACAATTTTAAGCTTGTTGCAAACCAAGTAGCGATAATGAGGGAAGTAAAGATGATATACATGTTATCTATAATGTTAATTAAACATTACCTATGTTAATTTTACACAAATTAATCATTCAATTACCTACTTGACTCCCTGTTCATCATGCAGACGAGACTAACTAATTTTGGTGATTTAATAACACCATAATTAATATAATTATCTTAAACTTGTACATTATACAATCAATTAAACATCAGCTCAATGTCTTTGTACAGGGTGGAGCAAATTCGAATGTTTTACGAAATATCTCAGCTACCGTAATAGTTAGTCAAAATCTGTTTTTAAAAATGGAAGTGGCTATATGTCCGCCGGCGGAATAGCTTCTATAGGCTTCGAAGTCCGCCGGAGGGAGGATTTTATACGTATATACAGTCCCTTTCCGCCGTTGAAGCTGTATTATGGGCACGCGCGGCGGTTTGAGGGTATTTTCTAGTTACATTCTGCTGTACAGCGGAATTCCTTCTATGATTTGTAAAGTCCGCCGTGAACATAGTCTACATTTTAGCTGTGAATGCTACAGTGAAAAACCCAGTGCAGGGGCAGTTAGAATTTATGCAATTGCTATTAAAACAAAACGAAGCTTGGTGATGTTTTTGTCTACTACAAAAAAATTACACAAAAGTTAAGTTTATGCAGTTCGAGTGTCGAATTAAGGCATGGTTATAAGAGTTGGGATTAAAATTTCTGCAATTCTTGTGCACCGGTTCAAATGAAAAAGTGTATGTGTGGTGGTCACGTGTTTTGTTCCGCTCGCGCGGAGACTGCTGTAGCGGGGTTGACCCCCTCTTCAGTCGTAGAGGTACAAGGATAATGGGTGAGGATGTGGATAGTCAAGGATGGGTAAGGATAGGTGGAAGTACTGCCACAGCATTTGCCTTAACCAAAGAGGAAACCACCTGAAACCTCTACAATGACAGTCGGCCCTGAGAATCGAACCCAGGACCTCCCGATTACAAGTTAGGTTGTTTTACCAACCAGCCACCAAGCTCGGTAAAGTGTAGGGTCATTTCCGGCAAACCAGAAGTGAAACAATAGTGTACATCTGTTCAAATAATCCGGTTTTTTACACATATCATATGACTAAAATTTCATTTATCTAAAACCGAAACTAAAGAAAAAATAGGGGGTGTACCAGAACTCAGTTACACCCGGATGGAGAATTTGACAGACACAATCACGTTTAATTGTTGATTGTTTGTATTTTTGTACCTTAAAAACACGAAATGGCTTACGAATATTACGAAAAGTATTATATGTTCGAATGTTCTAGTCAAAGTAATAATTATTCTCAAGCTGCAAGTGAAACTTATTTTAATCTTTATCCATAAAGAGGACAATCTAATAAATCAATTTTTGGAAGATTAAAACAAAATCTCATTAATTGTGCGACATTTATCAAAGCCAGAACAAAGTAATACAAAATTAAAAATAGTCAAAAGGTTGTTACTAATTATCATCTACAATTTTCAAAAAAGCAGGGATATAATGATACAAACTAGAAGATAATTCAAAAAAGCTATTTACATTGAATTTTCAAACTGACTTCCATTATTTGCAACAAATAATTCACATCGCCTTGAAACACTCTAAACTGCGTTGTGAATATGAATAATAGAAACAGAATTAATACACAGTATAAAATTTTCTCTTAGTTCATTCATATTATTATTACTATTTTACTATAAATTATCTTTAATTTGTCCCCAAAATGATATTTTGTTTTAATCTTCCAAAAATAGATTTATTAGATTGCCTTCTTTCTAGGTAATGATTAAAATAAGTTTCACATGCAGCTTCAGAATTATTATTACTTTGAATTCTAACATATCATACTTTATGTCAGAACTCGTATTTCAAATTTTTTTTTTTAATTTTCTAAGCCACTGCTTTCTTATCAAAAAAGTGTCTTTTCTGTAAAACGTCAAAATTATTTTTCTTTATTTTCATGAACAAGCGAGACAGTCATAAAACGAAAAGTCGACAAATCGAGTTAACAAAAATAAAAGACGATAACCAATTTTAGTTTTCACCATTAACTTTTTCTCGAACAAAAGAGATCGAGGAAGCGGGGTCCGTTTTCGATACCTTTTATAGTTACCGAGATTCCCTATGGAAACATCGAAATTTGCCCACCCTGTACGTTATTATTGACAATAATAAAAATTTTATTTTTTCTTTAATTTCATTCAATTTAAGTGGTGAATATTGAGGAATACTCCAACCATTTATGACCGCTTACCTGAATACGAAATTCCAGGAAAGGTATAATTAAAGAATTTTTGCGGCTTAGCTCTCATGCTAAATTACTTTCTGCAGTTCGAGTGGTGCTTAGGTACAAGTGATTAAAATTTCTGCAGTTCGAGTGCGCTTAATTGTTCAGCCTGGATATTTTTACATTATTGGAAAAAAGAAGCATTTTTGTATACTGCAACAGTTTGATTAATTTATCTAACGTCAAATAATTTTTGGACGAAAATTTATTTTCTTATTAAGTGTGCCGTAAATTGAATTTTATTTTCTCAAGAAAGTGTTCAAAGAACGTTTTCGTAAAATTTAATTGACATATAGGTTACTTTGATCGGCTTTGAAGGATGCACAATCGGTTTTTTAAAAAGAGGTAATTTTTTTTTTAATGGAACGTCACTGGTGCATGCAATAATTAAATGAGATATTTTCTTACGAATTAACAAGATCAATAAGTTACATTTGTGTAGTACTCTGTGTCTAACTGCAACATAACAAATTATTGTTATTTTATGAACAACTAATACAGGGTGTGTATAAATTGGCTACACGTCACGATGTTCTTCGTAAAATTCTAAGTCGAAAATCTTGATACAAAAATGTTGTATCATGCTTCCTAATTCCTATGGCTTCAGAAACCATTTAAAGAAAAAAAAAATTGGCAACATTGCATACATTGATTTGCGTTCGGACATTTTTTTATTAGCAATTTTTACTTAGGTACTTACAATTTTTGTTCGAACTGAAAGCCTTCAGTTCGTAAACATAGCTGCAAACTTTTGGGTATCGTCTAACACAAACTAGAAATAATTACGAGAAAAACAGAGATGACAGCTAATGACAATGTTGCCATATGTATTATTTTCATTCAAATCAGTGATTTACATATTTTCAACACCAATTTTTGAAAGGAAGAACACAATACCTAGGAAAAAATACTATTCGAAATTTATTTTTATTCCAAATTGCAGCTTTTTCATTTGCAAGTATTAAATAATAACGCTTATTAAAGGACTAAATGTCAAAACTTTAAGGACCTCTTGCAGACACAGCAAGCATGGTACAACATTTTCGTATTAAGATTTTCGACTTGGAATTTTACGAAGAACATCGCCACGTGTAGCGCTTCCACCAGTTTTTACACACCCTGTATAGTTATTTAATTAAAAAAATATAAACATTTTTGTAATAACTATATGCAGTTGCAATTAACCATGACTTAATTAAATTTGAAGATTTTGCAAACATATTTTGTACTGTCGATCAAACAATTAATCTGTAATTCTGACAATAATTTGTAAGTCATAAACAATTTTAATGTACAAGAAACTTTATAGTTCCAGGAAATCAACACCGATTTTTTCATAGCCGTTTTACAGCATTATAATACAATATATTCTATGTTTTAGCGCCGTAACTTTTTTATGCGCAACTGTCACCAAGTCGTTAAAAACGTTTTACTCCAAAAGTTTCAGAAGTAAGACATTTAAATATGTACCGCTCTTGGTAAAGTTATGACTGTATAAAAGAATAAACGTATAATAGTCGCACATTTAGGCTGAAACTGATATAAAAAAAGGACTAACTAAGCTTAGTACGAGCCAATTAAATAATTATTATGTTTAACAGCTTCATTAAAATACTAAAACCTTCATCGATTGATGATTGTATAAGTCTTTGGTTGAATGAAATTTAATAAACAAGAAAATTCTGCTGCCAAAAAAGCTGTTATATCAGACTGACAGCAGGTAATCACACAGTGGCCCGTCTATTCAAGATATTCTATTTTCGTTCTCAGCAAGAAATCTGGATGCGGGCGTATTTCATTTGCTTAGGCTTGAAGTTTCTTCAAAACCGCAAAAAGAGTAACCCGACCCATTATATAGTAAACAACTTTTTCCATTTATTATTGTAGCTACTTAAATAATGAATTTCGAGATAAAACGCGCTAACATTCTCTTTATGTGTATATTACATTTAGAATGGATTCCGACAAGTAAGGTCTAACTGTTGATAACGTATTTACTTTAAAGCAGCTGGTAGAAAAACGCAAGTAATACAATAGAGAGACACATATACTCTTTGTAGGCTATATAAAAGCTTCTGACCGAGTGCCCAGACACAAACTGTGGAAAAACATGCAAAAACGAAAGTATTCCAAATCACTTAATATATGTGATCAAAGAATTTTATCTAAACGCAAGGATATGTATATCCGAAAATAAAACACTAAAAGAAAACACAAACATGGGCCTAAGTTAAGGCTGCAGTTCATCTCCCATTTTGTTAAATATTTATTTAGACGATGCTTTGAGAGAAAGGATAGGCGAAATGAAAATTTATTCTCATAACTACAACAGATATACCTTTATACAGGGTGCACCACGACCCTGAGATTCTTCGATAGCTCCTTTATTAATGAAAATATCAAAAAATGTTTTTTACAAATATTGTGCGAAACTATTTTCTACATAACATAAAATTATTTTTAAATATACAGGGTGTTTCGTTTGACCGGCACATATAAAAATTTAATTTTTTTAAATGGAACACCCTGTATATTTTTACATTTTTGGATTCTTCTTAAAATTTACTTTAAAAAATGTAAAAAGTTATATGGATCTTAAGTCAACCGTTTTCGTAAAATTTACATTTTTATGAAATTTTTGAGCAATACAACACTTTCAATTTTTTTTAACATTAAAGTTGTTTAAAATAGCGGTAAAATTTCGTTTAAAATTTAGATTGACAATAGATTAACACTTTGCGCTAGCTACATTTAAAAAATATTATACAGGGTGTTTTTTACGCTTGGTCAAACTTGTGAAACTTTAAACATCGATAAGTCATTTTTATTAAATGTAACACCCTGTATATTTTTACATTTTCTTGTAGATAATTTAATTGTCTTTCGAAATTATTAAGCATGTCCTATACCTAAAGTTAATATTTTTCGAGCTATCTCGATTTTTATTAGTATTACTAAGGCAATTAAAATATTTTAAAGTGGGCCATGGACGTGTCGTAATTTTTCAAAGAATTTTTAAACAAAAAAATAAAAAGAGCTCCAACTTTAATTTTAGTCCAATAATGTACCCCTTTTCCCCGAAATTTATGGTATAAATTGTTTAAAATTATATCCTTGTTCGTGTTCTACGCACAGCCGTAGATGTTGTCTCAAAGACTCTAGCACTCTTGATAACATTTCGGGGGTTATACCATTAAAAGCAACACAGCAAGTAATGCAGTTGCCGAACACAGAATATCCTAATAGATGGATAGAACGAGGTAGACCAATCTCCTGGCCACCTAGGTCACCTGATCTTACCCCTATAGATTTATTTTTGTGGGGACCCATAAAACAGGTGTATCAAGACCCCCCAAAAACTGCTGAAGATATGCAGAACAGGATTCGTGTTGCTTTTGATGGTATAACCCCCGAAATGTTATAAAGGGAGCTAGAGTCTTTCAGACAAGGTCTACGGTTGTGCGTAGAACAAGGACAGAATCTTGAACAATTTATACGATAAATTTCGGTAAAATGGGGTACATTTTTAGCCTAAAATTAAAGTTGCAGCTCTTTTTATTCTTTTGTTTAAAAATTCTTTGAAAAATTACGACTTACGTCCATGGCCCACTTTAAAATATTTTAATTGCCTTAGTAATACTAACAAAAATCGAGATAGCTCAAAAAATATTAACTTTAGGTATAGGACATGCTTAATAATTTCGAAAGACAATTAAATTCTCTACAAGAAAATGTAAAAATATACAGGGTGTTACATTTAAGAAAATTGACTTATCGGTGTTTAAAATTTCACAAGTTTGACCAAGCGTAAAAAACATCCTGTATAATATTTTTAAAAGCGCAAAGTGTTACTTAATCTATTGTCAATCTAAATTTTAAACGAAATTTTATCGCTTTTTAAATAACTTTAATAAGAAAAAAAAATTGAAAGTGCTGTATCGCTCAAAATTTTCACAAAAATGTAAATTTTACGAAAACGGTTGACTTAAGACCCATATAACCTTTTACATTTTTTAAAGTAAATTTTAAGAAAAATCCAAAAATGTAAAAATATACAGAGTGTTCTATTTAAAAAAATTAAATTTTTATATGTGCCGGTCAAACGAAACACCCTGTATATTTGAAAATAATTTTAGGTTATGTAGAAAATAGGTTCGCACAATATTTGTATTAAATATTATTTGATATTTTCATTAATAAAGAAGCTATCGAAGAATCTCAGGGTCGTGGTGCACCCTGTATACACAGTGTGTCCAAAAGATATGGAATATGCTATACCGGGTGATTCAGTTTGACTGTCGCACCCCTTTAACTTTTTAATTATTGAACATAGTCCCAACAAACCTTATATTTTTGGAAACGGTGACAAATTCTCTATTAAATGTTGTCTCTACGATGACGTATGTCAATTCCGCGATAGGCAACTGTATTATTTTTTTTTTATTACGTAGTATACATGTTTTTGTTGATTTGGATAGAAAATGTAATTCTGAATCCGACGGTGTATTAAAAAAGTATGCATACATAATAAAATTTTCGAGAAAAATCAGTTTAAAGTTTATTCAAATCATAGCAACCAGTCTATTTAACATAACAAAAAACGATCGAAGCTTAAAAATTATACTATAACTAATAACTATAAATGGAAATGTATTAGAAATAAATTTTAAAAAAAAATAAAAACAAATAATAAACGTCGACATAAAAAATTAGGCTTTAATGTATTTACATTCCAAACACTGTTGTCCTCTATTTGTAACTGCTTGCTTGAAATTAGAGTCTAATTTTTTTATGAATTATTTTTTAATACATTTCCATTGATATTTATAGTATCATTTTTAAGATTTGTTCGTTTTTTGTTATCTTAAATAGACTGTTTGCTATGATTTGAATAAAATTTGAACTGATTTTTTTCCAAAAATTTCTTATGCAAGCATACCTTTTTAATACACGGTCGGATTCAGAATAAAATTCTCTATGCAAATCAATAAAAAAAATTGTATACTATGTAATTTAAAAACAAAACACAGTTGTCTATCGCGGAATTGACATACATCATCGTAGAGATAACAAATGCACATCATTTAATAGAGAATTTGTCGCCGTTTCCAAAAATATAAGGTTTGTTGGGGTTTTTTCAATAACTAAAAAGTTATAAGGGTGCGACAGTCACTGAATCACCCGGTATATCTCAGTAAATATCCACTTCAGGGAATAATGTTTTGAGTAAAACTCTTTTGGTACTTAGTTTTGCACCATAAGACAAAATTTAAATTCTATTTTTTCGAAAAACAAAAGCGCAATGAAAAACAATTGATTTTTTTTAATAAAAAAATGTCCCTATAGGTATTATACTTATTTGATAGATATTTTTTTCTCTTTTCAATGACGCAAAACTTTAGTAACCTTACTTAAGCAACTTTTTGACAAAAACGCCTAAAATACGCTCAAATTATTTTAATTGTTTAGTATTTATTTCTAACAAAAACATCATAAGAACTACAATTTTTTGACGAAATCTACAATAACTGTTCAAACTGTGAACCATTTACAGCTTGGCAATGATAAACTCGGTTTTTAAACCCGTTAATAACATTCCCAACCATTTCAGGAGTAATAGACCTCATCTCCGCTCTAATACGATCTTTTAAATTTTCGATATCTCTTAGCACAAACTTTATTTTTAAGTTGACCCTAAAGGAAAAAGTCTAACGGACTTAAATCCGGCCATTCCATCGAACTTCTTCTGTCTATCCATCGATTAGTGAACGTGTTATTTAAAAAGTGACGAACATTAATTCCGAATTGAGGAGGAGCCCCATCTTGCTGTACCCATATTCTATTATGGGGTATATCTGGATCCTCCTCGTTCGAAAATAAAACATTCGAGACAGGCACTAACTTAAATTGTAAAATATTTATATAAATATCGGCTGTTAAATAGTCTCAAAAAATACGGCCCCAAAATTTGAGTGCCAATGATTCCTGCCCAGGCATTGGTTTTCTGCTGTTATTGAGTGTGTTTTGTTTGTACATTGTACCGTTCAAACAAAACGTCGACTCATCGGTGAAGGGGATGTTCTTATGAAAATTTGCATCTTCTTCAAGTCAAGTAGTTAATTCTTCACAAAACTGCAATCTTCGATCAAAGTCGTCAGCAAACAATTATGGACCATATAAGCTTTAGACCACTTCTCCTTTCTTAAAACGTTATGAACAGTGGATTTCGTTAGATTACAGTCTCAAGCAATTTGTCGAAAAGAAACTTGTGGATTTTCAAACGCATTCAAAATCACATTTTCACGTTCTTCATTTATAATTGATAGTACCAGTTTTTGGCAAATCCTTGACAGAGCCTGTCTCTTGAAATTTATACAAAATTTGAGAAATTTGAAATTCGGGATATAAGTTGTTGAATAAATTGCACACTTCTGATTGGTTTCTCCTTCTTTCTCCATATCCCACGATCATTAAAATTTCAATACGTTTTTCAGATAAATTAATCATTGCAGTTTTCTCCCCTTAAAATAGTGCAGTCACGATGAGAGATTATTTTTTTGAATTATTTTAAAAAGATCTTGTCAAAGTAGAAATAATGACTATCAAACCTCAGAGTAAAACTAAACAATTCAAATAAGAGTTTGTCCGTTAGACTTTTTCCTTTGGGGTCACCTTAAAAATTAAGTTTATGCTAAGAGGCCGGAGAATATCGAAAATTTAAAAGATCATTTTATACACACAAAAGCACAAATATACCACTAACATACAAAACACATGGCGAAATCCGTAGGTGGCCACACCAGTCTATTTTTTTGTGATTATAAAATCTACATAATTATGTTATAGTCCTATTTACCGCTCACTTATAACTCAATTTTGATTCGATATCGTTATTTTCATTGTACCTAATTACGTACCAACAAATATTTAGGCAAAGCGTAGGGATAACACGTTTATGTAAATATGAAAACTCCAGGTTTATCGTTAAATTAAACCTACTATTTGTTTAAGTCTGTATTTCACAGAGAAATATATTTGAGTTAGAGGTAAATTATCCATAAAACTTCGGTCACTGGAAAATATATAAATTACGGTTGTTTTAAGAAAAGTATTCATGTAAGCAATTAAACATTGTATTTTGTGTACCTTTACGAATATATTACCCTTATTTGCTTTATATTGTATGGATCAGCGTTTCTCAACCTAAGGGTCGTGGTAATTTGTAATGGGTCGCGAAACGATAGCTGCCATCTTGCACCAAAGCAAGGAACCGATTAAATGATTTTTGACGTATTCGAGAATGGTTTCGTCATAGATTTCGTCAATGCAAATCAGATGACGTATATTCTAATACATTTTTGTTGAATTGCTCATCCAGATTGTCTTCATAGGGAATAATTAGCTACCAAAGAAATGAGTGAAAATGTATATTAAATTTTAAATCAGCGTGTAAAAGTTGTTAAACATTCGAAGAGCGTATGTTGAACATAATGTGTAAAGAAATGAAAACCCACAAACAGGTCAGGTTAGGTTAGGTCAGGTTCATTCTAATATCAAATGACTTGCAAGAGAAAAAATTCTGACCAGGGTAACGATATGTTATCGCTAGAATCTGATCAAGGCTCTGTGTAATTTTTGCGTTGGCCATGAAACCGACAGAGGTAAAATCGAAATGTTTCTATTTACCAATTTGCGCATCCTATACAAGTAAAATGATGCAAAGTTTTTGAAAATATCCTGAACAATTTTGGAGAAAAACGTCAAAAACGAAACCCTTGCAAAAGCTCTGTAATTTGAGAAATTGTGGTGTATGTTTTATTCTTGAGGCTTTCGCGGCCGTTATCCATAATACAATCTTGGTTTCCGGGTTTGGAACCGCGTCTTTTATATTTAGTAGTTGACGTTTCGACCATTGTGTCTTGGTCTTTTTCAAAACGACTAATTTGTGAGGGATGTTGCTGGGTTTATATATCCAGCTTGTGGAGGCGTGGCGTTCCGCTTGATGGATTTGTTCTGCCTCAGTGATTTTGTGATGACTGGTTTCCAGATGTTTGGGAGTTGTATGCCCGTGTCTCTGTTGTAGTTGTTTGGGTTCTTGATGATTTCCAATGATTCTCGATATAATCTTGGCCAGAAATGGTTTGCGCGGGCCAGTAGTTTTGTTTCTCTAAAAAGGATGTTGTGTCCTGTACCCTGGGCGTGTTCTGCTACCGCTGATTTATCGACTTGTTTTCTTGTTGTTTGTCCTTCGTGTTCTTTGAGACGCGTTTGTATACTCCTGCCAGTTTGTCCTATGTATACTTTTCCACAGGAGCAAGGTATGCTATATATTCCCGCGTGGTGTAGTCCTGTGTCGTGCGTTCTTCTTAATTTATTCGAGAGCTTCAAAGGAGCGTTGAAAACGGTTTTGATTTTATGTTTTTGTAGAAGCTTTGATATTTTGTTAGTTACTCCGCTGATGTAGGGCAAGTAAGTCGTAGCGATGTATTCTTTCTTTTCTTTTCCTTCTTTTGGCGTGGCATGTTTTTGTATGGTACGAAGTATTTGTTTACGCTGGTAACCGTTTTCTTGCAGGGGTCGAAACGTCAACTACTTCTAAATATAGAAGACGCGGTTCCAAACCCGGAAACCAAGATTGTATTGTGGTGTATGTGTTATAATTAAATCAATACGACTTGCATGGCTGTTTAACATAGGCGAAACCGTTTCTACAAGGCCTCGTTTTTCGTGTTTTTCTCCGGAACCGTTTAAGATTATTTCAAAAACTTTTGCACAATTTTACTTGCAAAGGATTCGTGCATTGGTAAATAGAAGAATTTTGATTTTATCTCTTACCCCAACGCGGTCGCAAAAGTTACCTATGTTATTCAACTTTTCAGTTTTTTCCCTGTTTTTTCGAAGAAAATGGCCAGTGGCACGTACATATAATACTGCAAAACATTAAGTTTTGACGTTCTTGATGCAATAAACACAACCTTGACCAGTTTCCAACGACAACATATCGCAACCCTCCCTTGTTAGTAAATCCAATATTACTGCAATAACTTGCTTATTTTTAAAAATAAACCAACAACCCATACATCAATGAAACGAGAAAAAAAAACTCTTTTTAATGAACCCATAGCCAACTATCGCTGTCATTTAAAAAAGTCAAGTTTGGCTTATATCTCAAAAATCAAGTGTGCCATGACTTTTTAGATATTTTATTCTTATTCTACGTAAAAATACCTACACGAATCATTTTACATTTTAATTTTATTATAGGTGGCTATGGAATTATTTATCATTAATAAAATCGTCTATTTTTAGTTTTTACAAAATATTTAATAAAGTTGAAGGGGTAGATCAGATGTCAAAATGGCATTAAGTTCGTCTTGAAATTCTGCCCAATTTTGCTAATTTAACTAACTATGTGAATCTTATAATGACAAAGTTACCCATGCAACACCCTGTATACAACTTTAAAAGCTTTGATAATAATTGTTAAGATTATCATTAGTCTAGATTCGCAAAGTTTAATCTTTGTTTCAAATGTTCAAACACGTTCTCGATTGACTAGTATCAAAGTAATCTATAGCTAATCTACAAATATTAGCTGTCTATAACTACATTTCTCTTTATTTTGAGATGTACATTTTTCTAGGTCAGTTTATTGAAGTGTATTTACTGCTCAAGAAGCAATTAAAAAAGTGCTTGGGAGTTAGTAACCATGCAACTCCAATCAGTAAAAAGCGTTTGACATGACCTCGAAGTTGTTTATTGTCTGCACTACTTCGACTAGAACGAATCTTCGTTTTTTAATTTTATGCAGTTAAAAGTTTATAACTGCTTCCTTTTTTGAAAGTTAGATAGTGTAACACTGCACGCTTAGTTGTCGTGTTGGGTTTAAGTTTGGGTACGCTAGATTGGATAAATAAAAGTATTTTTCATGCAACTTTGTACAATAAGAAACTTTTATTATGATGTTAGCTTTAATCGGTTTTTTATTTAAACTTGCACGACAAACATAAAAATTCTTTACCGGCGATTTAATGTCCAAAAAGAAGTAAAATGGTTGTAAATACAAGTCGAAATTTGTTTTTATTGAATACCTCTGAAATTCACAAGCATATTCCAGCGCTTCTCAACTTTTTTGCCGCGCTACCCAATATACGAGGCACGTCCAGAAAGTAAGTGTACTAGGGCCCACACGGACAGAGAGAGATTTTGTTTTGCTATGTTGGTCACACTGCCGTGTAGCTTAGCTCCTCCCGTTTTCAACGAGCCCAAGAACGCTTCAGTACGAGCAAAACTGTGGTCATAGCAATGTTTCCCGTGAACGATGTCGATAAAATCTGCCGCCAAGTGCGAGATTCGCAGCGTTATCCGTTATCTCGTTGTGAAGGGAAAATATCCGTCTGAAGTTTTTAACGAGATCAAATCGGTTTATGGCGAAGGAGTTATGAATCGTACGAGTGTCTTTAAATGGTGTCGTGAATTTAAAAACGGTCGTACTGATGTGCACGACGAGCATAGGAGTGGAAGACCGTCGATTTTGACTGATTCGCTTGTTGAAAAAATTGAGGAAGCTGTTCGTGGCGACCGCAGATTGACATTGGATGAACTTTCGGTGATGTTTCCACAAATCTCCAGATCTCTGCTGCACGAAACAATCACAGAAACACTCGGATTTCATAAACTGTGTGCAAGGTGGGTCCCAAAACAGCTGACAGAGCAGCACAAATTAAATTGAGTGGCAACCTCCAAAGAGTTTTTGCAGCGGAATGAACTTGAAGGTGATGATTTTCTGCACTCTGTTGTTACAGGGGACGAAACTTGGGTTGCCCACTATACTGAAACCAAGAGACAGTCCTCCCAATGGCGTCTCACCTCATCACCCTCAGCCAAAAAATTCAAAACCACGATTTCTGCCAAAAAAATCATGGCATCCGTGTTTTGGGACCACAAAGGGATCATTTTGATCGAATTTTTACCTCAGGGTGAAACCATCAATGCTTCTAGGTATTGTGAGACCTTAAAAAAATTGAGAAGGGCAATTCAGAACAAGAGGAGGGGACTGCTGCAGAAGGGAGTCTGCCTTCTGCACGACAATGCCAGACCCCACATGGCCAATGCAACAAAGCAACTTTTGGAGTCGTTCGGATGGGATGTTTTGAACCACCCCGCGCACTCCCCTGACCTGGCGCCTTCAGATTATCATCTGTTCACCTCCCTGAAGATGCACATGGGTGGGAAAAAATTTTCAACTGACGAGGAAGTGAAGGGGGGGGGTGAACAAGTGGGCAAAGGAGGTGGCGGCAGAGTTCTTTGACCAAGGCATAAAAAAATTGATCCCTCGTCTAACCACGTGCATCGAGAGGGATGGCGACTACGTGGAAAAATAGTTCACATATGTTCTGATGTAACCATGTAATAGTTATTTATGTATCAAGGCCAAAAAGTGTAACTTTTTCGGCCGCGTCTGGCTTGCTGGCCGAGACGTAGTCGAGGCCAGCAAACAGACAATGCCAAAAACATACGTTTTGGCCGAGGTGCATATTACATTTTTTGTGCGATCGAATTAAAAACAATTTAAACTTTTAGTAATTTTCAAAATTATAGGTTAGAAACTACGTGACATGCTGTCACTGACAGATGACGGCGTATGTACTGCATTACCGGCCCTCTCCTTAGCAACGGCCGTAAAAGTTACTTTTTCGGCCGTTGCTAAGGGTAGCGGCCTGAAAAGTAACTTTGACGGCCGTTGCTAAGGATAGGGTCGGTAATGCAGTAAGTACTTTATGGTTGCTAACGCGTCCGTCAAACAGCTGTTTCTAGTACGATCGCACAAAAAAGTTTTTTTTTAATAAATTTGTTAAAACCTACAAAAATCTAATACACACTAATACTTTCTGGACGTGCCTCGTATTAATTTGTAATGGCCCCGCGACCCGAATGCCTATAATATAACATTTTTAAAAAACGTGATCATTTTACTTGCAAAGGATACGCGAATTGGTTAATAGAAGAATTTCGGTTTTATCTCTGACGGTTTTATAGCCACATTGCATAATAGTTTATTATTGTTCGCTTTGCCATTAAAAAATTCGTCTGTTTTTATTATTTTCAAAATTATCAAAAAAGTTTAAGGTGTGCGTCAAAACGGCAATAAATTTGTCTTGAAACTCTGCCCATGGACATATATTACCTATTTGATAAAAACAGGATTGGTACGTTCCCAAGATATTTTCTGCAATAACTTTAATTTCTCTTAATAAATAATATTGCTACCCCAGTAGCACAAAATATTGGGCCAACATTGACGAAAAATTGACATACAATACTGGGAAAATATAGAGATGTCAACATTTTTTAATATTGGCGAAATATTTTAAATTAATATTAATCCTATAATTTTTTTTTATAAAGGATCTATATTATTAAATAATATTAGATTATTATACCGTATAATGTGAAATGTATACTATACACAATTAAAAATATATTCAACCAATATTATTCACAGCGATTGATACAATGTTATATAACTATGCATAATCTCCTTCATATGTTTTTTATGGTTTAGAAATGTTAATATCCAATAATAATCCAATTAAGCTGTATAAATGGTTTATTCAAACTAAAAATATAAAAAAATTACAGAAAACCAAGCATAATTTTCTTACAAGTCTGTATTTGGCCGACAATTTCATGCCATAACTACTGTAATACTTCAAGACTAATCTGAAAGTTTTCCAACAACAACTAGGAGCATGGTAATATCTTCCTTTCACTTGATAAGTGTTCTTCACTATTGATATCCGACTAAACCACATATCGATGTCCGACTCAGGACTTCCATCGAAATTTGGTATAAAAGCCGCCACTTTTTTTGATTTCATTCTAGCATTCTCACTAACTAACATAGCTTTTACTGCGCTGGCTATTTTATCATCAACCGACATGCTAATGCTTTCGTGTTCACTCATTTTTTTAATTGAAAACACGTGGTAAAACTTAACCTCAAAAATGTGTTTTACGTTTACAGTGCGAATGTTTAAATACGTACTATAAAATAACCTATTAATCCAACACTATAAACTAATCACTTCATCAGTTCCTGATCCCTCTTCTGAACACTCTGGTGATGGCTCAGATAAATCCACATAAATTATTCTAAACTTTCTAAGAGGGCAAACATAAAACGAGCGGTAACAGTAACAACATTTATTCGCACTCTCATTCTGCCAATTACAATACAATTCTGCCAACGGTAACCTAATATACGCTATACACTAACTCCATCTACATCCTGGAGCGCCAAATTCAAATTTTAAACTTATAATCTACTACAAAACAATATAAACATATTGGACCAATAACATATTAGCATTGAGTTTTCTGATATTGGTTGTTCATTCAAAAACTTGAAAAGACCTATATTGACTAAGTGTTGCCAGACAATATAGGGTAGATATATTTTGTTTATGTCTAGCCAATAAAAATAAACTGGAAATAATCATTAAACAATATAAACATATTGGACCAATAACATATAACCATTGAGTTGTCTGATATTGGTGATTCAGCAAAAAAAAACTAGAAAAAACCTATATTGGCTCAATGTTGCCAATATTGAGCCCGCGTAACAATATTTGGCCGATATTAGGCCAATATTATTGTGCTACTTGGTTAGTTCTTTATACATATACTGTATCCTGCATAACTAATCCCCTACAATTTTTACACACAACCAAGCCACATTTCTTGTAAATAGGGCACAAATTGCTTCTCCCCACTGCTAAGATAATTGTTCCATTTCCACATCGCTTGTCTAACTCGGCCAGCCAACAAAATTAAAACAGCCAATTGTGCTATCATATTTATTTTTACTACCAAAAGCGTAAAATGCAGTAAATCCGTCTTTTCCTGCAGTTATTTTCGTAAACAATAAAGCTAATTTGTAATTGCAGAAGATATCAGCAAGATTACATCCAAGAAGAAAGTAATTTTCTTGGAAGAACGTTGTTTAGGGTTGTAAAATGACACCGAACACAGCCATATCTCATTCGGGCTAATGCCTTAACGGGAATGATATGAAATATACGATATGCATAGCTAAACCGAGAGGATAAAGTACAATTTTCTAGTGGATACACATCAGATGTAGGTCGTGAAAGCTTTAGAACATAATATGTTAAAATAAAAGACATCCTGTCGTTTTTAAATTCGCTACGCTTAACGTGGAACATTTGGAAATGAAATAACTTTTACGAAAGATATGAAAAGGAGAAATACCCGATAAGGCACTCACACGAATCAAATAGAATCATATTTGGAAGCCACAACGTCATGCGCCAATAAAATTTCTGAAATTTGAAGGGCAGAAACAGACTTTGTATTAAATTTGTATTCGTTTGGGAAATATGTATTTATTAGTCAATAAGACAGTGATCAAATGAAAACCACAGGAAAAAACGATTCAAATCACAATTACATAGTTTTGAGTTACCTATAAAAGTCACTATGAACTAAAGTAATATTTTACTGAAATTTTTTACAACGAATGTTTTTAATTCAAAAACAACCTTATTTCATTGACTGATTTTTTTCGGCCGCTACAGCGTACGAAAAAGATCATTTGCATTAAGCAGAACGGAAGGTGCATGTGCGCGTCTGAATGTAAGTTCTCTGAGATTATGGCTTCCCCGCTAAGGGTAGTGACGTAGAGGTCTTTAGGTTGTTAACTGTCAGGTTGTTTATAACCTAATATTTTCGTGTTGAAAAAATCTTTAACGGTTCCGGAGAAAAACGCGAAAAACGAGGCCCTTGTAAAAACTGTTTCCCCTTTGTTTTACCCGCCTATGCAATTCGCATAGATTTAGTTATATCTACAACTTCTCAAATCGTAGCACCTTTGCAGGGGTTTCGTTTTTGGCGTTTTTCTCCCGAACCGTTTAAGATTTTTTCAAAAACTTTGGACCATTATACTTCCAAAGGTTCCCCGAATTGGTAAATAGAAGAGTTTCGATTTTATCTCCGATGGTTTCATGGCCAACGCGATCGCAAAAATTACATTTATTATTCAACTTTTCAGTTTTTCCCCTATTTTTCCGAAGGAAATGGCCAGTGGTACGTATACTTTTAGTTTTGATGTTCTTGATGCAATAAACACAGCCTGTTACGGTTTTGTTTTCAGTTTTAGTTTAATTCGTCCCTTTGGCTCTTATTCATCTATTTTAAATAGCAATAATGAATAAGTAGCATCACTTATGTAGTTTTACCAGCACATTACACGTGTGATTTGTTACACTGAGTCAAGATTGCAATATCTTGTTTGATGTGTACTCGAACTTCGCAATTTTCAAATGAGTATTTCGTGTTAAGGTGTTATACCGGGTGTAACTGAAATCAGGCTCATCCCCTTTTTTTTCTTTAGTTTTGAATTTAGACAAATGAAATTTTAGACATGTAACATTTGCAAAAAACTGGATTATTTGAACATAGGTACACTTTTGTTTCACTTCCGGTTTCGCCAGAAAAAAAAAAACTGTACCATTTTGGTTAATTTTTATAACCTCAAATAATTTTTTGACAAAAATTTAATTTTTTATTAAGTGTGCCGTGATCCGCATAAATTGAATTTTATTATGTCAAAAAGTGTCAGAAAAACGGTTTTGTAAATTTTAATTGACATTTGGGCTGCTTTAATAGACCTTAAAGGTTGCGAAATTTGTTTTTTGGTAAAAAGTCAATTTTTTTAAATGGAACGATGGTGGCTCATGCGGGTATTTAAATAGAGTATTTTCTGACGAATTCAACAATACCAATAACTTGGTATTTTTATTAGGAGCAGGCATTAAAATTTCAAATTATTGTAAGATTTTGGGAAGATATCCTAATAATCATAGTTGACTATGCCAAATGGCAACAAAACAAATGCTTTTTTTGTGTTGACTCTTTTCAAGACGATCACTAACAACTCAAAATTAATAGAAACTTTTAAGAACAAAAAAACTAATTTATTCACAAATTTGCAACAAAAATTAACTGCTTGTTAGCAAAACCTTATGGTATAAGTACATATTAATCACAATATTAAAGTAAATGTTCAAAGTGTCCTCCGTGTTGTTCTATACATAATAAAGCCCTAGCTTTTGTTGTCTCTAACACACGATCAAGTTGTTCTTGAGTCACGTGGTTAACGGCATTAATAACCCTATTTTTTTAATCTTTAATGTAGTAGGCACTGTTGTAAACTTGATTTTTAATATGGCCCCACAAAAAAAATCTAGCGGTGTTAAATCAGGTGACCTTGGAGGCCACTTGATGGGTCCATTAGTTCCTATCCATTTTTCCGCAAATTGATTGTTGAGGTGTTCTACTACATTTCTATAGTTATGGGCAGGAGCTCCATCTTGTTGAAAAAACAATCGTTGAATGCGAGCTAACGGTAATTCATCTAACATTTCCTGCACTTCATTCTGCAAGAACGCCAAATAACGCTCACCCGTTAGTGTACCATCGAAAATAATAGGTCGTAAAATTGTGTTTCCCAACATGCCTATCCAAACATTAAATCCAAACTGTTCTTGAAAGTTGCGTTGTCTAACTAGGATTTTCTGCAGACCAATACCCAGTATTGTTTCTATTAAACATTCCATTATTAGTAAATCTGCTCTCATCAGAAAATATTATATTACGATGGAACTGCGGATTTTGTTGAATATTAGCAAGTAGCCAATTGCAGTATTGAAGTCGACGATTATGATCCGTTTCGTAAAGATGTTGATTCAAAACATACTTGTAAGATTTAAACTTGTGTTTTTTTTTAATTCTTTGTACAGATTGATGACACACGCCATAATTAAACCCAACTTCTCTTGTTGAAGCCGTTGGATTTAATTGTACATACGCTAGTACGTCAATTTCAACTTCTTCACTAATTACAAATGTTTCTTCATCGTTATCCTCAGTTCGATAGGCGTTTTCAAGCTTCTGAAAATATTGCCTGCTTGGATGTCTTCGGTCGGGATACCGTTCCTGGTACAAGAACGCAGCTGCAGTAGAATTTTTTTTACACTCACCATAAACTACGAGGGCGTATTGAAAAGTAAGGTCTCCAACGATGCCATTTCCGAACGCGAGTTGCTAGGCAAAATTTGACAACAACGCTGCATTCCTTGGTTCCTCTACCATAGTGTAGAACCATCCGCGAGACCTTGGGACGCTCAATCGCTGCGTAGCAGTCGTTTAGGTTGGGGCTCCCGCTTAGCTCGCCCGCCAGATGCGAACTGCGCTCAATCATTCGATTTTTGAATGCAAAAAAGGTTTCTCCGATAGACATTCATCGCCAGTTAGTGGAAGTGTACGGGATAAGGGAAGGTCGTAATGACGGGTTTGGCTACTTCTCATGTAGAGTTATTCTCCGGTTATTGCGCACCATCTCGTCGATTCGAGCCGCCGTTGATTCCGGCAAACTCAGCCGCCCCGACCGCTGTTTTCCCTGTTTTCCCATCCCTCAGAAAACTCCCGGCACCACTTCCGCACGTTTTTTATGTCCATACAATTCGCACCGTATACTTCCACTAACTGGCGATGAATGTCTATCGGAGAAACCTTTTTTGCATTCAAAAATCGAATGACTGAGCGCAGTTCGCACCTGGCGGGCGAGCTAAGCGGGAGCCCCATCCTAAACGACTGCTACGCAGCGACCTAGCGTTCCAAGGTCTCGCGGATGGTTCTACACTGTGGTGGAGGAACCAAGGAATGCAGCGCTGTTGTCAAATTTCGCCTAGCAACTCGCGTTCGGAAATGGCATCGTTGGAGACCTTACTTTTCAATACGCCCTCGTAGCAACATGTCAATTTTATGTGATTTTGAAAAAAACGCCATACTTGTATTTTATATTGATTATTCTAAATTAAGAAAATCACAATGAAAAAACCAGCCGTTTAATAAAGACTATTTTGACAGTTGTCAACAACAATGAGCATTTGTTTTGTTGCCATTGAGCAGAGTCAACTATGATTATTAGGATATCTTCCCAAAATCTTAACAATAATTTGAAATTTTAATGCCTGCTCCTAATAAAAATACCAAGTTATTGGTATTGTTGAACTCGTCAGAAAATACTCTATTTAAATACCCGCATGAGCCACCATCGTTCCATTTAAAAAAATGGACTTTTTGTCAAAAAACCAATTTCGCAACCTTTAAGGTCTATTAAAGCAGCCCAAATGTCAATTAAAATTTACAAAAACGTTTTTTGGACAATTGTTGACACAATAAAAATTCATTTATGCCGGTCACGGCACACTTAATTAAAAACTAAATTTTGTTTCAAAAATTATTTGAGGTTATAAAAATTAACCAAAATAGTGCAGTTGTGTCCAAAATCACTACCTCTTTCCAAAAATGTAAAAATATACAGGGTGTTCCATTTAAAATAACAAAGTTATGGCCATTTCCGGCGAAACCGGAAGTGAAACAAAAGTGTACCCATGTTCAAATAATCCAGTTTTTTGCACATATTACATGTCTAAAATTTCTTTTGTCTAAATTCAAAACTAAAAAGAAAAAAGGGGGTGAGCCTGATTTCAGTTACACCCGGTATATTAGGTACGAATAGTTTTGCCTCGGTATTTTGCTACTTTCAAAGGCGAATTCTAAATTACATGTGTTACACTGCAGTATTAGTTCCGAGCTGTTTTATTTGGTTTCTGTGGGTTATCGTTTATGAACCGTAGCTGCTATATATCTAATAAAACCTGAGAAATATTGCCACAAAAATGAAATACGAAATAGGATATTTTTATGTAAGCGACCCGAAACATAATTACTTTAGTTCTCATTGAATTTTCAACGAACTCTATTTCTGGCTTAATCTAGTTTTTAGTCTTTATTTGTAACGTAAACTAATTCGTTGAGTATTAAGATTTTAAATCAATTATATGAAAATTGTATGATTAAGTGTACCGCTTGCCTCGTAGTGAATTTTGAATTAACTGTTTTTTAGATTCGTCCGTCGATTGGATTTTAAGATTTGCCGTAATGGGGCTAATAATTTGCATCAATTACTTTGCTTCATTGGGCACAATAATTTCAATTTGAGTTCATTCGCAAAAGTAATCCGACCTATTTCACTTTCTTGAAGAAAGATACTTACTTTCATGTACTACAGAATTAGCAGTAATTTAGAGCTACTTTGTAACTGCCATTATAAATGTTATCCATTTATTATTCATCATTATTTACTACAAGACACGTGATTTGATCAGGTAATATTTGAATTAGTGGCATAAATCTTTCTTTAAAAAAAAAGCCTCCCTCGGGTCAATATGACCCATTTTAAAAGTAGGTCCCTTATATTTTTGTGTCTTTTAAAATTTTTCATTAATATTTTATGACTTTGTTTATTTACTGTAATGTATCACTACCCAAATTATTTTTTAAAAATTATTCTGTCGTTCATGGTAAGAAAAATGTATACAGATGTATACCTCGGGTCAATATGGCCCTTATGTGGAATATTATAGGGGAAGGTCGCCGGGATTGGATCGGTTCCTCAATTGGACCACGTCAATTTTGGCAGTTTATTGACGGAAACAAGTAGGGGAGACCGGTATCAATTGTAACAAAAATTGAATTTTAATCGATTTTTTTTTTCGTTTATTGGACCACACAAGCCCTCTGAAAAAAATACTGTGGCACAGTCTTATGTTTAGGGCTTATGCTGACATCTTTATATTTTGCAAAAAAAAATAACCTTTTATATAAAAAAAATATTTTTATAGGTACCTCAAATTGTTACTAATGACACCGTACTGGTGTCAAATGTAACATTTGTAGTGTCAATTGTAACATCAATTTCAACAGTTGTAACGTAAATTTAGTAAAATATTTAGACGCTAAAGAAAGAAATTTATTAATATAAATTGTTGAGAACAATAAAACAATGTCATTTATACAAACAATGTAAATAATAAACAAAAACTTATTAGCTTCAATTCGAATTATGGATAAGAATAAAAAACAAATAAAACTAAGAAAACAAACATAACTTCTAATAAATTAGCCAAAATATTCTGAGGCCAAATTGTTGATAACAAATAACAACAAATTAAATAAAGACAACGAAAAATACTTGTAAACAGAAATTAGTCGGAATATTCTGAGTCACAATTCTTGCAAACAAATAAAACATTATTGTTTGCACAGGAAGAGTGGGCCCATCCCTTGCATTGCCTACACTGAAGCCAGTCTTCCTTACTTTGGCTGTAAGCACCACAGCAAACCAGACATATAGTATCTTCTTCCTCTTCAGAAGAAGATTCTTTTCTCGCCTTCTTTAAAGTTGTTTTGGTTTTCTTCTTAATCAAAACCTGTTTTTTTGCAAATGCCGCTTTTTTTTTGTTGTACCGTAGCTCTATAATAGTATTTTCGGGTGTATCTGTAAGCACGGCTGTTTTTCCTTTAACCCTCCCTGATGTTTTCGGTTTCGTAAAATCCGCCTTAGGAAAAGGACGAATCTGCTCAGGTGTGCGTTTTAAAGGAGCTGTAGGCGACGTTAAAATGTCGGGAACTAACGGAGGCGATGGTGTAGATAAAGCTCTCGATGTGCTTGGTAAAGGTTCAGCAACATGAGTTTCCACTGAGATGCTAGGTGAAGGTTCATCCATTTGAACTTCCAGTGGTCTATCAGTAACACTGCAAGGAGCGAATTCATACGGAGTGAAAACATTGCGATTGAAAGGCCATATTCCGGAACATCTGAATCCTGAACTTATATTTTTTGGAGCAACTGCGAGGGGCAAAGCTTCTCGTACTAATCCTGCTATATCGTACACTGTCATTCGTTTTCCTGGATGCATTTTCATCCACTGGTCACATTCAGTATTAAAAAATGTTTTGAATGGCCCGAAAACACCCCGATCCAGTGGCTGTAACTTGTGTGACGTATGTGGCGGAAATGATAGCAATGTTATATAATTGGACCTGCAGAACTCTATCAAAGGTATAAACAGATGAGAGCTGTGATTGTCCAGGATAAGTAGAACTCTGTTTTCTGCACTTGGTTTAGCGTACTTTGCAAAATGTTTCACAAAAATCAAGAAATCTTCTTTCTGCATCCAACCACTTTTGTTTCCGGTTCCAATACATTGTTGTGGACCGTCTCTTACAAAGTGTTCATGGTACCGTTTCAAAGGGAACACAAACATAGGAGGTATGGTATTTCCAAGTGCATTCACTGCCAAACATATTGTTATCAAAGTTTCCCCCTCCTGAGAAGTTATGGCTCCAACCTGTTTGATCCCCTTTTTAGCAATAACTTTGTTAGGTTTTTGAACAGTTGTGCAGCCGGTTTCATCCACATTGTAGATGTTATTAGGTTGAAACTCAAATCTTTCCAATACATTTGCTAGATTATCAAAAAATTTATTGACATTCTCCTCATTAAAGTTCATTGCCCGGCCAAGACTAGTTGATTCAGGAGTCCGTATTGATAATTTGGGGTTTCGTTTGAGAAATGCTGTCAACCAGTCTGCACTCGCTGTTTCGGCGGTGTCCCATGTCCCAGGGTAATTACAGTGATTCTGTTTTGCAAACGTAGGCTAATGTTCGCAGATTTTTAGGTGAAAGTCCATAATAGAGTTTAGCAGAGCTCTCGCAGTAATCACATAGTTCTTTTTCTTGTTGTTTTGTAAATACTCTATTATGAGGATTGTATCCCATTTTTGGGACCATATTTTTTCTTAAAGTTTTAACAAAACGTTGCAGAGTTACATGGCACATCCCATATTCTCGTGCTGTTTCTCTTATTGTGGCATTTTCATTTATTATTTTATCTGCAGCCTCATGGAATAAGGCCTGAGGAATCTCCCCCCCTCGGTGTGTTTTTCTATGGCGAGGTTTCACCATTTTGCTACATAGCTGCAAAGACAAGGGCGTTACAGACACATTTATCTCGTAAATGTTGAAGCCAGGTGTCAAATGTAACATGTTACAATTGACACCTTGAAAAGTGTTACAATCGCCACCAAGTGCTTGTTCTTCATTGTTTATTAACTGTAACCGTCTAAATATCAAAATAACTACAAACAAATTTTTGGTTATCTTATTAAAAAGCATGCTTATTTCAATGACACTATCAATCGGAACGCAAAAACAAACATAAATTTATCATTAATGAAATAAGTTGAAGCAAATTACTTACGTTAGAGGACTAAAAATTTTTCACCCCCTGTACTCACGGTCGCTTTGATGTAAACACATGACATCTCGCACAGTTATAGTAGATCACAGTACACTACTTTACCACGATACAACTTATGTTTTTACCAAAAAGGTGGTGCTGTTATTTTGACTGTTACATTTGACCCTTGTTACAATTGATACCGGTCTCCCCTACCTTGGTGTACGAGTTGACGTATGAAATTGCATATGCCTAACTTGAGCCGTGCACGTGTTCTTTTTAATAAAGTAGAATTCTACGATAAACGTCAATAAACTGCCAAAATTGACGTGGTCGGTCCAATTGAGGAACCGGTCCAATCCCGGCGACCTTCCTATATATAACTTTTAAAATTGTAGTAGGGTAACTGCTACAGTTATTGGCCTTAGTGTAGTTATTGGCATAGTCTGCATTTAATCGCATATAATAACAATTCTAAATAAATTTAGGGGATTCTGTTTATTGGTTTGCAAACTTTAATCATTTTGGTTTAAAACTAGTAACTTATTTTGTAATAGTGTTGGTAACAAAAATAAAAAATCATATTTATCTAGAGCACGTTGCAGTCACAAATAAGAAAGGGCGCGGTGAACGTGAACACCTTAATAAGGTGAGTGTCAATTTTGAATAGCTTATTTTATTATCAATTATTGGTTGGCAAAATAATATTACAAACTCTATAACCTTATTACACTATAAAGTGACAAAAATACATAATTCTGTGGCTACAGTTGCAATAATCGATTTATTTAAAGGGCGGCTAACAATTGGATCATAAAAATCTGAAAAACTATAGTTATTGGCATAGGCGGCCAATAACTAGTACACCTGAATTCTGCCTAGATTCAGTTATTAACCGTGGTCAATAACTAAAGTATTGTATGCCAATAACTATACACAGTGTAAAATTTACCGGCAAATTTAAATTGTAAATTTCCTGAAAATGCCAAAAGTAAAACGAAGTTGTTTTTATAAAAAAAAAATACAATAAGAACGATATTGAACAAGCATTAGACCATTAGAGGCTGTAAAAATGGAATATCTAAACGAGAAGCTTCGAAGATGTATAATGTTCCTAGGGCCACATCGCAGTTCCGCCTTTGCGAAAAATTTGTTAAAGAACGCCATGGTCCTTCTTCAGTACTGACTCATTCCAAAGAAGCTATAATTGTGGCCTGGCTAGAAGAAAGCAGAAAAAAAAAGGTTTTTCCAACAGTTTGACGATATCAAGCTATCCGTTAAAAAGTTTCTAGAGGATTCTAAAAGAGAAACCTTGTTCAAAACCAATACACCTGGAAAAGGATGGTTTAAGTCATTCTTGTCGCGGCATCCGCCCATAGCAATAAGATAAGAAAAGAATAAAAAAACTAAAATTACTTAAACAAAAATCAAACAAAGTTCAAATAGTATCAAATGTGCTAATAAGTGATAATTTAAAATTGCCAATAATTAAATTGAGTGATAATAGTAAAAATATTAAAGTAATCATAGAAAAGAAGAGAGAAGTTCATGACAAAGATTTATTTAAAAGTTTTGATATTGACCAAGAGGTTGAGGAACAACCTAATGAAAACAATATTCAAAACGAATTTTTAAATAACAAAATTGTCTTTGGTATATGTTTTACTTGTTGCTATAATATTAATAGCAACAATTTTGGAATAACATGTAACACATGTTGCAGAAATTATCACCTGAGATGTACCTATATTAAAATACAAAAAAAAATCGGATAACGTATTCACATGTAAAACATGTCAATCAAAGACTGTGTAAATAAGAAAAAAGAAGAAAAGTGTAAGACTGAAACTTTGAAATAGAAAAAAGAATTTATTTTTACAGTGTTCAAATATGATATTTTTAGTAACCCTATTAGCCTTTATGTAAAAGACAAGTTTATAATAGAATTTACTTTTAGTTAAAATAAAATTTGGTGTAACCAAACCCTATTTATTTATTAGGAATTATTTTCTCTGGTATCTTTAAATGCTCAGTTACAAGAAAACAATAAATATTGTTATTATTTTGTGAGAAATTTTGAAAAGAAGTAACAATTATTATGAATGCCAATAACTGGTACATGCAGGGCCAATAACTACGAAAGACATGCCAATAACTACAAACAGCGTATTGTTTTAAAAATAATTAATTTTTACTATTAAAAACTTATGATACATCAAATTCGAATTTTAGTTATGAAAATAACTTTATTGGTCTACACCACAGTTCAGTTTTTATATTTTAATATCGAAAAATTAATTAATTATCTCACTTGCAATATGAAATTTTGCTTAAGGGGGCCAATAACTATAGCAGTTACCCTACTATAATCATTTTGTTTGAAACTAGTGATTATTCATTTTATTAATATCTAACAGTAACAAATTCAAACATGATTTCTAAGGTCTACAATAGCTTCTTGTATCAAATCGATGAGCAACCAGCTCTGCAAATCTGAACAAATAAGACCAATGTTGAGGGTGAAAGAGTCTACGGCAATGATTGGGAGAAGTTGGATTGCAGTAGGTACATTGAGGACATATATTTTATGAAAAGCGGGTTAAAATACTGCCAAAATTATACAATCCTGGAGGTAATGTAATTGTGAATAAGCAACTGGTTGGCTTTAGGGGACGCTGTCCATTCAAACAATATATTCCCAGCAAACCAGCTAAATACAGAATTAAAATTTGGATTCTTTGTAACGGTTCTAATGCTTATGTTCTAAAAACGCAAGTGTTTATTTTGCTGTGTGAGTTTTGTGTAGGTACACATATTTATTTGTATCCAATTATTACCTAATTAATGCAACAAGGTCTTTTACCTTATAAAACGGAGATCTTATGAATAAAAAAATTTAATGGGCCCATAAAATTATTTACGATACGCAAGAAATAAAAATTTACGATTTCATTTAAAAAATGCTATAATACTCGAAATAAAGGAACATACGAATTTTTTATTATTCGAATTGTATGTAATATCGCTGGTACAAATTTGGTTGATCTATTTTGCATGAGAATGTTACCTAATTAAATTTGGAATTAAAAAAAAGAATTTTTTACACGTTTAAGAGGTGCGATCAAAAAGTCTGAGCTAATAAATTTATTACGTGATAAACAAATATTTGGCAATAAAATACAAGGTTACTTTTAAGTTTATCGTTTTTCGCAAAATGGAAAATGATTAACTTAGAATGCAAAGATTATTAACTGAAATAGATATTAAAAGAGAAATATTACAAAATTGAAATAAAGTGACCTTATAACTGCGCGATTATTTGACCGACTTTTTACTCTATGTATATTGATCAGTGTTTGGTTATTTTCAATCAGTTGCAATCTGACTACACTTTTTTTTATGAGTAATCTTAATCTATATATATAAAAGAGCTTGTTTGTTTGTGTGTTTGTTTGTTTGTTTGTTTGTTCGCTATACAATCCTAGGTCCGTTGACCGATCGGGACCAAATTTTGCACAGTTACTATTTAGGACCTTGCAGATCTAACGCCAAATTTTAAGTACAAGCACATATTACCATTTAAAAAAAAAAAAAAATTACTTGGACGGGATTCGATCTTACGTCGGCAAAAACCTGGTCAAAACACGATACGGCGCGGTGTATTTCACAAGTAAAGATTGTTTTGTATACAATTAGTAATAAATGTACATGAAGTATTATTTTTATTAGTAGGGGAAACCGGGGATAAAAGTAACATTTTTTTGTTTTTATTTAATTTCTCATAGATTATTACAATTTTTTTACATCCAAATTGGTTTAATGATAGATTGGACATTTGTCTTGCTTCCAAGATATTTATTTCGTGTGTTTCGTAAAGCAACTGTTAGAAAAAAAAAAATTTCAACGTTGGGGCTAAAAGTAACAATGATTGGGGTAAGTTGTAACGGCAAAATAATTTACACAGCTCATAAGTAGTGGGTAAATTATATTAGTATTCATCAACAAAATTAATATTTTATTCAAAAATACACATTAGCAAAATGAAAAAATATATCTTTGGTACAATACAAAATGATAAGTGAACAGTATGGCCTACGAGGTAAGGGCGGTCCCAAATTATTAAATTTATACTGGATCATAATAACTGTTTGTTTTATTTTTAAAAAATCTAACCGCCCTTAAACTGACCGTCATTCATTAAATCAGTAAAAGAGGGTCAGGTTAAGTTGGGTTGGTTAAAGCTCTGTTTATATTAAGTTATAAATATTAAGGTAATAGAATAAAAACAATGGCGGCTGGTAGGAAAACCAAAAGTACCAGATCTTACCAATTTACATAGGTTTTATAATTTAAAATGCTTTTTAAGAAATGATTTAGCTTTACATACATTTCCATCATTAAACCGATATTATATACTGAGTTTTATAATTTAATAATTTGGGACTGCAGTTACCAGGTTTGCCAAGATTGTTTAAGTACCTACATATCTAAAAATGTGAATCAAAAAGATACAACAAACTGGAAAATTATTCCGACAACTCTTGTATATTCTCATCTACGAAGGAAGCCACTAATTATGTGCTAAGAGTGAACATTTGCAAGTGAAAACATTATTTGGGATTGGTTGTAACACTTTGTTACTTTTGATCCCAAGTGTACACAAAAAAAAATTCAGGGAATCCACAATTAACCACGATTCTAACGTCAAATTGTATTGCATCCACCAATAGCCAACTAAATTTAGAACAAAATAATATAAGTACTTTTTTGTTCCTATTTTAGAGATCGCCTAAAAGTTACTCGACGGATGAGACAACGCAGTAACTTTTAGGCGGAAAATAGTGACTCTGGCTGGCAAAAAGTTAACCTCTATGACAGATGAAAACTAGCAATGTAGGTAGGGAGCTGGATGTAACTCAACATTGCAAAAGCGTTTAGGGCGATATAAAACAAAAATTAAAGAAACTATAGGTACTGTTACAACCTACCCGTGTTACTTTTATCCCCGGTCTCCCCTACATTTTTAATTGAAACAAGACGAAAGAAAATAAATTTGAGTTATTATTCAATTTTTAAGCAATAAATAGTTATTTTTTAATGAATTATAAGAAAATGAAAAGATGATTGATCAGAGTATGTCATTTGTGTATGATTTGGAATTATTGGGCTTATTCAAGTTAAAAAAGTAATTAAAATTGTAATCGCCCGTGCAACGCCGGGTAAATCATCTTGTATATTATAAATCACGTTAAGGCCAAAAAACAGCATCCGAAATTGATGATAACATAAAAAAAATCAGGGCGATTGCTGTTTGCTTACAAAAATTCGCCTGTAACTAGTTTATCACATCACTTTTTGATGTGACACTATTGCTATATAAGTAAATAATGAAAACACAAAGTTGGTTGATAAAATAAAAAGTGTATTTTATACAAGATATTGTTTTGTTTAAAAATTTCATGGCTAGCGTGATTTATCGAAAAAACCGAAATTGATTAAACCTTGTTAAGTCAAATATCTTTGCTAATACTTCTACGTACACCAAAGGAAAAATTTTGCCAAATCTTATTTGTCACAAAATAGGGATATTTAAATTTCTATTTATAAATTACCGTGCGAGAAATTATTTTTTTTTTATTAAGAACAATAAAGATTTTTTTTCTCTTTACAATGATATGATATTTTTTATGTTTATGAACTAAAATAAGTAAAATATCTAAAAAATTGCGAAATATGAGATAAAAACCAACGTTCCATAAAAAAAACAATAACCGACTTCCATTGTTTTATTTCGACCTTTACTGGTCTATCCTGTCATATTAGATGTGATATTAAAACAAAATGTAATGCAAAATTAAAATAATCTTGCTACTTGTTAGTATTTAAAGGTATTTTAAGTCTTCTATTAAGAGAGAGAAAAAAAGGTTTTAAAATATTTACGCAAGTAGCTTTACATTATTTCTTCTTAACTCAGTTATTTGTGTGATTTTACAATGACAAAATGTTCAACTTAAATAAATTAGAAAATTTAACATGCTGTAGATTTAAGATATGTTTCATCGAGGGTGTTTAAGCTACAAACTACAATTTTCCATACAAAGGCAAAATCTAGATAACATCTCTCTGCTACATTTTGACAAAAGCTCTAAAGTTACCTACATTTTCAACTCTTCCTTTTATTCTGTCGAGCAGCTCTTGGATGTTTTAAGGGACCTTAATATCAATAGGATTATTTCAATTTCACACTACATTTGTTTGTCACAATCTAAATAATTACTGGACGGTTTAGCAATGGTCGAAATAAAACAATGAAAGTCGTTTATTGTTTTTTTTTATCAAGACCACGTTGATTTTTGTCTTGATTTTAGTTATTTTGCTTATTTTTGTAAATAAACAAACTATTTTATCATTGTAAAGGATTTTTTTTCTTTCGAAAACGATAAAATGCAAAACAATGCAAATCCATCTTGACGCAATAAAATTAACATGTAACCACAAAATTACTTCAATAAGTGTTCAAAATGACCTCCATCATTTTCAGTTCATAATCGCACTCTCTTTAAAAGCATTTTTAAATACAAAACATATTTCTCGGAATTTTTTTTTACACTCTGTTCCTTATTTTCAGCTTTTCCGAAAAATCGGTTTCATTTTTCGAAAATTTCTCTTTACAAAAGTTGTAGCCCATAAAATTTGCTATCCGGAATGGGCCGTCGGTTTTTTTGTACAACCTATCGTTTTCAAGATACAGCGGTTGCAAAGTCAAAGAAACAATTAAAGTTTCCAAATTTTTCACATTTTTTTGTACAAACTACTTTATAACTTTTAAACCATTGCCTGTAGACAAAAAATAATTATAATAAATTTTGTAGAAAATTTCTTTCTCTAATTAAAAGCAGAAAGGTATTTTACAATAAAATTGATATTTTCGGCGACAGAATCTTTTAAATGCTGAAGTGTAAAAAAATCAAGCAAGTGTTAATATCTGCTTAGCATTTGATTTTAGAAAAAAATTGTACTTTCATTTTTTTTCTTAGAAAAAGGTCCTCTATCACCACTTAAAATATTTGTCGTGATAACAGGGACACCCTGTATATCCAAAATTATGATCGATTTATGTTTTATCGTTATATCGTTCAAGCTTCTTTTAATAAAAAATATCTTGTTCAAAATACACCCCTAAATAACTAACGTTGGTGCCTTTAAACCAAATTTGTATTTTTGTTATTTACGGAGATAGCAATAGTGCCATATCGAAAAGTGAAACCGTGTATAATACTAGCTCGACCAATTAAGGCACATTGGCATTACACCGAATACCATAAACAAGTTAAGCCAAAACCTACTTGTCTCATTTTTTATGAGGACTCAGTTTTGTAAAAATTCAGAACAGTTTTTGGCTTCATGTGTCTTCGCCAGTAGCTTTAAAAAAAAAGGGAGTTATTTATGTTGACAATTAAAATGAGTCACTAAAGTTTTTCGAACCTATATCAACCTTAACTGATTCATCCTATTCGCATATCATAGTGAATTTATAAACAAATCATTCAGCTTACTGTATCAAAGTTTGTTGAATCGTTTTAAACATCTCATGTAGCAAACAAAACGAACAACAAAGCGGAACCCACATCATTCAAACGTCAAAGCAATTGTCAACCTAGCACACACGCCATTTAGTTTTGTATTATTCTAATACTTGCAAATAAACACAGTTTTGTTTATCATCCCAGAATGTGAAATCAGTACTAATCCATCTTTCAGCGTTTATAACTGACTCTGTTTTTTGCTTATAACATTTGTTATTCAAATGATATTTGTTTCCCGTGCCTTTCTGCCGAATCGAATTAATTTTCAAATATTTTCATTATTTAACACAGGGGCGGACAGGCCCGCCGGGCAACCGGGCAAATGCCCGGTGGGCCGATGGGCTCAAGGGCCAATGTCGGTGGCGTTAACACCAAATCATTTCCAAATCTAAATGAATTTTTCTACTACTATATAATCAGCTTTATTTTACCAACTTAATAAAAAAATGCCGTGTGTTAGTGTTATTTTTAGTGACTGTTTACGTCAGCGCATAAATAAAAAACCTTAATTAATTAAATAACTGTGAATATACATATATTTACTTGGCTATTTTTAATCTTCTACTTATTTATAATTAATTATTAAATACATTTGTTTGGATACAAATTTCAATACGTACAGGGTGGCCTATTTTCGATGCCCATACAGAGTATCTCGGTTATTATCCAAGATAGAAAAAAACCAAGTACGTAGTCTCGATTTCTTTTTCGAGAGACATTCATTACCGTAAACAGGTTTTTGATATCTTTTTTAATTTTCGAAATATATCCAAAACCCGATTTTTGGCAATTTTCAAAAATGTTAAATATCTTGCTTAAACGAAAAGATAGAGAAAAACTTTAAGGACATTTTTGGCATGGTTTTTTGTTGTTAATAAGATGGCGATATTCAATTTGTTTTTAATCATATAAATACCGACATATTACACCCAACTTTCGTATTTTAAATAGCAACCATAAGCAAATTATATATTTTTGAAAAGCGCAAATAATAAACTTTCGATTGATGTCAAAGCCAACTATGGTTGCCATTTAATATAAGAAAGTTAGGCGTAATATATCAATATTTGTATGAACAAAAAAAAATGAACATCGTTATCTTATTAAGGACAAAAAAACCATGCAAAAAATGTTCTTAAAGTTATTTTCTATCTTGTCGTTTAAGCGAGATATTTAACATTTTTGGAAATACCAAAAATGGTGTTAGCTATATTTCGAGTATGAAAAAAGATATCATAAATGTTAAATATCTCGCTTAAACAAAAAGATAAAGAAAAACTTAAAAGATATTTTTTGCATAGTTTATTATCGTTAATAAAATAGCAATGTTAAATTTTTTTTACCCATACAAATATTGATATATTACACCTAACTTTCTTATTTTAAATGGCAACCATAGTTGGCTTTGACATCAATCGAAAGCTTATTTTTTGCATTTTTCAAACATATATAATTTGCCTATGGTTGCTATTTAAAATAAGAACGTCAGGTGTAATATATCAATATTCGTATGAGTAAAAAAAAAATCAATATAGCTATCTTATTAAGGACAAAAAACGATGCAAAAAATGTCCAAAGTTTTTCTTTATCTTCTCGTTTAAGCGAGATATTTAACATTTTTGAAAAGTGCCAAAAATCGGTTTTTGGCTATACATATTTCGAAAATTAAAAAAGATATCAAAAATCTGTTTACTGCAATAAATTTCTCTTGAAAAAAGAGATCGAGACTACGTACTTAGTTTTTTTCTATCTTGGATAATAACCGAAATACCCTGTATTGGCATCGAAAATAAGCCACCCTGTACAGTCTACAGGTAATACCTCTAAATTACACTATGGGTGGTTTCGACACCGTTATTGTAAGTTGAAAAGCGTAAGTTAGGGTACATTTTTTATACGTGATTTTCTTATGCGAATCCAATAACTTACTGGCAACCTTTAAGCAAATTTAATCTCGAAAACGCGGGGAGGGGCAAAAACAATCAATGCCATAAAAACGATATCGCCAAAGTTTATTTTACCTATGTGGGCCGATTTTGGAGAAATTGCCCGGTCAGTTTGATGCACCCAGTCCGCCCCTGATTCAACATATCATTAAAGGACAGAACGAATCAGTTTTTTTCAGGAATTTCGCACCGAAATTCGTTTTACAAAGCTGTGCCCACGAGGTTATTCAAGAATTTTTGCATAATCTTGTAGAAATTATTCAAAAGTTTAGGAAGTATTTTTTGTAGAGCAAGCACTTAAAACAGGATAACTTTATAAACATACTGGATTCTGAGGCAATAAACGAAAAGGGCATTATTTTAATTGATACTAAAACTGTACTTACGGATTATTTATATCGACAAAACAGACGGTACTAAAAGCGCCGTAAAATTTTATTGCAGAGTATGACAATAACCAATTTTTAGCACTTTCGGTAATAAGCAATTGTTTCTTAAAAACATGAATAATCATGTGTTACAGGATAAACATTCTGGAAAAATGGATAAATAACGTGTTTATTTCATCTTAAACCAATTGCTCTAGTTTATTTTTTTTTTTTTTTAATAGTGGGTATACCATAGCCCAGAGACTGAGTACGGAAAGAAAACGAAAACATTAAATGAAATTAACAGAATTTTTTATACGAACGAAGACAAATAAATAATTCCAAAAACCGGTTTTAACCGGTATTATCACCATTTAATTTTCATTATAAAAAAAATGCGAAAATTATAGAGGCATATTTCTCTTCTGTGTAATAAAATATTATAGGGTAAGTCCGGGATAGATGCCCCAACGGCGAAGATGCCCCAAAATAATTTCGTTATTAACGGACAGGTTGCGCTGGCTTTTTAAGGGTTGGTTTGTATTGCGTATGTGATTGTGTGCAGTGCTAATTTTTAAAAAAAAAACCTTATTCGGGCAAGTTATTTGCAAAAATTCATTTTTAGAGCTTCACAAAATTTATCACTATGGTTTGCTTGTACAAGCATATCAAGATAAAGTACTTTTATCATTGTTTTTGTAGTGCAATACATTTAGGCATACAATAGGTTAGTGTTCGTGCCAAAGTACATATTCTGGCGCAAAATTTAAATTTGATATTTGGCTGGGACATCTATACCGGACGATAGGGGAAGATGCCCTACATGTGTTGGGTGTGGGGAAATGTACACAAACACAAAATGGAATGATGAGTGGGTTCAGTGCATGCATTGCAACAAATGGTCCCGTGAAGGCTGTTCTAAATATGAAAATCTTTGTAATTTGTGTGGAAAAATAATGACATTAAAAAAGAAATAAGTACTTAATTGTTAATATGTTTACTAAACATTTAGTTTCTGTTTATTAATTTGTAATTACATAATATTTTCGTAGGGGCATCTATACTAGTGGGGCATCTTTGCCCGACAGTTTGGTCAAGATGGCAAATGCTCATATTTTAAGTTTTTAATTATTCGAATCATATAAATTTATAACAGTGTAAATTTTCAAGTTTAAATAAAATAATATACATAGAATTGTCATACAACGTAGTTACAACCATAGTTTTTACTCCTTTGTCCAAAAAATATTAGCATCTAAAAAAGTGGGGCATCTATCCCGGACTTACCCTATGAAAGAATTTTAGATGAGAGATTAAGGAAACATTTCGAAAGAAATTTGAAAAAGGCGCAATGTGGCTTTAGACCGGGTAGAAGCACGCGGGATCTAATTTTTACGTTGGCAGTTGTCAAAAAACAATGGAACATTCAAAGATGCTGCACTAGTACTTTATCGATCTGTCTCAGCATTCGATAGAGTGCCAAGGAAAAAGATCTGGAAGATATTGAAACAAAGTATAGTGGGAGAAGTATTATTAAACGCCATCAAGAATTTATATAAGAATAGTAGAAATTATGTGCGAACCCATAACAGCAGTTCCCAGAAATTTATAACAACAGTGGGAGTAAGACAAGGAGGCACATGAAGTCCACTGCTCTTTATAATTCTTATGAATAAAATAATTAAAGAACGGCCTACTGGGGTTGGAATAAACTAAAACCAATATCAATGTGGTGCTATTAGCTAAAAGCGAAAAGGACCTGCAATTTAATCTAGACGTTTGGGCAGATACAAGTAGATACGAATATTAATATAAAAGGGACAAACGCTATGGTTATAGCAAAAATCACGAAACACTAACAATTATGCCAGATTAAAAAATGATTAAAAAAATTTAATATCTAGGGTGAGTCCTAACGCACGGTAAGCAAAACGCACCCTTGACTAGAAAGATCGAAGTAGCCTTACGTCACACACTGCCTGTATGCCAAGTGATTTATACGGTAAGCAAAACGCGCACTTGTCTAGAAAAGACAAACTAGACTTACGTCAAAATTGACAACGTAATTACATGTGTATATTAGCAAAAAAAACGTTTAAATCGTATGTATTACGTGTTCGTAGAAAAAGTAAGCTACATAACACGAGTTGTAAAGCAACCACTCGTGCGTAATATGCTTCTTATAACTCTTGTTATGTAATATACTATTACGTAACAAGACCGAAAAGTGGTACCTACCTTACAGTAAATAGGTTAGTCTGGTGAGTAGGGGATAAAAGGCAGCAATTCGAAGTTCAATTGATGAATTTTTGTTATCGCTATAGCAGACTTGTGACAGCGCATTATCCTCATTAAACAGAACTTTTTTCTTCGCTAATGCGGGTCGTTTTCCGCTAGTCAAGTAAGTCAATTTATTGTACCTTTTCCAAGATTACAAAAAAAAATTACATTTCGCATCCTAATATACCGTCGTCTTAACGTAATATGCTTATAGTTGACGTCATCCCACAGACAAAGTTTTAAAATCTGTTAATTAATTACAAACTGATTTACTTAGATCTTAACAAAGAAATCTGAGTACTAAAGTTTATAAAGCAGAACATGTTTTCGTGAGGATTATTTTTTTACAGCCATTGATCAATGTTTCCTTATCAAAAACCGTTTAAATAAGCCTATTAAGTATGTATAGAATTTAAAATTTTATATCGACGGCACTTGAATCCTGAAAACGTTTAACTGCATGTTCTTTATGGTTTTCATCTGTCAACGTTATACAATTTTTGTTAAAAATTATTTTGATAATAAACTTTTACTTCCATTGAATTAAATCTTTTAAGAACTTAGGTCTTAGTTGTCGTATGCTTTTTTATTCAGCGCTTGTAGTAAAGACGCTAAAATTTTGGCTAACAAATTATGCGAAGAAAAATATGTATTGGCAAAGAAACTGCGTAAATTGAATTCGCTTGAATGGAAACATTGGCGCGAATGTACTTGAAGTGATTTTTTTCCCTTCAAATTTCGTGCGAGGATTTCTAAGCACGTTTTTTACCTTAAGAAAAAAGATGAAACGACAAAGCTTATACAAAATGCGTTAGAGACAATTTTTATTTAAACGAACAGCAGTTTATTTCTTCATGTTATGAATGCATGTTTAATAAAATAATCTCATTTTACACGGCGCATAATGAATAAAGGAAAGGAAATTAAAAGTGATCCATGTTTAACTGTATAATTTTTACATATAAATTAGATTTTTGTGGCAACCGTTAAGTGGACATTTTACATTCTGTCAGAAGAGGAGGAATTTTAAATAAATTATCTTTTTTTTTCATCGTCATACCTCCAAATAAATTGCATAAGCAATGTTTATTATTAACCTTACTGAGTCGCTTATTTCATGTTCATAACATATAGACTCGCACGCGGTCTGTGAGACCGAATTTTGAAATTCGAAAATTAAAAATTTTTTTCTTTAATTAGGTTTGTACTGTTCATTAACATCATTTTGAAATAAAACGTGCAGAAAATAGTTGTTAAAAAAAACGTTTACTTATAATATAATCGCTAAATAAAACCAGTCAATAAAATGTGCAAGAAAAATTAAGCATTACGGATTAACTTAAAAAAAAATTAAAATTGCCTTTTTTTTCCTTTTAAACTGAAAATTAATGTTCAAAAGACTTAAATTATGACAATTATATTTATCTTCAATCACTTTATTGTGACACAACATAGTGACAAAATTTTTGCCATATTTTGCAGTTGTAGGTATTTGGTTTTTCGGTTCTTTTTGGAACTGCAGAACAAACAACGTCATGGTATTGCGTTCTGGCGTGATGTACTTTCTTACTTTCTTGTGTATTTCAAATTACAAATTTGGACTAACCTTTCTTTGATGAAACTAATTTCATCTCGAGTCGTAATGCTGTTTTTTCTACGAATTTAAAATTATATTTTAGAACGAAAGTTAATGTAAACGATATAAATGACAATTATTATGTATAAAGTATTAATTAATCGTTTCATTTCCATAGCGACACCACCACACAATTTTTTTATTCAGTATTCAGTATCAGTATCAAAAACTTTGCACCATTTTACTTGCAAAGGATGCGCGAATTGGTAAATAGAAGAATTTCGATTTTATCTCTGACGGTTTCATGGCCAACGCGATCGAAAAATTACCGTTATTATTCAATTTTTCAGTTTTTTCGCTATTTTTCCGAACAAAATGGCCACTGGCAACTGGCACGTATAACTTTGCAAAACATTTAGTTTTGATGTTCTTGATGCAACAAACAGCCTTGATCAGATTCTAGCGACAACATATCGTGACCCTTCCTAGTTAGCTAAGATCAGTCCAGCGACGTCTTTTAGTTGTCTTTGTTAACCTTAAGGAAATATATACACCACCACTTGCACAATGCTCTGCTTTTACAGATACCACAGCCTATTTTTGCAAAACTTTTGATTTTTTTTTCAATGGTTTAAATGCCCAGGTCTGTCAATTGAATTCCTTCATTAAGAGCCTGCAGAAGGCTTAATTCGGTACTGTTGACACTGAGTGCCAACTTGGCAGTCACAAACTCACAAAAACTTTATCCGAAGGGGCCATTAACTCTGCCTGCACATGGGCCCATTCTGTTCTTGCTACGCCACTGCTCGGTGGCGTATGTTAGAAGTGGTCTTACAGCTTTGTAGATGTAAATGTTACACCCAAGAGACATCTTTATATTTGTACATCCAAACCACATCTCTGAGCCTACCAGAAATTGCTGCCCCTTTTAAGGCTTATTGTGTTGTCTTCTACGCGTATATCTCTGCTGCTTGAAAAGTCTGTTCCCAGATGTTTAAATGAAATAACTTTCTCGATAACCTTGTTTGCTATTTCTCATTTACATCGTAGTGGATCTTTGGCAGTCGTCAAACATTTAATTTTGTCTTCAGCCACTATCGTATTGTAGAGTTCTGTGGTTGTTATTATATTATTACAAAAAAAGAGTTTCAACATATTTTTTAAGACTGTAAAATACTTTTCCCATAGTTTTATTAAACCCTGTTACTTTATTACTAGATTTACTTCTGACGTAAGAGCTAAAATTACATGGAGATAAATTTTAATAAGATTATAATAGACGCTACACCTCGTCTGTTATCAGAAATCGCAGCTAACTTTAACAATGACGTACTTAATAACAGCTCAGTGGTCTTGATCGAGTAAGCAGCCATTGATTATTTGGTTTATTAGAAAATAAGTTACATTATAATACACGTTATCTTGCTCCAAGATATCGATTGACTAAGTGTTGCTACATAAATATTAAATATGAATAAAACTATAATTTATCAAGTCGCACAGCTGAAGTAATGGAACACCGGCTACATCGTAAGTCAAGTCAAATTTAAAACCCAGTTTATTACTTGGAGATCCGCCCATTACATTTAATCAACTTGCAGACCAAAAAATATGCCATTCAAAGTAAAGTGAAATAATTTTTCGGCTTTTGGTGAAACAAACCGCTTTTTATTGGGTTGTAACATGTATTCGTAACGACATAGAAAGGAAAGAATATCTATCAATTATAATCCAACAGAACAAGGAGAGACTCTTTGAGAAAGTAAGAAATTTCATTTATCTGCGTGTGCAAATTAAATTCAACTTCACCCTCTTACACATGCAAACAATTAAAAAAAAAAAACGTTTGCTTAATAACTTACTTCAAAGTCTGCAAACTAATATTATCTGAAAACTTGAACCCAACTATACGTCTATTAGATAAGAAAAATGCTAAATACACCAGACGATTTTACGATACTCAACAGTAATCTACCAACAAAGTACTTCACGATTTAATCAGTTTTTGTCCCAAAATTCTTTAATTAATAACGCGAATTTTTAATAAAACGAAATATCCATAAGCTAATAAGAACATAATGTTGGCCAGATATATTCCATGTACAAAAAATATCCTTTTTATGTAATTAAAGTTATTTAAACACTTGGTAATAACCTCGTTAAATAACATATCAATCACGCGAACAAAATTTAATATGTACGATCATCTAAATGACCTTATTTTAAGTAAAACAGAAACGTTTAGGTTAGCGAAATTGATAATAAAATCAAATTACCAATAAGTCATTGAATATTCACCACACAAACGTCAAAATCCATTGTCACAGATGCATGTGTAAGCGAATTTTTATTCAGAAGCAACCTTTTCCAAAAAATTTATTGCTGGCTTATGGGATACGTGTTTGATATAAAAAATGTCATGTGTGTGTATTATTTTATATATTCCTCAAAAAATTTATAAAGCCTTATTATTCGTTGGTAATTGAATGTATTATTACCTAACATTTACAATAGTTTTTCTGCTAATTTGGATCTCTTATCTCCTGTATTACTGTTATAATTAAGGGTAATAGCCTAAAATTTTCGATGCGGAAATTACTGCAATATGTAGATGACAAGTTGACCTGAAACTTCTTGCGCATTTCCCAGAAATTCTCTTGTTATGTCAGTTTAAATATTCAGATACCAACATGAAGTCATAATTGCTTTAATGGGGCAGGTTTAAGTGCAGCACAAAAAGGTATAGTGGCATCCTGTGTTTTGAAGATGAAGATATCGATAATATTTGTGATTAAACCCAACAGGCTTTGCAATATTTGATTATTTGTTTTCTTTTGTCTCAATATTTGCCAGGGAGAATTTAATATCTTATATGATGAACGACTTTTGTTTTAAAATCGTCGGAAAACAAATACGAGTTGTATTTTATAGTAATTTGATATGAGAAAAAGAATACAAATATTTTCGCCTTATTGAAAGATTTGATTTTGTTATTTTAAAATAATAATAGCGTTTGCATAAAGTTTTCTCACATTTTTACCTTTAATATTAATCCAGTGATCATTTAAATGTCAAAGCGTAAAGACGTTATTTCAATTATTGCTCTGCTCGCCGAGATAAAAAGTGAACCCAAAAAGAGCTATAGTTCTTCAGGCTATCGGTAATTTGGTTCGAAAACAGTGATAGGCAAATAAATAAGATAAAAGTGTCACGAACAATTACAAACAACCTGTAAACCGTTTATGTATCTTTGGAATGTGTTACAATACGTTGTTGCTACGTTGCTAAATGTCACAGCCATGATACAATAATAATTCACAAATCACACAAGCGAATCCAGGTTACTTCGTTGATCAAAATCGACGGTTGATCTGTAATCAACCTCTACCACAAAACATGCAAAAACGAAAACACGGAAGAAATTGGGAGCCCTAAGCCTCCACCAATATTCATATCCGAAGTCGGGAGTATTAATCCGCTTATATCTCTACTAAATAAAACTGTAGAAAATAACTACATACTAAAAGCGCTAGATAATGATCAGATCAAGGTCCAACCAAAAACTAGCGAAACCTGCACTAATATCATTAAAGCGTTAACAGAAAAAAACACTCAATTCCATACCTTTAAACCAAAACAAGAACGAAGTTTTCGTGTTGTTCTTAAAAACTTACACTATTCTACTGAAATTAAGGAAAGCATTGAATCTTTACGCCACGAAGTGCAAAATATATGGAACAAAAACTAAATGAAACAAAAAAACCCTTATCCATGTTCTTTATTGATTTGAAACAGAAAGTCAACAATAAAGAAATCTACAAAATTAAAATCCTTTTGAACACTAGTGTAGTGTTTGAAGCACCACACGGCAAAAGGGAGATCCCCCAGTGCACCAAATGCCAGAGATTTGGACACACACAAAATTTTTGTCAAAGGAACCCAAGGTGCGTTAGGTGTGCAGAATCTCATCTCACATCAACCTGCCCAAGAAATAATGGAGAAAATGAAGTAATTGTGTGTATTGTGGAGAAAATCGTCCTGCCAATTACAGGGGATGTGCAGTGCATAAACAACTGCAGCAGAAACTCTCCCCCAACTCAGAGGTAGCAATAAAGATAATCAATTTAGTAACAACAATGACAATAAAACTAACTTAAACAGTCAACAAAACATAATACCTGGTGTAACATACGCCCAAGTAGCACAACCAAACCATCAGAACGCAACAACTTGTACACAACAATCAAATGATATTAATGAATCAAAAGAAATGATGAAAAAATTAATCGTACAAATGGGCACTATGATGAATCTTCTCACTACCCTAGTAAATAAAATCAAGTAATAATGCAACTACTAAAAATATGTCCAACGTACGCCAACGGCTTATATAAACATATACCTGAGGTAAAACACTTTCTACAAAACAATAAAATAGACCTGTTATTAGATATTAAGTGATTAGTAAATTTTGTCAATCAGTAACGCAAGTTAGTATAAATAGGGAATTAATCAATGGAATTATGTTCTTGTCGACACGTTAGGTACTTATTGTTCTTAAGGGGATAAATTGTATGGAAGGAAGAGGTTTAAAAAAATAATAATCCCAAAAAAAGTGCTTATAAAAAAAACTTTGTCGTTTGGTAAATGCTTTAATTATGTAAGTGCTTAATTTCTGGAATATAAAAAATTCATTAAAAATCAGTGACATTTTTTATAAAAAAATCTTTCATTCATTCGCCAATAGCTTAATTATCCATTAATTTAATAACCAAAAAGAAGTCTCACGATTTGCCTTGCACTAGGGATTCTTAGTAAAACAAAAGTGGTTGATAATTAAACTTATTGATAATCAACCTTCATTAATTAGCGATTAATAAAAATGAACATTTTAGGTCCAAAAAATAATCTGCTATTAAAATTAACAATGATTATAAGTAGTTTATAACAAAATGCTTAGCCTGTCTCATAAACTAAGTACACTTATCTATCATAACTAATAAACAGCTTAGCTTAGTATAAAATCAATACTTTGTATACAGTTTACTGTGAAGATGCATCATAAGAAAAACATATATTTATACTCATAGTAATTTTATCGACTACTTTCAACAAAACCAATTTACCTCGCATTTACACGCGATGTGAAATATTTACTACTATTGGAAAATACAAAATATTATATCTTTAGCCAAATGCATTAGATGACTTGAAAGTTATTACGTTTTACGGTCATATAATGTGTATAAATTGGTATTGTGAAATGGTGTACAAAATTACAAAGCGTCTTGTACATAATTTCTAGTAAATTTTTGTAGGTACATGAACAACAAACATGTTATGAAGCGTATGAAACGCCATTAACAGGGAAAAAATGCAGTAATATTTTATGTTTATTGACTAAATAAATAATTGTACAACTTAATTATAATTTTAAGTTTTTTATGCTCACATAATTATTACATAATTTGGGTACCAATAAAAATTATGAAAAAAAAAAACTAACAAAAAATTGTTTATTTTTATAAATGTACACTGTAAAAAGTGTTTCTGTGAATTTATAGTGAAATCATTTGCATTATTTAGACATGAATAATCATGGTAAATAAACTACTTTTTTCTACGACCGTACAGCCTGCATGCATAAGTAAGTGGGTCCTTACGCCTGGTAAACAAAAAGCACAGTTTTTTTTAAGAAATGATCAAAGTAGACTCACGTCAAACACTTCCTGCATGCCTAGTAAGTGAGTTATAACGCACGGTAAGCAAAACACACAATTTTCTAGGAAGATCGAAGTAGACTCACGTCAAAATTGACAAGACAACTTAATTACATGTGTATATTAGCCAAAAAGCCGTTAAAATCGTGGGTATTGTGTGATCGTAGAAAAAGTAAGCTACATAACACGAGTTGTAAAGCAATTACGCACTCGTGGAAATGCACGCTCCGTGCGCAACTTTTACACTCGTGCGTAATATGCTTCTTACAACTCTTGTTATGTAGGTGTAATATACTAGTAATATCTTATTAATGGGAATGTCAGACCTAAAATGTAAATTATTGACGTATTTTAGTGCAGGGAAAAATCTGTACATTTACTGATATATTTATAATGCTCCTACCATTTTTACGTTTGTAATATGTATTGTTTATATTTATACATTCAGTGATGCGCAAAACTATGGAAACAGACAAATATCTAAAACATCAATAAACATACAACTATGAAATTGGGTATAAAAGCGTTATCGTATGTTTTGAATACGTTGAAAATACTGGTTGCTAGGCAACTTTCGGTTCAACCGGAAATGGACTCAGCTCTGTAATTTTAAATAGAACAGCCGGTATATTTTTACATTTTTGGATTTCTCTTAAAATTTGTTTTATAAGATGTTAAAGGTTATATGGGTCTAAAGCAGAGTTGGGAAAATTAGATTTTTATTTAAAAAATCAAAAATCATTGATTTAATTCCAAAAAACCACAATTTTTTAATTTTTTGATTTTTTTAAGAAACTGGACTATTTTCCGTTTTTACAACTAATTTATTTATTATTCACACAGCGTCATTCAAAAAGTATTAACAAATAAAAAAGTTTTAGGTACAAAAAAATTCTCAGAAACTTTGATTCCTGATAAAAGTTGGTGAATGACCTAAACTAATTAATAATGTAAAAATTTCACAAAAATTTATACAATACCAGATTTAAGTGATTTCAGAAATATTCACTAGAGTAGAGGAGCCTTATTTTAAGAGTTACAAAAAAAAACTTCAAAGGGAGAGATGATTTAGAATTCAAAAATACAACCAAAGGTAAAATATAACGTTAAAATTTCAATTTTTATTTTTAAAGTAGGTAATTTTAACATCCAAAAAGTGCCCTTATTTTAAGAATTTTAAAAAAGTTCAAAATATGTTTACCTAAAATTTAAAAATTTTGCTCAATATAAAATATCGTTTTCTTTTAAAAAAATGTTATACTCTTTTTGGAAACCCCTTTATAAGAAACAAAAATTAATAATTTATTATCGCTTATTTTGATAGTACATACAACCTTTATAAATTCTTTAAAATACTGACTAGGATTTTTCCCACGCGAAGAGATTTTTTCATAAACCAAGCGGCATTTATGAACAATAAATTAGTTATATGCAACAGTGAGCGTGATTTTGCCACATTTGTTACTAAAATTACCTTTATAATGCTCCATCGTACTGTGTTGGAGGTTGTATTATCCCACTCTCATCTGAATTGTTATTTTATCTCCCATGTTCACTTCCCTGAAGAACTCCTCCGAGATTTTAAAAACAATTGAGTTTGGATGCATTCGTTGCATAATGTTGACTTTATATCATCTTTAGTGTGGTTTCAAAACTTTTAGAAGTGGATATAGCTGCTAGTTTGGTTATATTACTTTAAAAATAGAACTGTGTGGGGCGCGAAAATTTAAATATCTTGAAAGTTAAATTTTCCAACGATACGAAAACTGTGATGTGTAGGTGATTTTGTAAAACCTTACCCCGCTCCTGACAAGTTAATAAGATTTAAATGTTTGCTAAATTGTAACAGCCGTTTAACACAATTTTAAATTTAACTGAAAACTGAAAAATCGAAACAGAAGTATTAAAAACATATTTGTTTATTTTTTGTCTGTTATAAAATACTCATATACTTGTAGATTTTATATGTGATTGTCGTTTTTGAAAACACGTGCATTAAAGTACAGTAAATATACATTATGATACAACTTGGACGATTTTAGATATTTTAAAAATAATTTTAGTATCCTGCTCGCCATTTTCATTAAGCTTTAAGTCAGGATTAAACTTTTTTGTAATGGTAATTCCATTAATGAATCATACACCGCGTTTGAAAGACTTGTCTAATGGATACTTCGATAAATTTAAAATTTAGAGCTACAAAAATCAATTACGTGCACTAAAAAACGTTACTCCAACATTTTTTTTATACTGCGGTGAAGCTCAACGAGAGATATTCTATGCTTATGCAGTACCAACACATTTCGAGGCGAAGTGAACTTTTGTGGTGAAATCAAGGTGCATTTATGCTTTTTTCTTTTCACGTTTGGTGGTTTATCGGAATGCAAATGGTAGCGATAGAAAAAATATAGCAATAAATCAAAAAATTCTTGGCTGATAACAAAAGCATTACGCGATATTGTGGTTTGAAGGAACTTCCGCATGAGATTTATTATAATTTTTATGGAAAACACAAAACTTTAAGAAATCTTGCGTGTTTATAAAAATAAAAATATGGATAAGATACGAACGACGATAGATTATTTAGCAATCTACCTAGTGGTGAAAAACAGTTTTGCGACATACCAGGGAAAGTCACGATATGTTTTGCAGAGTTATACCTGCTACTGGCCATTTTCTTCGGCAAAATAAGAGAAAAACTGTAAAGTTGAATAAAAAAAGTAATTTTTGCGATCGCGTTGACTATGAAACCGTCAGATATAAAATCGAAATTCTTCTATTTACCAATTCGCGCATCCTTTACAAGTAAAATGGTGCAAAGTTTTTGAAAAAACCTTGATCGGTTCCGGAGAAAAACGTCAAAAGCGAAACCCCTGCAATATCACTATGATTGAGAAGTTGTGTAACTAAATCTATGCAACTTGCATAAGGGTTTAACATAGAGAAAACCGTCTTTACAAGGACCTCTTTTTTCGCGTTTTTCTCCGGAACCGTTTAAGATTTTTTTTAAAAACTTTGCACCATTTTACTTGCAAAGGATGCGCGAATTGGTAAATAGAAAAATTTCGATTTTATATCTGACGGTTTCATAGCCAACGCGATCGCAAAAATTACTTTTATTATTCAACTTTCCAGTTTTTCCCCTATTTTTCCGAAGTAAATGGCTAGTGGCACGTATAACTCTGCATAGAATTTATTTTTGATGTTCTTGATGCAATAAACACACCTTTATCAATTTCTAGCAACAACATATCGTGATCCTCCCTTGTTAGTATTATACAGGGGTCCACAACCTTTTTAAGAGGGGGGCCACATGGGAATGTTAAAAGTATACCCAGGCCGGAATAAAAAAATATAATTAAACAAATAAGTTTTTTAAATAATATTATAAAATAAACTCAACATACTCAACAAACAAAATATTCTTGTTTATGCTAAATTTAATAGGTATTCTTAAAATTAAGATGAACTACTACCAGTCATCATCAAGTATGTGTTGAGATAGTACTAATGAGAACTATATAATTGTTTCTGTGATATCTGAATTAGTCTATCGATATTTGGTGTCAATTTTGAAACGCATATTTTTAAGAAATTGTTTAAATGATGGTCGGTCGGTCTTGAGCGAATTTTTGATTTAATTTGTTTCATTCTCGAAAATGTTGTTCGCACATATAAGTACCGGCTAATGCAGAAATCATTTTTCTTGCGAAACATTTGAGGTTGCTTTTTTCATTTTTGTCTTATAAATAGCTTATTTAAGGATTTATCGGTTTGCCTAAGACAATAATTATCTGTGTGCAGTAGGAAGAACCTTGGTAAAAGACGTGATATAATAATTTTTAACATTTCTTTTTTTCTTAATTTCAGAAATCTTCCAGACCTTGAGTCATCCGGAATAGACTATCTGTAGTTCATGCCAGTATTTTACTTGAAAATATGTTGGCGATTCTATCCCAAACACCGCATTCATCCTTTGGTGTATAGGTAAGTTTAAGACATTACCGTCTTTTTTTATTTTTATTTATTTAGTCATAAGTCCCTCTACCGTCAGATGTAGGACTGTTAACCTCTTAAGCGCCGCGCTTGGCAAAGCAAAGTGCGCTCCTAGGCGGGGATTGATTTTTAACGCGTGCGTATATATTAGGGTTTCTCATATTTGACGATTTTGCTTGTCCCTGGATTCCGGGAAGAAATCGGCCTTTGTCCCGGGATTTCCCGGGATCCCGGGATGTAATAAATTATGTCAATATATTTTTAAATAAATAACCCAAAAAATTAAGGGAACGGTTTATTACTTAAAAACAACTCCAAGTCATATATGTAATACATTTTGCTCCATGATTATTATAAATAATTCAATAATATTGGTGAGAGAATCATACATTTGGGAATTATACCCTTTATATTGCAATTTCATATTTATGAATACAATAATATAATTTTTACAATGAATTTTTGTAATGTGATTTAAGAAAACAAAGGTGATCTGTGCTTCAGTCAATTAGTATTTTTCTTAATTTATAAGAAAAAGTCCTGCTGCATAAAATGCTCTCTCAGTCTCTATTGACGTAGGTGAAATTGTCTTAAGAGCATCTAGCACCAAAGAAACATCGTTCTCATCAATAAAATTTCATTTATAAGCTAGTTTGCTTTGAATTATCAGGGTACACAAAAATAAAACTGTAAAAGTATTTTGAAGATATTAACTTTGTCATGTAGAGCGGGCTTCTTTGCGCCATACTAAAAGAGAAAAATTATTTTGAAATAAAAATTAAGTTTTTCCGTAATTTACTGTTAGTAAAGATATTTTAGGTATAAAATTGTGATAAGTTATGATAGTATTACAAAGATCTTAGCACAAAATAAACGAAATTAACACTTTTTTAAAATCCCGGGAATTCCCGGGACAAAAAGCATTTCCCGGGAAATATAAAATAGCTTAAAATGGACCGGGATCCCGGGAACCCGAGATCCCGGGATCCCGGGAAAGAAACCCTAGTATATATACGTCACGTCCATAATCTAAACCAGGGTGGATAAAAATCATGATTTTTAAAAAAAAATCAAAAAATCGATTTATTTGATTTAAATCAGATTTTTTTGATTTACATATTCACATGCTGTTTCTGTTTTGTGCTAATATATTTAATAACCAATATATTTAATTCATTGGTGAATTGTTGTCAAAATGTAAAAAGAAATATAATGATTAAGAATTTTGAAAAAAATCAGTGCTAAATGGTGATGTTTAATTAATTATATACAGGGTGAGTCATTAGTGCGGGATCGGTCGATTGTGGCTAAACGGTTTGAGATATGAAGTTGATTCAAATAAATGCTATTTTATACAGTTTTTTCTAAACAACACAATAAAAATATTTTCAAATATACAGGGTCAGTCACCTTTCTGCAATTAATAGCAACTTTTATATTTCAAATACAACACCCAATTTTTTATTTAATATTTTTGACCGCCTTAATTTTAGCTTTGCATCAATATAAAATACTACAGGTTTTTATACGGCGTTGTAAAAAAAATTAATTTTCTAAATTATTCAAGGTTTTAAGTCTTTATTTAAAAAATTCTCCTGAAGTTATTTTGAAGTACAGAGTTTTAATTTGGTATGGACATGCAGAAAAAATTTCTCTGTTCGCTCGATATGAAAAAATTTGAATCACACATACAGGAGTGTTTATAAATAGGTGGCAACTTTCATGATTTTCAAAAGCTCGTAACTCGATTTTTTCAAATGCGAACCCCTGTATTTTTTTATGTCATCGAATTCGTCTTTAAAAGAGCTTCATATTTTGTTGAGTATGTCCTATACCCAAATCATACTTTTCGAGATATTCGACATTTTTCTTCAAATCGTTATTGAAGCAATAGAGTGCCGTGGAAATTGAAAAAACTGACTGTTCACTTCGCTAACGTCAAAAACTTGTCATTTATTTTTTGAATTATTGCCTGTCCACAATGAATATTACTTTACAAGAGCAAATTGATATGGTTTATTCACCATTTCGTGTATTTAATTACAAATAGTAATACAATTTTGTTGTATTATAAATATTATATTGTATCTACTCATATAATCTGTGATTTAAATTGATAATTTTTTTTTAAATCACTTGATTTAAATCAATGATTTTTTTTTTTAAATCACTTGATTTAAATCATGATTTAAATCGTGATTTAAATCAATTGATTTAAATCTGCTCAACCCTGATCTAAACAGATACATACGTCATGGTCATTGCATAGAAGAAATAATAAAATCCGGATCATATTATGAATTATTATTTATTATTTGAAGCAAACTTATTACAGAATAATAATAAAAAAATTATTTTGTTATTAAAAATTAACGTACTACAGTAATAAATAATATTAAAATAAAAAAATTTTTGGTTTTATAAAATAAACACATTACGGACGTATAAACACAATATTATAAAATATTTTTTTATTATATAAAACAATCTCATTGCAGTAATAATAATAAAAAAATAAAAAAAGTATCTTGTTGTTTAAAATAAACGCGTAAAATGTATATCACAGCAAACAGGTTGAAACAAGTTTACAAACACGGCGTCTTATAGTACAGATAAACTAATGAAAACGTGCAGGCGAAAATATTCGACAAGTTCATAGAGATACACACGAATTTGTACAACGCGAATATATCCGTCATACGCGCAAACTAACCAATATTCAGATGACGTATATATACGTCATAAGCGCTTAAGAGGTTAAGTTGTGTTGTAGGTACTGACTTTTTTTCACGTCTTTCTGTCTTTTGCTAGCGTTTTTATGTTTTCCATTTAATTTTTATATCCGTTGCCCCTTTTTTAACGTCGCCTTGCCAGGTTTTTCTCGGTCTACCTCTTTTGTTTTTTACCTGTGGCCTTGCTCCTTAGGCTTTTCTGGTTAACCTTTCTTCTTTTATTTTATAAATGTGTCCCAACCATCTCAGCTGTCGTTCTTGTATTTTTGTTTCAATTGATTTTATTTTATATCGTTCTCCGTCTGCTTCCTCCTGATTCGATATTTTTTGTTTTTCCTTGGATTTTTCTTAAAAATCTAATTTTTGCTGCTTCACTTCCGTATAAAAGTGCCGGAGTTACTACCTTTTGTCCACTTCCACTTTTGTTCGTTTTGGGACTTCTTTATTTCCAAAAAATGTTGTTGTTATACTATTAAATATTCTTCCCACATTTCCTGTCCTTTCGCTTATTTCCTTGTCCATCCCTCAATTTTTCTCTATGATCACTACTAAATATTTAAAGCTGTCTACCTGTTCCAACCTAAGCCCATCCAAAGTGATGTTATGTTCTCTGTTGTAACGATCATAATATTAGTTTTTTCGGTATTTATTTTCATGTTGAATTTTTCCAATTCCTGGTTAAAAGCTTCTAGGTTATGTTGTACATTCGTTTCTGATTCCGCAACAATGACCATGTTGTCTGCGAATATTAGCTCAGTTATGTTTATTTTTTCCATTTCCCAGTTATCTAGCTGAAATAGTCTCATTTTTGTTTTACTTCTTTAATCACCCCATCCATAACTAACGAGAATAATAATGGACTGAACAATTTTATGACACTTCTCTTCTTTATTTTCACAAACCTGAAACTATAATCAAAATTTTGTGCATCTTTCAATTCCAGCTAAACTTGCACTGGGTTTATAAATGTCACAGATACTTTATAGTACAAAATATGAGCCATCACATGTTTTTCATGGCTAGACCGATTACTTAATAACTTGTCCTTGTATATCGCAAGTATCGCGATGCAGGTTTCATAATACAGCATCTGATATTCATTATTCCAATGGTAATATTATGTTCGCATTCAGTTTCTATACGTATTGAATATCTTGTGCATTGCAATGTAATTCAAACGGTACGTGATAGCAGGAATTATCAGTCTAAACCGGAGCACGTAAATGAAATTTATTGGAACGTCATTTCGGGGCTACATTTTCTACGTGTTTCAAAAATTCAAAATCTGCAACAACATTACCCATTGCTGGTTGATCGTTCCTGTAAATTATTGCCTTGCAATGTGTTGATAAAATTCTCCTTATTGAATGGCTCACCTTTTTATTAAAGTATAAGCCGGTCTGGTGTTGGAGCACGAAATAAAATGTAAACGAAGCCGTATTACGACGGGTATTAAGTGCGAATGTGGAGAGATGTAGCGTCATTATGTTTAACAGCGCGTTTCTAGCATTTTTCGATCCAATGGGCTTTCTCTCGAGGTACTGTAGATTGTACTGTTAATAATTTGGTGCTTTTTAGAGTGATAATAAAGCAAGAACATGTGCGCTGTTAAAAAAACAGACGCAAAGGTGTAATTTCAACAAGTCTGAAAGTATAAAAAGTCACTAATTGTAACACAGATGAATGCAAAATAAATACGCGAGTGCGATTTGAAGCTTTTCGATCATGTTTTAAAAATATTCAAGTGCCTTTGCCTCAGCGTCGCGATGCCGTTACCAAGGTTACGGATAGTTAGTCGGCAAAATATGCAAATTTGAGCAATTGTCGTGTTTTGCAATCAAGTGCATTTATTTATTCAAACTGTTGCGAAAATTTAAATTGTCGGCGAAGCGAAATACCTGAAAATCAGGGCGCTTAAAACTATTTAGCGGTTTATTATTTCATTTTAACTACGTTCTATTAAAGAAGTAAGCTTTTGTAAGCTTAATTGAAGCCAGTTTTCTAGTTTAATATTTAAGTTTTCTTTAAAGTTTAGCTCTACGTCAAAAAGTAACTTTAACTTGGGAAAATAAATGATTTAAGAAAAGTGTAGAGTTTTCTTTTAATAAAGAGTAATTGAGCGCGAGAATTAGATAGATGTAGGTACATAGTGCGTAAAAGCATGGAAACAGACAATTAAGGTAGTAGTAGTAGTCTTTATTTGTTCAGAAAAATCCAAAAAGGCATAGAACATGTCACAATAATGATAATAATAATACACACATATAAGAATATATACACAACACAAAATTATATTTACTTAAAAGAGTTTTTAAAGTAAGCATCATTATGATATTCACTAACTCCATAGTAAGCTTTAGAGATTAGGACATTTCTTAATCTTTTCTTCAAGTCGGAGGTGGGTAAATTTTTTATACTCTTAGGTGATGTATCAAATTTGTTATATATTGCAATAATTATAGAGGCAACATTTTTTTGAAGATAAGTATATTTGAAGCAATCGGGCTTTAGATTTCTTTTATGTCGGGTATTGGCTGCATGGTTTCTTATATTCACTTCGAACAGATCAAAATTATTTCTTACGAAAAGGATAGCTTCGAGAATGAATAGACAGTAAAAAGTTAATATTTGTTTGTCACGAAAAGTGTCTTTACAGTGAGCTCGGTAGTTTAGACCAAAAATAGTTCTTATACATCGCTTTTGTATAATAAAGAGGCGTTTAGAGTCACTAGAGTTACCCCAAAAAATTATAGCATAGCGTAACCTAGATTCAACATACGCATGATATGCAGTTTTGTCCGCGTTTGTACTGACCAGTTTTTTTAGGTTTTTTAGTGCGAAAGGACACCGTGACAGGCTTTGTGACAGGCGTTCGATGTGGTATGACCAGTCCAGTCTAGAGTCAATACCTAAACCAAGAAATGATATTTTATTAACAACATTTATAGTTGTGGAATTGTTTTTAAGTTTTAAGTCGGAGGTTAATTTATTTTGTGAAAATTTTATTACTTGAGTTTTATTGACATTTAAGGTTAGATTGTTTAATGTGAACCAATGTTGGAGTTGGCCTAAGCAGTCAAAGAGTTTTTGTTCAGAATTTTTGGAATCCGAGTCACTAATAATAGCAGATGTGTCATCGGCAAATTGTATAAGGGAAGTTTTGGCAAAATCTGGAAGATCATTAGTGTACAGTATGTATAACAGGGGGCCTAAGATTGATCCTTGCGGGACTCCTTTTTTGATTTTCTTTTTGTTGGATTTTAGAAATTTACCTGACGAGTACTATTTAAGATATTACAATGAAATTTGGTATCCGAGCGCCTATCATATTTTTGGATTTGATGGAAATACTAACCAGGGAAGGTCACGATACGTTGTCGCCAGAATTTGATTAAGGCTGTGTTTATTGCATCAAGAACGTCAAAACTAAATGTTTTGCAAAGTTATACGCGCCACTGGCCAATTTTTTTTTGAAAAATAGGGGAAACACTGGAACGTTGAACAATAAAAGTACTTTTTTCGATCGCGTTGGCCATGAAACCGTCAGAGATAAAATCGAAATTTTCTACTTACCAATGCTTTACAATCCTTTGCAAGTGAAGTGGTGCAAAATTTTTGAAAAAATCTTAAACAGTTCCGGAGAAAAACGCGAAAAACGAGGCCCTTGTAAAAACGGTTTCGCCTTTATTAAACGCCTATGCAAGCCGCATAGATTTAGTTACAACAGATATACCACAACTTTTCAAATCATAGCGCTTATGCAGGGGTTTCGTTTTTGACGTTTTTTTTTCCGGAACCGTTTAAGATTTTTTCAAAAACTTTGCACCATTTTACTTTCACAGGATGCGCGCATTGGTAAATAGAAATATGTAGATTTTGTCTCTGACGGTTTCATGGCCAACGCAATCGCAAAAATGACCTTTTTATACCAATTTATCAGTTTTTCCCCTATTTTTCCGAAGAAAATGGCCAGTGGCACGTTTAACTCTGGAAAACATTTAGTTCTTGATGCCATAAACAAAGCTTTGACAGATTCTAGCGACAACATATATCGTGACCTTCCCTGGTAAGCTGAAGAAAATTACTTCTAAAAATATTTACATTCACATTCACATAGTCGCATATAAATCCAGAAAACGTTTAAATGCGTTTTTTACATTCTCTTTGGCATCCTTTAAAAAACTGCTATTGGCTTAAAACTCATTTTATTAAATTCGGAATCGTACAACACAAATTGCTTAAAATTCGATCATCCAATTGTCCCAATACTATTTACTGAATCGAACTAAACATTTTAGACATAAAACTCAATTAAGGCTGTTGACACCCTTTCCGTTCAATACCCGGCGGATAGGGACTTTATAAAATAAAATTAAACCCAACATTTACATATAGATTAATATTATTTCTTACCAATTTCACGAACCATTCGTTGCGATCATAAAGATACGGATATCATTTATTCAAAATTATTCAATCTTATTGTATAATCTTTTTGTTATTTTTTAATACACCAAACTTAATGGAATTAAAAATAATTTGGGGTTGCCTTTGAACAAAACAAAATCATTTTGTTCATTAGACACGTACAAGTATGGAAACCAATATCTACAATATTATTGAAGGTATTAAAATAAAATTTGGTATCTGAACGTTATTGTATGTTCCGGATCCGATAAAAATATTGTGGTTGCGATACTACTTCCGGTTCAACCGGAAACGGACTCAAACTTAAAAATTGTAAATGGGTTTCTCTTTAAATTTACATTTAACAAGGTATTAAGTTATATGGGTCTAAGAACTACGGTTTTCGTGAAATTTACATTTTTATATAAATTTTGAGCAATACTCCACTTTCAAAAAAGTTCAACATAACCTTGAAAATGCAGAACAATTTTGTCTGAAAATTAGATTGACAATAGAATAATTAATACTTTGCACCAGGGACCGAGAACGGAACGAAAACGAAAACGTTAAACGAAATTAACCGAAATTTATTTAAGAACGAAAACGAAAACGAAAACGAAATTATTATTTTTCGTTCAAGAACGAAAACGAAATAAATATTTTCCAAAACCGGTTTAAACCGGTTTTATCACTTTTTAAATTATATTTGTTAAACACAAACGCGAATTTACCTTCTATGCTGGGGAGACTCAACGAGGCAGTAAAAAATCTCACTGGAAATAAGTGAGCTTCACTTTTCTCCATATACATAATATGTTTTAACAATTTATTGTTTATACTTGCAGTTTCGTGTAACACAAGAAACGGTACAGATATTCTCTGTACACTTGATCGGATATATATTATTAATATTGTATGTTTTATTTGCGTTTATAGAGTAAATAAAAGTAAAATTTACTCTTACTTCGAAAACGACTAATGTAAAAGAAGTTTATTGTCTGATGTGTTGCTAGAAAGATTAAATGGATTGTGAAAATGTATATTGTGCAGTATGTACAAAGTATTAAGTTAAAGTATATTTCAAATTAATTTTTTATATATTATTAATGTGTAGGTTTTATTTGCGTTTAGAGTTAATAGAAGTTTTCTTCCAATATCTTTTTTATTTACAACATTCATGGGAACATTTAGTGAACTATCCACGTGAATTAATTTGTTTGTCTTTTGAAATAATTACAGCAGGATCTAATTTAATTCAAATTCATAGATTTTTAGTACTAAAACCTCGACTAAAACAAACTTAAAACAGCACTGCTATATTTTTATATTTTTAAATAAAAATCGTGTGTACAATTTAAACTAATCAAGTTGTATTTTTGCACCTTACGGGTGTTATACTAAATAAAATGGTTAAATGTTAACGTGTTTAACGATTTGGTAAAATTAAAATGGCGGTGGCTCGCCAGTCTAAAATATGCTGACTAGGGATTGTAATACCGGTAAACCGGTTTACCAGTTTACCGGTAAATCGCAAAAAATGCTTTTCAAATTTTACCGGTAATTTTCCAATTTTTTACCGGTAATTTCGGTAATTTTACAAAATCTTTCTAATCGTGATAAAAATCTAAATCAAATAATCGAAAAAGAATTGACGTATTGTCAAGGAGAAAAATAAGGGGAAATCATACAAATGGCATAAATGATTGTTTACTCACTACTCGACCAACAAGTGTAGAATCCGAAAGAGCTTTTTCCGCGGCTGGATTATTTTCTACAAAAATTAAGTCGCAATTAGGAGAAGAGTTTAGATAAATTATGTTTTCTACGTGTTTATTTTTTAAGAAAAGTTTAAAATAAAAAATATTGTTTATAGTTTGACAACATATTTTATGTTATATCATTTTATATTTTATGTTCAGAATAGTTTTAGTTTCATGTGTTTTTTGTAATGCTGGATTCAATTTTTTGTAATATTTTTATTTTATATATTATATATTGTTATTTTATATTGTATTATATAAATATTACATAAAAAATTTAACGTTGATGACTGTTAACCAGTGGTGAGCTATGAAATTTTTAACAAAGGGCTCGCTCATAGTTAAATAAAAACAAAAAAATAATGTTAATTATATGTTGGAAAAAAAATGGCATTTTAAATTCAAACGTGAATAATCGATTCTATTGTGCGACGGGTTATTCTAAATTTAATCGTCATTGCTTGATAGACATGACTTCGTCGCTTTACAAATATATGTAATGACAATGATTTTAAGATATATTTTTTCTTGAGAAAATGGTTAACAAGAAGAACAAGGGGCTCGCAAATTAAGGAATAATTTAACAAAGGGCTCGCGCGAGCCCCCGCGAGCCCCCTACAGCTCACCACTGCTGTTAACTGATATATTGTATGAAACTGATTGGAATAGTTTATGCTTCAACTATCTCAATCAGTTCCATCATAAATAAATGTATATAAATATATTTATTTTTAATATAATTTTCGGAGTTTATCCGGGTAATATTTAAATTGGCTCGACGTTTCGGCAAGCCCTCACTTATAGGGGATACGCTGATAAACTCCAAAAACGATATTAAAAATGTTAGTAACCGCGAAAATCTAAAAAGAAACAACATAATATAAATATATATAATAATATGGTTTACCGGTAAATTACCGGTAAACCGGTTTTGATCGACAATTTTACCGAATTACCGGTAATTCAAAAAGTCGGTAAATTTACAATCCCTAATGCTGACCGTGAGCATCAAAACCCATCGTCGTCGTTTACATTTTAGTGGAAACGCAAATATTGTTATCGTATTTATAGAGGATTGTAGTGACTTGAAAAAAAAATTAAAGTCCTTGATTTTTTGGCGACAAAATAAATTGTAAAACCGGTTTTAACCGTTATAATTTCGGTTCACGAAAACGAACGAAATTTTTTCGTTTTTAGTCCCTGCTTTGCACTAGCTACAGAAAATCGTCAAAAACGAAACTCCTGCAAAAGCGCTATGGTTTGGAAATTAGTGGTATAATCTGTTATAACTAAATCCATGCCACTTGCATAGGCGTTTAACATAGAGAAAACAGTTTTTACAAGGGCCTCGTCTTTCGCGTTTTTCTTCGGAACCGTACTACATTTTTCTCTTTGCGAAGCCGAAAATGGACGCCATTAAAAAGATTTTGTTTTTGTTCATAGTGTTTACAAATCTCGTAGCTTTGTACTTTATTATAATCAAAGATGAATAAAAATAATTAATAATCCAATAAGTTATCAAATCTTTAAAAACCCATCCGTGACTTATGACCCAACCTGTATAATTTAGGGTTCCAAGAAAGTATATTTATTTTTCTATGTATTTTTTACACTAGTTTCAAACTAAATTTAAATCTCGATTGTGAAAATCTACTTTTAAACGATGAATGAAAATTTACAAAAACAACATATTACATCCCTAGAGTTATAAATTATACTTCTACAACGCAATATTACAAGCAATTCTGAAAGTTTTCGCAAAGCACAATTTCGTCTAATGCACAAACATGAAAACATCATATCATGACATGTTTAGAATGATCAAATATGTGGCAAAACATCTGTGTGCCGAGTTGAATTTCAACTGCTGCTGTACTGCAACAAGATAACATGTATTATGTGTTAAACTTAGAAAGTTCAACAACTTTTTTATTAAGCAATAAGTCTTAATGCAATATTGAGTAAAACAAATACTATGACAGCGTTGGGATTTCTAGAGAAAATAAACTTTATTTTCATTACTTCTTGAAAAGTCGTGGTAATATATATTGCTTGTTTGTACAGTGCGTAATAATTGCTTTTTTATATAAACACACTACATTACATTCTGAAAATTATTGCAACACGATATCTATAAACACTAAACTACAGCAAATATCTTAAAGGTTTCAGTTATAATATAACAAGTGCATTGAAAATTATCGATAATTTTTGGTAAATATGCCCGAATGCAAGTTGAGCTGGAAAAAAAACACGAGTGCACGAGTGATTTTTTCTGATTCGACTTGCATAAGGGAAGATTTGTCAAAAATTATAGATTATTGCAATGCACGAGCTATATTTTGTCAAAAAAAAATCCTTCACCTAACCTACCTGTCAGAGTGGTGCGTCAGGGGTGTGGTTTAATCTACAGGGTGTCCCAGCCAAGACGAATTATTCGATAGCTCTGTTATTAGTGATAATATTAAAAAAAGTTCAATATAAAAGTTGTTTGTAATTATTTACTACATAACCTAAAATTATTTTCAACTATACACAGTGTTTTGTTTTTGCGCTCTGATACCAAACATAGTTTTTTTATATAAAACACCCTGTATATTTTGTAATTTTTGGATGTAAAATTAAATTCTCTTTCAAAAATATTATAGGATGTTTATGTCTAAAATAAACAGTTTTTGAGTTATTAACGTTTTTTTGAAAATTTTGACAGATGCAGACCTTTATAAAAATATTTATATTTATTAACATAACAACACCAGAGCAATTTACTCTCGTAATTTATTAGACGATAGTGTCGTAGTGATTGTTGATTGGTTAAAATTTTAAAATAATATACAGGGTGTTCGTTTTACTCGGTCCATTTCGCTAAACTTTAAACGCATGTAAGTCATTTTTTTTAAATGGAACACCCTATATATTTTTACATTTTCTTGTAGAAAATTTAATTATGTTCCAAAGTTATAAAGCATGCTTTATGTCTAAATAGATTATTTTTGAAGTTATTTCGTTTCTTATGTTTATTTGCGAGTATTTTACCTAAAATATCGGTAGTAGCCTTTGAAAATTGAAAACAATTTGTATGAACTGTCAACCAAAACGCTTAATCAGCACAATTTTCACTATTGTGCCATTAAAATCCATATTTTTTAAGAGTTGTAGTTCTGATGTTATTTGCTGCCATTTATGCTGTGTATCTACAACTCTTAAAAAATATATATTTTTAATGGCATAATAGTAAAAATTGTGCCAATAAAGTGTTTTGGTTGACAGTTCATACAAATTGTTTTCAATTTTCAAAGGCTACTACCGATATTTTAGGTAAAATACTCGCAAAAAAACATAGGAAACGAAATAACTTCAAAAATATTATATTTAGACATAAAACATGCTTAATAACTTTGAAAGATAATTAAACTTTCTACAAGAAAATGTAAAAATATATAGGGTGTTCCATTTAAAAAAAATGACTTACATTCGTTTAAAGTTTAGCGAAATGGACCGAGTAAAACGAACACCCTGTATATTATATTAAAAATGTAACTAGTCAACAATTACTATGACACTATTGTCTAATAAATCACCAGAGTAAATTGCTCTGGTGTTGTAATGTTAATAAATATAAATATTTTTATAAAGGTCTGCATCTGTCAAAATTTTCAAAAAAACGTTAATAACTCAAAAAGGGTTCATTTTAGACATAAACAACCTATAATATTTTTGAAAGAGAATTTAATTTTACATCCAAAAATTACAAAATATACAGGGTGTTTTATATAAAAAAACTATGTTTGGTATCAGAGCGCAAAAACAAAACACTGTATAGTTGAAAATAATTTTAGGTTATGTAGTAAATGATTACAAACAACTTTTATATTGAACTTTTTTTAATATTATCACTAATAACAGAGCTATCGAATAATTCGTCTTGGCTGGGACACCCTGTATATTAAAGTAACGCTACCGGTCGCCGAAATTTGTCAAAAAATTATCAAGACCAAAATATTTAATTTCTTCTCCCAATTTATATCTTTGACCAATCACAAACTCAGATCACAAACGCAAATTTGACAGGAGGAGCAGCATCTGACAGGGAAATTTAAAATTATTACCGTGTAATGATGCTCCTATTGGTGTCTTTAGAAGATTTAAGGTTAGTGATTGGTTGAAAACGCCAATTTAACAAGTGAAGGAAATTTTCATTGCAAAATCCACATCCTCACTCTACAGGTGGTGTGGTGGTGATATCTTAAATTAGCTAGCTCATGTTCGGTTAATAGCAAGACTATGCCGTTTAATGTTTTCTGCAGCATTGGCAATTTGGTTAAGCTTGTTATTTCTAAAAGTTTACTAAAAGTTTTTTTACAATTTAAATAAGTTTAATTATGAATCAATTATATTTCCTTGTCTCTTATTGAAATACTTCGTCCTGTCGCGAGACTCCAGTCTCTTCATCGATAGTGGTCTAATTTATGAATAAGTTATATGTTATACATTTATAAATTATTCATTTAATAAGTGTATTTAAAATTATTAAAACCTATACCTGGTTTAATATTTTTCCGATAGATTTTCGATTTAAAAGAAAAAGTTATATTTAATTAGGCATTAAGCAATTGCTGAATAGAATCAAGAGATTTTTTCTGCAATCGTCACCAAAACAAGCTCAATAAGTACCCAAAAGCGGCTGTAATAATCATTTTTACTGCCTAGCTAGGCAGTAAATAAGTAAAATGCGCTACGCTCATTGAGCGTGCTTTTGTTCAAAGACGCATATTTGACAGGAAAATGAGATTCTGACAGATAAATTATTAACGATTTTAAAAAAATGTCCGTTTCGATTTTTGTTTGTTATCTAGCGTGCCATAAACTTTTTTTTTAAACAATAAGCATCACTGAATACTGAATAGGTGTCATAAGGAGAAACAATTTGTCTAATTCTTTGTAGCTCTTGCCGCTTGCAAGATCCTAATAGTTTTCCTTCTAAGTGAACCACTCTGTATATTGGTGGAAAACAGCATTTCAAAAAAATTAAAAAACACAGTAGAAATTTGTTTCAAAGCTATATAAATATCGGCCCAATAAACAAAGACGAAAAAAAACAAGGAAGTTTTATAATACAATCTTGGTTTCCGGGTTTGGAACCGCGTCTTCTATATTTAGAAGTAGTTGACGTTTCGACCATTGTGTCTTGGTCTTTTTCAAAACGACTAATTTGTTAGGGATGTTGCTGGGTTTATATATCCAGCTTGTGGAGGCGTGGCGTTCCGCTTGATGGATTTGTTCCGCCTCAGTGATTTTGTGATGACTGGTTTCCAGATGTTTGGGAGTTGTATGCCTGTGTCTCTGTTGTAGTTGTTTGGGTTCTTGATGATTTCCAATGATTCTCGATATAATCTTGGCTAGAAATGGTTTGCGCGGGCCAGTCGTTTTGTTTCTCTGAAGAGGATGTTGTGTCCTGTACCCTGGGCGTGTTCTGCTACCGCTGACTTATCGACTTGTTTTCTTGTTGTTTGTCCTTCGTGTTCTTTGAGACGAGTTTGTATAATCCTGCCAGTTTGTCCTATGTATACTTTTCCACAGGAGCAAGGTACAAAAACGCCACAACAAAAGAAGGAAAAGAAAAGAAAGAATACATCGCTACGACTTACTTGCCCTACATCAGCGGAGTGACTAACAAAATATCAAAGCTTCTACAAAAACATAAAATCAAAATCGTTTTCAACGCTCCTTTGAAGCTCTCGAATAAATTAAGAAGAACACACGACACAGGACTACACCACGTGGGAATATATAGCATACCTTGCTCCTGTGGAAAAGTATACATAGGACAAACTGGCAGGAGTATACAAACGCGTCTCAAAGAACACGAAGGACAAACAACAAGAAAACAAGTCGATAAATCAGCGGTAGCAGAACACGCCCAGGGTACAGGACACATCCTCTTCAGAGAAACAAAACTACTGACCCGCGCAAACCATTTCTGGTCAAGATTATATCTAGAATCATTGGAAATCATCAAGAACCCAAACAACTACAACAGAGACACAGGCATACAACTCCCAAACATCTGGAAACCAGTCATCACAAAATCACTGAGGCAGAACAAATCCATCAAGCGGAACGCAACGCCTCCACAAGCTGGATATATAAACCCAGCAACAGCCCTCATAAATTAGTCGTTTTGAAAAAGACCAAGACACAATGGTCGAAACGTCAACTACTTCTAAATATAGAAGACGCGGTTCCAAACCCGGAAACCAAGATTGTATTATGGATAACGGCCGCGGAAGCCTCAAGAATAAAAAAGGAAGTTATAATTTTACCTTCACCTTAGGTATTTTTGACATTTTATTATAATAAAGAGGTAATTTTACCATTATTACGTTTAAAGCAAGAATTTATAAATTTTTATTTTTATTCAATTTAAAATTTCAAAGCTTCGGTCCGTTTCCGGTTGAACCGGAAGTTGCGTTGCGATTCATCGCGGTATTAACACAGTATAATTGTATTTGAATAACAGAGTTCATTTTAATCTTTTCAATAGCATTCTAGATATTTGATTTTGATAACACTTTGGCCCAGCACTGTATGTCAAGACGTTCAGTTTTATTTTAGCTTCGTTTTCATGTCTAATTGACCTTTTTTCCCCACTTAGTTTCATACTAAACTAATATTGTTTGTTTTGAAATTGTTTTCAAACGTTAATAACAATATCACAAAATCAGAAAAGCTCAGGTGTTCGTTTGAAAAGAGTATGCTTGTTCATTTATTTACAATCAATTTCATGTTTATTTTACGTTCTATAAGCCTTTGGTCAAAATGGGATGATTCAGTGATTGAAAATATTGTACATTTCAAGTTATTTCCTATCCAAAGCAACAACAAAGGGACTAGATTAATGTCAGCTTAAAAAAAACAATTTTGTGCGTTATGTTTTCCTCGTTTCTGATATAAATTTAGAAAGCAACTAAACTGCTACGTTCTCAACAAGCCGATCTCTTTCAAGAAGGTTTATTAGTGTATTTGTGTGTTTAGTATTGGAGACGAGTACTGCAACAGAATCAGCAATAAAATTCTTGTTTTAAAAAAGCAACTACGGCCAACTCCTTTCAAAGATTACAAAAACCAACGGAAAAGTTGGAGCAATAGCACGGAACTGCAGTATAAGCGCTTAATAAAAAGTTTGTGTGGAGTAACTTATTTGTTCTTTAGAGTGGAAATGATCTTTGTTTGGTTAGTGCTGAACTTTATATATTATCATATAAAAGTACACGAAAAGAGGAATTGTTTAGAAAGTAAGTGGAAATAAGAAAATTTAGAAAAAGCAAACCCTAATTTAATCAAAGTATTGAATTAGATTAGTGTGATGTTACACTTTCTATCAAAAACAACATTGCGTTGATTTAAATCAGAAATACTGTTAGGTTATCAATTAATGTAAAATGTTAACTAACTTTAATATACAAGTGTGGGATGAATAGTTTCTGGTCTAGTGTAGGGCACCTCTATAAACAGGGTAAGGACAGGCGCTGAACAATCTTCTATTGTATATACGGTCGAGTTTCGCTTGCCTCTAGGCTGCGACCTCCAGATTTTATATAGTTTGCATGGAGATCATAGGCGGTTGTACACATTTTATGTTTTCTTGCGTGCTCAAAATGTTCAAGTGTGATCCAAAACTTTAAAATACATTAGTGATAGTTGTGTAAGTTATTACCATACGCAAATTTCCTAGGTTAAGTTAAATACAATTATTTTTTTAATTTTTAAGAAAATGTGCATTGTAATTGTTTGTCTATATCAATTTAATAGCAATGATTGAAATTAATCATGTAATTCTGTCATAAAATATGAAATTGAATTGATGAATCTATACTTTTCAGTTGCTCATTGGACATTAAAACAGGAATTAAGTAAACAATTGTTTGCAACTTTATTATCATAATTAATTAAAGATGCTTAATATTCGTATCAACACATTTATCTATCTTGAAAACAAAGATCTGTGTGGCATAGAATTAGCTAAATTTTGGGATTTCAATATAAATTTAAAGATCAAAGCCGTTATTAAATAATTTTGTTAAGTTAGGTATTAGGATTCTTCATTTGATAAATATCATTGAATTAAAAATATTTTTGTTAACGTAAAAATAAAAAATATGTTTATTATAACGTCTTGTTTTTTATTCCTTAAAAGCAGGGCTCGAAACCGAAAAAAAAATTGGTTAACCGTTAACCGAAAATCGAGAACTTTACCTAAAAACCAGTTTTTTTTATAAAAAAAAAAAAACAGGTTTGCTGTAAAAAAAAACGATTTAACTTTTAAACCGGGTTTTCACCGGTTTTTGACATTATTTAGAATAGGAATACAAATTATAAAAAGATATTTTTAATTTTATAATATATCTAAAATCAAGCCTTTAGTAATGACTTCTTGTAAACTAATCGCATTTAATACAGATTATGTATTTTTTAAAGTAATTGTTATCCAAAAACTGTTTAAAAACCCGGTTTTTAATTATTTTGATTAAAGTTACAGTTTTTTTGCCAATTAAAATAACGGTTTTGGTTAAAAATCACTTATACGGAAAAAAACGGTTAAGCGGTTTAAAAAACCGGTTTCTTACCCTGCTAATAGTAAGTACAGCAATATATTATTGTGAACTATCGTACACACAAAAAAAAACATTGTTAATACATATGTTTTAAATTCTTTTATGTACACTGCGTGTATCATAGGTTGCATGCTTACAGTGGAAATACGCGCTCCGTAAATGTTTTTTATACATTAATAGCTAATAACAATTATTAACCCTTCATTTTACTCACTTTTTAGTTGCTATACTTACTATTGCATCTATTTCCGCATGCCAATTGAGTTTTTATCTTCAAATTTGGTTTAAAAATTGAATTAATAACAGAAATCCTATATAATCCCATTGCCGCTATTAGAAATTTGGAGGGTTTGTGAAGCTTGGCCATACACTGTTAAATAAAGGTACTCTAATGCAAAGTGATGGACACAGAAATTAAAAACTAACTTACTACGAGTGAAACTATTCGATGACGGCTGCAATGAACAAGAAATATGTAGCAGAACTGCACAGTAATTAATTTAAAATTACATCAGCTGCAGCTAATTCCATCATTCTACATACATGTATGTGTTGATACATAGTGTAATTTGCACCTTCTGCATACGTATTTACTTACCAACATCACTTTAGTTATTCCTAACATGCATCGCACGCCTTTAATAGAATTAAAACAGATTAATTTATTTCATAATAAACTGTTATTCTATGACATGGACTCAAATAGCTTCGCATCGTCCAACTTTTAAATTAAATTCAACTCCCTATTACAATTTTAAACAGATTAGTGCTTGTTGAATTTCGTTTTTGCTCGACGTTAAATTTTGTTCGTATTAAGCTAAGTATAAATACTGAAAAGTTGTCTGTCAAGTTTTATTTTACGCTTATTATACAATAAGTACGGTGAAAAATTGGTTCGCAAACTCCGCCACTAAATAACTTTAAAGTTTATGAATAGGGTGTGTATAGATACTGAGGTAATTAACGTAAAGGCTACGGAAATATTAATTAATATTTTCATTAAAATTACTGTTAGTTATAATCCGTCCTCTTCTACCGTTATGGTGTCGAGGCGTCGTGTAGGTGTACCAAAGTTCTCCGCCTCCGACTGTCCTTCGTTTTCACTCAGTTTATTTCTTCAGAAGCATTCAAGTACAAATCAGGAATTTTTTGGATTTTTACTAGAAAGGGACCAGGGACAGTAAGTTTCAGAGATTTTTTTCGTCAATACAAACGCTTAGGAAGAAATATTACGATGGACAACTTCTTTACTGGACTTCCCTTGACACCTTTGATGCTCTTCTAAACAATTCGGTGGTGGAAACGTTAAGGCTAAACAAGACCTGGATCTTATCAAATAAAGTAAAATAAGGATTATGAATCAATCTTTGGTTGCAGTGAAGAGCTCTTGGCTCGTCGGAAGTAAACTCAGGACTTGTTCTGAACTGCATACGGACACTCAACGTGTTAGAAGCAGGAATAATCTTAAACTGGTATGGTGCCCAGGGCTCACTAATATACCAGGGAACGAGAAGGCAGATTGCCTAGCCAAAATTGGCAACGAGACACCTTTCTTCGGACCAGAACCCGCAGTTGGCACATCCTATAGAACAGCCAAGTGGTGTCTTAATGACAAACCCATTCCAAGGCTATCCTGTCAATGGTCTTTAAAGAAAAGACAGAAGAAATGCTCAGGATGCGCAGAGCAGACATCAGAGCAGCCACAGAACTCGTCACAGGACACTGTGGGCTAAACAAACACTGCTAGATAATAGGGCTCTCAGAGACCGATATATGCAGAGGACGTGGTGAAGAAACTCCTCTTCACTTAATAAGCCAGTGTGAAGGATTTACACCCTATCGGCGTAGACTTTTAAGGATGGAAAAAGCCAACCAAGAAGAGTTCAGAAAAACACCCTTAAAGAAAATGCTTGAATTTTTTCAAAAACACAGGACTTCTTTAAGAGGCTATCACCAGAGTGTACAATTGACCAATAGTTCGCAGTACAGGAACCCGAATGGAGACCACCTCCGCGGTTATAACAAAAAAATAAAAAAAGGCTCTTCGTTGGCCACACGCAATGTTTTTCAACATAATAGACGTTGCTGCTCTGGCTGCCTATATTATTTATTCCGAAAATAATCCGGTTTCAGCCAAGCCAACAAATAATCGACGGACTTCACTCAGGGAACTGGGACGCCAATAATGGATAAATCTCGTCTCGTCTCGTCTCGTGGCAACACTAATAACACGCTTGTCGATATTGTTTAAACTTTCCCCACCATAGGTACTTTCCAACTGGGTATTCCGCCTCATTATTTCTTTCAACTCTGCCATTAAATTACCAATCATTTCATTATATATATTTTCTACTTATTCCTGCAGTTCTCCCAGAATATATCTTAAACCTACTTGCGAACAGCTTATCTCTCTTTTGAATTTCTCCTAGGCGTATTGTCATCTCTTATAATCTGGCGTTTATTAATTAATATAAGCATAAAAAAATCAAAAGAAGCTAATTTAATTTTAAACAACCTTTATTTTCTTACGAACGCAGCTTTGCAATAAGTTCGCCCTAAAGTAAATTTAGAACTAATTAAAAGCAATTACAGTAAGATAATTAATCGCAAACTAAATAAGGATAAAAACGTACACGTTGAAAAAAATGCAAGTTTCAATCAACTGTTGCCTTTATGCTCAACTCACGTTTACGAACATGCAGAAATTCAATTTCAAGAAACCGATACATCCGCGATATTTATATTTTAATATGTTCACAGATTTTGTCAATAAAATACATAATAAATAGTTTTCGTGGGGAGAATAAAAGTTGATTTCACAGCGGCAGAAGCATTAGTGTGCGTCAATTTTTTTAACGAAAAAACGAATTCGATTTGGTTGCAAGTCACGATTTAACGCAATAAACTAGCCACTGAGTTTCCTCTTTTTGTGTTTCACGGTTGCTTTTTTTACCGGCATTATGTCACACCGAAGAGTTTTATAGAACCAATAAATATTATCATTTTTGTGATGTTATAACTTTAAGATGTTATTTGCTTAAAAACCCATTATTGCCCGGTGTTCCGATTTTGGAACATAGGCATTTTTTTACCCCTACTATTTACCGCCATTCTGCACCCACTTTAAATGGTTATGCGTTACAGATAATAGACCAAACAAACATGTTTGAACACATTTATTTTAATTGTGGCAATATTAAGTGAACAGTTTTAATTTAATTCTGTAAATAATATTTACTAAAAATGTCGTTAAAAAAGTAAGTATATTTTTGTTTATAATATATTATCTACAACAAAATATACTTTTATTATAAGGCCTAGTATTTATAGATAGATTATCATTATTTTTAACTATACAATATCATCACTTTTTTAACAATTTATATTTAAAAAAAAATTCCAATACTGGAACACCAGGACAATAAGTACACTGAATTGGAAAATTTTGGTTGGCCTTTTACTAAAGCAGAATTGTTAGAAATGGTGGAAGATGAGAAGTTCTGGGAAGATATGGAAAATGTAGACATTTTTATAACACCTCCAGATGATGGTGTTGACAGTGAAGAAGACAGTGCTGACGAAAATGAAGGTAAAAACATAAATCATCTCAGCGGACGCCAGTTGCAAGCTCAAGCTGTAGCTACAGTTCAGTCAAGAAGAGATGATACTGTTCATTTGAGCAAAGAAACGGACGATGAGAACAACCTTCCACTTTCGGAGCTTCAAAAGCAGATGAATCGAAAAAGGGTTATAGAAAGAATTTGGTCAAAAACAGATTATTTCATTCGTAGCTTTGTACCGTTCGTATCTCCTAAACAAGTCCTAAATCTATCATGTGATCCAGTGGCCTGTTTTGAATTGTTTTTTGATCAAGAAATTGGTGGATTTCTAAAAAATATGTTTGTTACATACGCACGTTGGTGGTTCAGTAGTTATAAATTTACTATCAAAACTACGTAAAAATATTTCATTCAAAATCTATGCCGATAGATATTTTTATTCTTTGAAACGTGTACATCGTTTACAAGAATTGGGATTAGGCTATACAGGTACAATAATGGCTAATCGATTAGAAAAATGTCCTATAACGAATGTGAAAACTATGAAAAAAAAAGAACGAGGAACCTACGACTTTTGCATGGATATAAAAATGGTTACCGTTACCGCTTGGAATGATAACCGAGTTGTTCTTACTGTGAGTTCTTGCAATACAGTACACCCAATTGGCCAAGCTCATCGCTAGATATCCTCCGAAAAAAAGAAATTGCCTGTTACACAACCACATGTCATTTCTATGTACAACAAATACATGGGTGGAGTGGACGGCGAGAAGAACAAAATGGATCATTTGAATTTCAGAAGAAATATAGTTCAAGTCTATTTAAAAAATTACGGAACTACCATTGTGGAAGGAGGAAGGCCAAAATCCTCTTAATAAATTGGCAGTCAAGTTCCAGAGTCAACAAGATATGATCGGATCCGATCACTGGATAATTTCAGCTGCAAAGCAAAATAGATGTGCGCTTTGCAAGAAAAATGTCACTAAATGTTGTGAGAAATGCGGTGTCAATTTACATGATGGAAGTTTTAAAAGTTTCCATGTTCACTGAAATGTTTACAATAATAAATGTTCATAAATAATTTATTGTTTTTGCGTGTATAATACATTATTATTTGCAAACGTTTTATTTCCAATTATACCTTACTGTATGCCCAGTGTTCCAAAATTGGAACACATCAAAATACTGTAATATTTAATATTTTTTTGAAAAATATAAATGTATTCTATTATTTTGTGTTATTTTTATGAAAAATATCATACATTACCAAAAAAAAAAAGAAAAAAAAAAATTAATTCGGGCAAAAATGGGTTAAACACAAAAAATTACATATAAGGTGTGACAATAATGTATATGCGGTATGGTAAAATGTGTTATTGTAAGAGTTACATAATCGGTTAAATTAGGAAAGTTGTGCAAAATTTCCAGTCATTACACCTTTAACTTTTTTAAATATTTGAAAAAACTAAAAATAGTAAGTGAATAATCATAAAATATTATGAAATGTAAAAAATATCTTAAATTATGTAAGTTTTACTTAAGTACAGCTAGTTTAATTATGAGATGGTTTGTTTTGTAAAAGTAATGCCCGTCTAGTAAATTTGAATAATCTTTCAACAAATATAAAACAAAATACAGAAAAATGCAGAATAATTCAGCACTACCAAATACGCGGTAATTTCAAAAATTAAAAATGTATTTAACTCTTCACATACCTTCGATTACTTCCTACTTATAAACTTCTCGTAAACACGTTATTTATAGCTGGAATAATAATACCAGCTCCAAAAACACGCTCTAAGCAAAAGATATCTACCATAAATACATTTAGAACAAATTAAAAATAATTTTAGTAATGATTAAATATATTTTGTGTGGGTGTTTAAAAGATTTCAAAAATCTCGATAACTTATGAAATACTAGATTATTGTAATAACCTACTTATTTTTAAAGATAAACATAACAACTCATACATCAGTTAAACGAGAAAAACATATCTTTTTATTGGTTTCACAGCCACTACAACCCGAATTTAAAATAAGATATAACAATATAAGTTTGTCGAAACGGTATGTAATATGCTATATATCTCAGTATCCACTTTAGGGAAAAATGTTTTGAATAAAAGTTGTTTGGTACTTAGTTTTTCACCATAAGTCAAAATTTAAATTCTATTTTGTTTTGAATAACAAAAGCGCAATGAAAACAAATTGATTTTTTTTTAATGACAAGATACCCCTATATTATACTCATTTGATAGAGAATTTTTTTCTCTTGTCAATTATGCAAAACTTTAGTACCCTTACTTAAGAAACTTTTTGAGAAAAACGCAAAAAATACTCTCAAATTATTTTAATTGTCACAATACAATACATTAGTGTATTTATGTATTATACCAGGATTGCTCGGAAACCAGTTAGACTGCTATGGTTTTTAAGAAACAAATGACGCACAGTTGTTATTTTTCTAAACGATAGTATGTAATATTGTTTTTCTACGACCACTGTCAAATACTACTGAACAACCTGAATGCATAGTAAGTGAGTCCTTACGCACGGTAAGCAAAGAGCACACTTGTCTAGAAATGCCAAAGTAAATTTACTTTAAACTTGACAGGGTACATAGAAGTGTGTTACCTAACTATAAGCCAAAAGACCTGTAAAATCGTATGTATTATGTGATCGTAGAAAAAGTATGTTACAAAACACGAGTTGTAAAGCAATTATGCACTCGTCGCCACGCGGTTCCGTGAGCAACTTTTCCACCCGTGCGTAATATGCTTTTTACAACTCTTGTTATGTAATATACCTACTATAGCTTTCCCGGCAAGTTTCAAAGCGTTAGCGTATTTGAGTTTTGATTAATAATATGTTTAACATCGATTTAAAGAAAAGACTGTTAATTTATAATATTATTTCAATGTTATCAATACCAAACTTATGCCGAAGATTGCTCTCAAGAGACCAGAATATGGAACGAACACTTGGATTCTGCATCAAGACAATAGGTCTGCTCATCAAGCCCACTCGACGCAGCAAGTTTACAAGATTTAAAAGTTGAAGTGCTGCCGCATCCATCGTATTTGGTCCCGTGTGACTTCTTTCTATTTCCGTAAATGAAAAAAGACGCTCGGCCTTTCAAGTCTGATTAGGAATTAAATAACACTGTAATGCGTACACAGAACAGGATAAAAAAAAAAAAAACAGAAAAATGGATTATGCGCTTGGATCGTTGTTTGGAGAACGACCGAAATTACTTTGAAAAAACAATCAATTTCTTCTTTTGTTTACATGCTTTTAAGACAATATTTTTGGAATATTCTACATCATAAAAATTTACAGAATTACGTTACAGTAATATCTCGAAACATTTTGATATTGCAACAGTAACGTTAGCTATTGGCAAAAAAACCGGTGTTGACAGGCCACGACCGTTTCTTTAGAGAACGCGCAATTAGTTCGGCTGTCCTTTTAACTCGCATTATAAGCTGCTCAATTAACCACCGACTTTTTCTACAAAATTGAAGGCTTACGAAGGTTGTACAAACAAAAGCAACAAATGAAACCACAATTTCTCGTCAACTTCCGAATACGACAACAGATTAATATAATAAATAAGCACAATTTCTGTTTTAATAACCTTCTGTTAAATTCAACTTGTACGTTTAATCTCATTGGGCCGTATGCATAAGCATAAATACTTATTAGTTCTAAGTATACTTAAAAGCAAATGCTAGACGCATAATCTTTTACGGAGCCGCATGAAAAGTTGGAACATTCAAATCTGGAAAATGCACCGGTAAAATCATTCAAATCTCGAATCGTTCAACGCTGGAATCACTTAACCCAGGAATCATGCAACGATGGAACCATGCAACACGGAAATCGTTCATCGCTGGAAAGCTCAAATCTGGATTCCAGAAATTAAGAATTTTTGCTTCCCTCTATATTACAACAGCCAAAGTATAATATAATTACAGAACTCTTCGTTTTATATTTTGTCTTAAGTATTGTACAGTGTAAGATAAAAACATCGTATTAATCGTAACTCAAGGGCAGTGCCGTAACGAGGGTATGAAGCGCCTGTGGCAAGTGTCTAACTTGCGCCCCCCTAACCCAAAAATCACCAAAATTTTGAAAAATTTAAATATAACAAGTAAAATTTTACTAAATGCAAAATGTTAATTACTTAGTATTAATTCCATAAAAATGAGTTTCCTGTAAAACAATTATGCATTTGTATAAATAAATAATCTATTAAATAAATTTGTATTTAAATTTAATGGCAAATACATTAAAGAAGTACACGATATAGGTACAATATAAAATAATGCAATAAAAACATAAATAAGTTCAACATATTTGGTATGCTTAGTAATTTTTCTAGCTTTAACATAATGCAAACACATCTATTATATCATCATAATTTAGTGTTTTTGCAATATCTTTTTTAATTGATATTATAAACATGTTTCTAAATCGCTCTGGTCCAATATAAACGATTTTACAATTTTCAATTTGCTAAACGAACGTTTTCAGAAAACTGTTTTACAGGCATGGTTATAAAAATCCTTATTGCTATGTATAGATTTGGATGCGTGTTTTGTATGCAGTAAATCTATCGTTGACTTGTACGAGTATTGGATCTAAAACTTTACACATTTTTTTTTTAGTAATGCAGTTTCATTCATGGCAAACGAATCATCAGTAGCTTTTTCACCAGACATAATTTTTATATTGCGCCGTCTATTTTCTGGAATATAAGTTTCAATATTTATTGTTTTGACTAAACTTTTTGGCTAGTGTCCTATGACATTAATGGAACTTTTTTTTTATCTTAAAATTAGTTTCCGACCATGCACCAACTTTTATCAAGAATAAAATTTTCTGGAACTCGATTATTTTTTTTTCCATTTGTTGCGGACTTTTTGGATGACGCTGTAGACAAAATACATTTTTTAAATTAATTATTGATGTTATGGTCCTAGTAACTTTTAATGTATAAGGTGTATGTTTCAAATTACAAACTTTATTTACCAAAATTACGTCAAAACAAGAAGATACCGAAAGTGGTCTGCGCGCATGACGTGATAGTACAACATCTTATGCATAGAAATTGATCATGTGTATAGTGGGAAAGCAGGTGTGCTTGTGAAATAAAACAAGGCGAAAATGTAGTATAAAAGTTAGTTCAAGAAATTGAAAATTCTGATCGTGAGACTACATGCGATTTTTTTTACGACACTATCATTAGCAATAGTTGGAACAGTACGTAAAAACAAAAGGGAATTAATTAAGTACCCATTTTTTTTACCGAAACAGAAAAAAAGGGTCGTCTGCTCCAGGTTATTTGTATAGTTTCCTACTGCCCTAAAAAAAGGCAAGGTTGTTATACTGCTTAGCACTTTGCACAAAAATAAGAAAACTGGTAGAAAAGTCTTCAGAAAAAACAATAACAATAATACTTGGCTATAATGATACCTAATCAGGTGTAGATGCTGTAGGTTAGATGACTCGTAGTGTGAAAAGAATGACGAGAAAGTGGCCATTAGTCATATTTCTTAACACGATCGACGTCAGTGTAATGAATGCATTCATTATTTAAAGGTTTGGTGTAAATTGCTCGAATACAATTGCTAGAAGGTAAATGGGCGTTTACACAAAAAAATAAAACTTGATAAAATATTTTTTAAATGATAATCTGATCTATAAAGTTTATTCTCAACCGCAAAAAATAAAAAATAAATCGTCCAGTTCCGAGAAATACATTTTTAAAATGCCCTTTATATTTCAAATTCTGAAACGCGCTGTGATTGGCCGTGACGTCACTCTCCGCACAGTCCATGTGCAGCGGACTAGTTCCTATGCATCGCATAATGACAAGTTGTTATATATTTTAATATAATATGTTTTTTCTTTTATTAACTATGTATATTATTGCAATGTACGTAAATTATTATTGTGACATGTTTTACACCTTTTTTGGGATATTCAGAACAAATAAAGATTATTATTATTATTATGTAAGGCGCGAAGCGCGCGACGAAGACGCCGCGGGGGCGTACTTTGGCCGTCGATTGTAAATAATAAACGTAATCGAACAACAATTGCAATTTATTATAATGAATAAAATACAAACAGTACTGCCTTTTAACAGTATTAGCAAAATAATGATCTCAAGCCAACCCCGAGACCCCTCAGGGTGGCTGCACAACATATCTTAAGTGTTTTTAACATAAACAAATATGAAATTCCTGGACCAGGCATATTTGTGTTCAAATATTCTTTACGTATACAGTATTGCGAGAGGTTTTAACTAGTTGTTAGTTTAGTGTATATTTCATTATAAAACAAAGCAACTGTGTAAGTAAATTAATTATTTTGTAGAAATAATTCGATATTACTAAGGTCATTTAACAGGTGAAGATTAATTTATTTTTGCCATCTACAATCACTCAAAATATACAAATGCGTGTACATTAAAAAAATTTACTACTCTTTTAGTCATAGCTATATTTAAAAAAACTCATAAAATTAATCTTAAATTCGAGGTAAATAAAATATGGGCTATATATAATAGTAGATATAATGTTCAATTCAACGATTTTATTATATTAATTTACACTTATAAGTTTTGAATGTTATCAGTTTTATGCTTAGATCAAATAAAAAAAGGTATTTGGCTTTTTGTAAAACATGCACTGTTAGTTCAGTATAAATATAATACAAATTTCATAAACGAAGCAGCAGTGCTTTAACACCAATCAGCATTTTTAATCAAACATAAACATGCACCAAATAGCATACTACCAATAAGTATTGTTTAAAACTGCAGATTTTTTTGTTGGAAAGTAATAGGCTGTTTCATATTACATATTATTGCCATAACTTAATGATAATGTTTTTCACTTTAGTGTATTTTTTTGCATAAATACTATTTATGGGTTTTGGTTCTGGTTTTTTTTGTAGAAGTGGTCTTAACATTCAGGCAAAAAACACCATGGTTGCGTTATTGTTATATTTACAACAAGCACACGTGTGATTTGCCTCACCGAGTACGTAGACCGTAGAGTGACGCATTTCTCGTGCGCATCGTCCAAGCCGTTTACGGCGCAACTTGCCGCGGGAAAACTTTAATCGTTAATAATAAATAAACGAAGTTGATTTAAACAATTTTAACTTTACATACGATATTCTGAACACCAAATCTATCAAATTCTGAAGAAATTAAAAATTAGTGTAAACGCCCATGCTCGAAATACAATTGCTTGAATGGGAAATTGCTCGAAAGTTAAATTGCTCGAATGACAATTGCTCGAAAAACAAATTGCTCGAAAAATTGAAAAAATATTACCTACATTTTTATAAATACAAAATAATTAAGTGTACCATAAAAGTTGTTTACATTTGTTTACACTTAGAAAAACTAATTTAAATTCATTTACAAATACATGTACACTTATTCAATTTGTTGTTGAGATAAACACTTTAAATATTTGAAAATATTATATACTACATAACTGTTCATTCTGACTTTATTGTTGTTATCTTATGTTCAACTATTCATAATGCTTATCTCAACAACAAATAAAAAACCTTCGTAACATGAAGCAAATGAGTTTTAAAAGGTTTTACACCTTGTTTTTTTTTTCACAGCCTATGTTAATTTAAAAAAAAAAAAAAAAACATTTGTAACTTGCGCATTATTAAAAATAACAACATCCCCATATATATTTGAAATAAGAAAAACAGAAGTAAATGTTATGTACATTTTATTGACAAATAAAATATTTTGTATTCATAAAAATTTAATAGTTTTACATTTTTTTGAGCAATTTGTCTTTCGAGCAATTGTCATTCGAGCAATTTACCTTTCGAGCAATTTCCCATTCGAGCAATTGTATTTCGAGCAATTGTATTCGATCAATTTACCGCCACCCTTATTTAAAAAGCTGTTAATCCTAATTTTTATAGAAACTATGAAAGGCACCGAAATTTCATAATATTAATGCAACCAATTAGCCAAATATGGAGATCAGATAAAAAACAAGTACTACTTTGGGGAAACTGTCATCAGAAAAAAACTTTTTTTGTCCTGTTAAAAGTATAGAAAGAAGCAGACAACATAAAACGATAGCAAAAAAATATATATTACGGTACATGCAGGGTTAAATACGCCTTCTGAGGCTTAAAAAATCTTGGTGAACGTTTATGAACAAAGAGTTTCGTCATAGAAGTATGCAAGGATAGATATCACTTTAAAATGGTCCACCAATTTATTTACGTGCGATAAAGACTTAAAAGATTTCATAATAGTTTTTTCAATACAATAATTTTAAAAAAAAATACTATTACTTCTTTCTCTTAACCGCTCTGCCAAGTCTATCAGTAAAAAAAGTAACTTTATGTCTAGTTGGTTACCGCAAGAATTCACAAATCGTACAAAAAAACAAACGAAAAACGTTCCAATACACTATCATCTGTAAATAAGTAATAAATTTCTTTTTCGCTGCAAAAACAAAACAAACCAGTTTAAAAAGGACTATCGAAATGAAACAAATTTCAAACGTTCAGCATTTTTTATTAGACTCTGCAATATAATATACAGAACGCCAAAAAGATGCATTTGATATTATATTGTTTAAAAAAAACTAATTGAAATCGCCTTTCAAGTTTCAACTGAATATTTGGTAATATTGAAGGAATAATTTACGTGTTTAAGTAATATTTTGGCTTTAAAATTAAAAATTATCCTTGCAGGTATTTGAAAATAATCTAAATCTAAAATGTTTGAAATATTTTTAATTTCTCTTTGGATTAGTATTAAGCACAAAATTTAGCTTTGCCAAATTTAAACGCGTATACTCTAGCTATTATAATAAGCGAGATCCCAATGCTTAAACTCGAATTTCAATCACCCTGTATAAGTACGATTTTAGTGTAAAAAATGTTCAGGATACCATACACTGCAATACGCGACACAACTTTGACTGTAATTGCTAACTTTAAACATATTTTAAACGACATTTTGACCGTGCAGCAAGACAATTTAAAAACTGTATTAAAGTTTTAATAAGCGTTAAAACTGCTGAGCTGTTATTCTTAGTTAAGTTATAAAGTTTCCTAACCTCATATGAAAGTTTTTTGCCACATGGTAGTTTAACTTTTGAGACTGTACTTGTTTTGTAATTGTCTTTTGTTGAAAAGTGATACCGTGCATTAGACAATAAAATATAATTAGCCTTTATTAAGTTTTAGCATCGCCCTGTCTCCCTACTTTTTTTTAACGAAAAGAACAAGCAGTAATCTGACGAGAGAGCAATGGTGTAGCGGGGCAAGGCGAGGGGGGCGGTTCGCCCCCGGCTGCACTTTTAGTCTACCATATTGGGGTAAAAATTAAAATCTCGAGGGTAATGAAGGATCAGTAGATATAATAATCAGTACCGGCACTAGCGCTATTAAATTCACAAACATCCATGTAAAAAAAGGATTTCTTATCGAAGCTAGAGAATAAAACCGGCTAGTCGACCTGGCTACACTAAAAACCCGCCCCCTTGTAACGACACAAATTCCTAGTAATAAAATGTATGATGGGGTACCAACCATTCAATAAAATTATGAAACCTTTAATTTATTTTAGGCATTAAATTACATGCAATTTTAAACTCTATTATATTGCAAACATTTGGTTTGAGGTATTCTGTATTAACCAATCGTCGCATAGCGTCTAATTATTTGTAAATCTAGACGTACAAAAGTTTTAAACAGTGGTAAGAAAGCTTCCAAATCATAGGGCACCAAAAGCAGAGTGTTCTGACGATTTTTCATTACTTGTATATGAATACAATTATTGTTGGGAGGTTTTTAAGTGCGTGATAATAATATTGGTCGTGCGCGACTGGCCTAAGTGGGTGTTAATTAATGCAATTTCACAGATATACAGGGTGTTTCTGAACGATGTAGCATAATTTCTACTGGTGAATCTACATTGAAAAATAGGACGATTTAGCCCATCATGCCTTATAGAAAGTTGCATCGTTGTTAAGTTACAGCCCCATGAAGAGGGGATGAAAAATTGTTGTTTTATTGATAAATCAAGAACGCTTTGACCTACCACATTTATATTTGGCACGTATTCTACAATAGGCAAGCGTGTGCTTATGCATAAGTTTGAGCGAAATCCCACCATAGGGGGCGCTACAATCGATAATAGCAGAGAAATAGCCTGGTGTATTTTTTTTGTCGATCGTAATTTCAATTTTGTATTCAAACAGTCGGATGTACATTTTTAGTAACTTAAAGTTTTTTGATAGGAGCCATCGCTTTGGAGAAAAACTCGATTTTATTAAAATATAACTCTGAGATTTATTGAAAATATTTAACAAAATTATGTTTTATACAAATAAAACTGGACATAATAAATAACTAATCAAAAACATAAAAATAACTAACACAACTAAAAATTATTGTTACAATAAAAGAAAATATGACATCTGACTACATTTGTTTTGTTTGTTAATTCACAGTAAACTAGTTTTTGTTAAATATTTTCAATAAATCTCAGAGTTATATTTTAATAAAATCGAGTTTTTCTCCTAAACGATGGTTCCTATTAAAAAACTTTAAGTTACTAAAAATGTACATTTTAGACCTACTTATCCGACTGTTACAATAAAAAATTGAAATTACGATCGACAAAAAAAATACAGCAGGTTTTTCCTCTGCTCTTATCGATTGTAGCGCCCCCTATGGTGGGATTTCGCTCAAACTTATGCATAAGAACACGCTTGCCTATTGTAGAATACGTGCCAAATATAAATGTGGTAGGTCAAAGCGTTCTTGATTTATCAATAAAACAACAATTTTTCATCCCCTCTTCATGGGGCTGTAACTTAGCAACGATGCAACTTTCTATAAGGCATGATGGGCTAAATCGTCCTATTTTTCAATGTAGATTCACCAGTAGAAATTATGCTACATCGTTCAGAAACACCCTGTATAAAACCCTTTATCATTTTTATTATTTTTGGGGTCGTGTCTAGGCAGGGCCTAGTACGTTTTTTGTTCCTGAGCACTTTTGACCTATTCGAACAAGCAACAAAAATATAAATTTATAGCATAAACTGACGTTTTTCAGTTTTTCCGTTTTTTGTTTTTAAATTAAATTTTAGGCTGAAATATGGTGTTACGTTTTTAGAGTTTATGTGAATTTTATGTAAATATATTATGTACATGTTCCTTTACCTAAATAGAAACCCTTAGTGAAAGTTTTTACCCTTATTAAGAACAATTTCGTGGGGGGTGGGAGACGATCTGATTTAAAAAAATCAAAATCAAAAAATTTTGGATGATGCGCAAAGTACTCTGCATTATCTAACTTTGCATTAAAACATGTACGAATATCTAAAATTTAAAAAAAAAATTGCGTGCGACGCATTTTATCTCCCTCACTCTTCTGTGTCGATCTCTACCGGATTTTGAAAACTTCAAGAGTTGGCAACCTTTATTTAGAGGGGCGCCATTTTTACGAATCTATTAATTTAGCAAGCAATAGACTTTCCAATCTTTTAGTTTGTTAATTGTTTGTCATGGAAACAACATAAACTACAACGACCGGCTTACCTGATTTATAATGGTTATTGTTAAACACCTTTTTTTTAAATTTGGCAATGAATAAAGAAGTAAAATACCATATATAGTACCATATGTAATACACCAATGGATTCAGAAAAATAAATGCTATTGGATTATGTAAATAGCAAACATTGCGCCCATAAAACAAAAACAAATCGATCTGGGAAAAATTGGTGACCATCATCCGATCCGGCTTAAAAAGTTGCTTGGGCAATGTTTTTACACATTTGAAATATTTCAAACTCCAGAGGAGTTATAGACGATTTTCAAAAATCGTATTTTCCGGTTTTTCCTCATTTTCTCGGTCACCGTTTGAGATTTTTTCAATTTCTCTTTGGAATGTTATTGAGCACGAAATTTAGCAACTTTGCCGAATTTAAACTTATACCCTAGCTATTATAATAAGCGAGATCCCCATGCTTAAACTCGAATTTCAATCACCCTGTATTGTAGAAAAACATGCAGAAGCATGTGTTATTGACATTTTTAAACAGTTTTTGCAACCACTTGTACGAATAACGTTCTTAACCCCTATTCTCCGCAATTAAGAAATATTTATCAAAATGTTTTAAAATTCAATCAGTTGTTTAAAAATGGCCATAGATACATGAAAAATCACTTTTTATTAAATTACAGGACGCAGGTCCTGACTTAGGAGCTGTCGTTATATGACGACGCTAGGGGAATATGAGTACAAATAATAATAATAATCTTGGTATGTTTTATAATTTCAGATTTATTTGTGAAAGTATATTACAATGTAAATTAAATTTGAGACATATAAACTATAAACTTATAAACTATGATAAGGTTGAAAGCAAGGTATATATAGGATATTGGTCTAGCAAGTAAAGCACTGTAGATGAACATTTACCAAATTTACTCTCCATTATTTCATTTCCTCGATAAGTTTTTCCTTGGTAAGGATCAAAGGCGATTAGATAACCAGATGGTGAATTTTGACACCAAACCTTGTATCCAAATCGTACTGGTTTATTTCTAATCGCTTGCTTACATCCGTGCCTACCGAAGTATTCCACCATTGCCTCATCATGCGATATTGCTGAGGTGGGTGTATAATTTTCCATACATTTTTTTTGAATATATGAAATTAATGGTCGTAATTTGGAAAACTTATCGAGCTTGTCTAAGTTTAAATTTGATTTAAAATGAAGTGATTTCATGATATTATCAAATCTATCCCTCCGCATAGATTCGTATATCGCAATGTTGCGCAAATCACTACATGTACTCCAATACATTGCTTTTCCTGGCAATGGATTGTACCCAGAAACAATTAAAATGGCAAAAAATACTCGCAGTTCGTCTTTGGTTAATTTTATATCTGGCCAGTTTTTTGATAAGCAATATTCGGAACTGGCAGTAATAATTAATTCGATTAAAGTATCATCAAAAAACCGTTCAAAATATTGAACAGCAGTGACTTCATCAATATTTTCTTCCGCCATAAGATGAAATTGACTAGGTTGTATATGTATAGTTTTACCGCCACTGCTCCATATAATTTGATCTTTTTTTGATTTTTTGGTGATCTTTGGTATTTTGTTTAGGTTGAAAATAGTTGAAACTTCTTTTCTAGTCTGTTTCTTCTCTGCCGGTGCCATTAGTTGATTTCTGGATAAACAGTTTATATTCGTCCCTTCTTCTTCATCTGAATCTTCGTCTGTTAGCTCATTAACTGCAGGTGGTTCAATAAAAATATCTTGGTCACTATCATCATTTTCTAACAAATCCATCATTTCGGCTACACTCAAAAATCTAAGGACAAATAGGGTATGTTAGTACATGCATTCTCCTAGCGTCGTCATATGACGACAATCAAATTTATAGCGAAATAACTCCCTTATAAATGTTATTATAAATAATTACATTTTATATAAAAAACACTTGACTATTATATATTCAAAATATGTAAACAAATAAAATATTTTTACCGTAATTATATTATTTAGTACTTACTTTTTTGACGACGTCATGGTTTTCGTGTTCTCTCGTAAATTGGTCACTTTTAACAATTAAATATGTTCGAAGTCTGCAACTTACTGCGATGCAATGGCTACATTTACGAAAACAATTGTTTACCTGAGTAATTAAACTTAAGCTGACAGGTTTAAAATCATCAGGTACCTGACAATACACCGTTATTACAGGACAGGTAAACGTCGTCATTTGACGACGCTAGGAGAATAAGGGTTAAAGCGATACGGTAATTATTATTGTACGAGACACATTTTTTCCTAACAGTTTTGAAAACCACGTCTGCAAGGAAAGATGGAGGTACCACTATAACGACGGTCAAAGCTGCCCAACGAATTTGTATGTAGATTTAGGGCAGAAAAACAAAGGGACAGTTACTGTTGTTGGATAGAACAGGATAAATAAATAAATGGCCAGCTTAACATTTATCCGGCAAGATCATAGACTACATACAGAAATACTGCAACGTTTTTTACTAAAATAAATAGATTAATAGTTGTGAAATTTTTAGTCCCTGTAAGACTAAAATTGTTAAAGAAAATTTATGGAGAAACTTTATCAAGCTGACGCTTACGAGATTTATAATTAACTTCACTATACCATTATGAACGTTATAAAGACATTTTTCACAACAAAGTTTGTATAGTGCATTACACAATATCAGTAGCTCTTTACGGTGATTTGAACTACAACCTTGTTATAAACAAAAATAAAACCACACCATAATGGGCTCCACAACTAATTCATCGTCTTTAAACCCATTATTGTATCATATTCGCTGGACTTCGTAGTTGTACGTATTTGCAAGTGTGTTTGTGTGGTGTACCTACACACATTAGATAACAAACCTACACTCTATAATGACCTTCCGTTATTATTTTATAATTAAATTGCCAATACGTTCTAAATAAAAAAAGGTAAGATGTATCCTTGGGCTCGTTTAGAACCTATTAATAACCTTATATCTTTATTCGTGAATTTTGCTAAGAATTATAAAGAAATTCTTCAGTATATGAAACTACTGAAAGAATAAAAATGTAACTGAGCCATTAAACCAGCGGTTCCCAAATTGTGCGCTGCGGCGTCTTGGGCTGACCTTTATACAGTAGTGTACCTCTCCATAACAGGGTATGGCCAAGTTTCATGCGCCCTCCAAGTTTCTAATAGCGGCAATGGGATTATATAGGATTTCTTTCAATAATTCAATTTTTAACCGAAATTTGAAAGTAAAAACTTAATTGGTATGCGGAAATAGATGCAATAGTAAGTATAGCAACTTAAAAGTGAGTAAAATGAAGGGTAAATAATTGTTATTAGCTATTGATGTTTAAAAAACCTTTAGGGAGCGCGTATTTCCACTGTAAGCATGCAACCCATGATAAACGCAGTGTACATAAAAGAATTTAAAACACTGTACTAACAATGTTTTTTTGTGTGTACGATAGTTGCAACAATATATTGATTGCTGTACTTACTTTTAAGGAATAAAAAACAAAACGTTAACATACAACACTTAAGTGTTTTAAATTAAACATTTATGTCAGATTATACAATTTTTACTAACATCATTTCAATTGCTGAATCAAACAAAACAATTGGTTGCTTTGTTTTAGCTTTTAAATGTAAATTTTAAAAGATCTGTCACCGTTAAAGTTCGAGATTGTAAGGAATATTAATCAAATACCTACAATCTATTATTTTTCTGCATAACCAGGCAATGTGAAAACAGACAGAACAATTCCATTTCTAAAATTAAGCTACTGAGAACATAAAAAAACCGTTAAAACCTTATTATCCAGCCTTTCTTTTTTTTTTTTAGTATTTGTTTTCTCTTTGTTTTCCCTTATATTGTGAAATATTTAATAATTGCAGAGTTTAAAAATGTTCCTAAGCTTTCATTTCAAAGATATGATACCATTAGCAAAACAAAAATATCGCGTGCTTTTATTTAGAGGTATAAATTTAACAACTACCCGAAATTGATTAGTTATCATTTGTTAAATGAATCACTTGGACTATATAACAAATTTCATTACCGCACAATGTCACAAAGAAAATAAGCAGTTCAAGCAATGAAATGGAATAGATATCCAATCGTTCTGTAAAACTGGTCCCTCAGGTCACTATAGCCATAAAGTACAATATAGTTGATTGAGGACCATAAAAGCCTTATCCTTAAAGGTAATTTAATTCACTTTACTTTTCAAACTTCCCTGTTCTCACTTACAAGATGAAAAAATGTGTAACTTCCGCATTTAATCTCGTATGATATCCAAAATTATCAGTAGTAATATAACAAAAGCATTGAAAATTATCGATAATTTTTGGTAAATATGCCCGAATGCAATGTGGCTGAAAAAAAACACGAGGGCACGAATTGCACGAGTGATTTTTTCTGATTCAACTTGCATGAGTGAAGATTTGTCTAAAATTATAGATTATATGCAATGCACGAGTTATATTTTGTCAGAAAATTTCCTTCACCTAACCTACCTGTCAAATTAAATGTATGTTATGTCAAATTTTACAAGTACCTACTGTCAGAGTGGTGCGCCAGGGTGTGGTTTAATCTTTCTATATTAAAGTAACGCTACTGGTCGCCGAAATTCGTCAAGACCAAAATATTTAATTCCCTCTCCAAATTTATATTTTCGACCAATCACAAACTCAGATTTTTTAGAAACGACCAATAAACGCATGAAAATCTGTTAGTTGCCAAAAAGGATATTATTAGTGTATGATTATGTTTATTGGTCGTTTCTAGGAAATCTGAGTTTGTTATTGGTCGAAAACGCAAATTTAACAGGAGGATCAACATCTGACAGGAGAATGGAAAATTATTACCGTGCAATAATTCTCTTATTGGTAGTCTCTAAAACAGTGATCTCCAACGTTTTTGAGGCTGGGGACTATTTTAACTACTGCAAAAGTTTTGCGGGCTACTTAATGGTAGTAATCCCCCTCCCCCATCATGTCAAAAAAATTAAAACTCTAAAAATAGGCATTTGAATCAAGAAAACTTTATTTAATACAGTTACAATATATGTGTACTTATAATTCATGTGAAACTTGCTACTGTATATTTTCTGATAGTGTTTTAAAATCTGATTCGTAAGGATATTTATGTATTACTATTTTTAAACAATTATGAATATTACGTTTTTTATTGGTAAGACCATTCTTATCTTTTGTTTTGATGATGTTTAGCTGCGAAAATGTCATTCAAAAAAGTATAAAGAAGCAAAAAATAAGTATATCTTTTTCGCACATTTACAAAACCTTCGTAACTTGTACCAAATGAGTTACAAAGGTTTTACACCTTGTTTTGTTTTAGTTTTCACAGCCTACTATAATTTTGTTTAAAAAAAAAACTAAAAAACCTTCGTAACTTGCATATTATTGAAAATAAATACATCAACCCTTGTATATTTGGAATGATTTAATGAACTCAAAACATCAGAAATATGCACAGGAGTTTTTTTTCTGCAGCGAATATTTACAAATAAAATGAAAACTTGAAACACACAAAATAATCTTACACGAAAATATATTTAACTTTAACCCGTTTAGCGGTTTCTACTTACCGAAGCGGAACACGACCTCCCTATTTGGAATTTTATAGTACACCTTGGTAGAAATAGAGCAAACCTGATACATCCTTTTTATATTATTTATATTAAAATACGCCGACCTGCCAAGACAACTTATGGAGGTGCTTGATAAAATTTGGAAGCAAATGTATATTTTTGTCGAAAGCTTAAACTTTACATTACATGAAAAAAACGTAAAAACGTGATCAGAATCGAATGGCTTTGTGATGTACGAGCTTTTTGTACTTTTAGGCGTGAATGTGGCGAATATTTGATGTGTTTTTTCCCTCCTATAGTTGCAAACTTTTTTTCTGTAACGCTGTAAAATCAGCATGAGCGAAATAGTCGGTAGTGGTCATAACTGTGCATTTTCCTTAGGATAATCAAGTTTTACGGCGAGAGCGCCATAAAGCAAACCTAGCTACATTATTTTTTAAAGAGTACAGTCTGCTAAGTTTGTCTTGGCTGGATTAGTTTTATAGCACAGCGGAAGTGTTCATCATAAAAAGTTCAGTACGGTTGCATATTATTCTATTAACTTCTACTTTTAATTTCATTCTAGGACTTCAACAGGCAATCTGAAATAATTTTTTTTTACTGCCTTGAAATAATCTTGATAACAGTGTAACGGGTGTCCCAATAAGAGAGCCGGATTTAAATTACTTGTCATTGTAGTTCCATTAGGTTTGACGTACATACTTACATGATGCACGCTTTTAAAAGAAAAAAAGCAAATTTAATTCAGAATTTTCGAAATATAAATCATATTCAAACAAAAAGCAGCCCAAAATTAAAATACATACAAAGAGGTAACCAGCTAAATATTTATATACCTATGCAAATTGGGCAGTCATCATCGAATTTTTATGTGTATACAACACTTTCATCCCATTTTTAAAACGCCTTAAATACCTATCAACAACAGAACGTGACAAATCAATTGTTTATTAATTAAATACTGCAACATCGGATCTAGAACTCTTCTGTTGTCTATTACTATTTTGAAGACGAGATTTCATTTTTGAACTTATTGTTTCACATCAAGCAAAAATAAACTTAAGGAACTGTATACGAGTATAAACAACAATAAAAATATTGAGTTGAAAAGCAACAAAAAAAGATTTGTCGCGAAATTTACAAACGATGTTTAAGTAAAAGTAAATAAATACAGCAGAAGCGTTTGAGTACTTAAAGGACCGTTACTTTTAATGAATTTTTACGTAAGCGATTATTAATTTTAAAATACTCTGAAATTGTCCCTTAAAACTCTAAAAAGCATGTTTTAAAATGTTCTAAACAAAATTGTTAGTCAAGAGAAAATCAAAGATTGAATAACACTAATAACTAGGGTTGGGATTGAAGGCATTTGCATATTTTGTGCACTTTTGCCTATTATTTCTTACCTTGTATTTTTTGCAGGTATTGCAGTTATACGAATATTTTGCACATTTCGTGTTTTTCGATCACAAAATTTAAAGAGTTTAAATCTGAAAATAGTCTTTCCCACAATAAAATAGATATTTTATTGAAAACGGTAGGTATTGCTGGCCTATACAATACATACAGGGTGCACCACGACCCTGAGATTCTTCGATAGCTCCTTTATTAATGAAAATATCAAAAAATATTTAATACAAATATTGTGCAAATCTATTTTCTACATAACCTAAAATTATTTTCAAATATACAGGGTGTTTCGTTTGAGCGGCACATATAAAAATGTAATTTTTTTAAATAGAACACTCTGTATATTTTTACATTTTTGGATTCCTCTTAAAATTTACTTTAAAAAATGTATATAGTTATATAGGTCTTAAGTCAACCGTTTTCGTAAAATTTAAATTTTTATGAAATTTTTGAACGATACAGCACTTTCAATTTTTTTTAACAATAAAGTTATTTAAAAAAGCGGTAATATTTCGTTTAAAAATTAAATTGACAATAGATTAATTAACACTTTGCGCTAACTACATTTTAAAAATATTATACAGGGTGTTTTTTACGCTTGGTCAAACTTGTGAAACTTTAAACATCGATAAGTCATTTTTCTTAAATGCAACACCCTGTATATTATTATATTTTCTTGTAGAGAATTTAATTGTCTTTCGAAATTATTAAGCATGTCCTATACCTAAAGTTAATATTTTTCGAGCTATCTCGATTTTTATTATTATTACTAAGGCAATCGAAATATTTTAAAGTCGGCCATGGAGGTAAGTCGAAATTTTTCAAGGAACTTTTAAACAGAAGAATAAAAAGAGGTGCAACTTTAATTTTAGGCTAAAAATGTACCCCATTTTTTCGAAATTTATTGTATAAATTGTTCAAGATTATGTCCTTGTTCTACGCACAGCCGTAGACGTTTTGTCTGAAAGACTCTAGCACCTTTTATAACATTTCGGGGGTTATACCATCAATAGCAACACGAATTCTGTTCTGCATATCTTCAGCAGTTGTTGGGGGGTCTTGATACACCTGTTTTATGTGTCCCCACAAAAATAAATCGATAGGAGTAAGATCAGGTGACCTAGGTGGCCAGGAGATTAGTCTACCTCGCCCTATCCATCCATTAGGATATTCTGCAACTGCATTACTTGCTGTGTTGTTTTTGATGGTATAACCCCCGAAATGTTATAAAGGATAATAGAGTCTTTCAGACAACGTCTACGGCTGTGCGTAGAACATGAACAAGGATATAATCTTGAACAATTTATACGATCAATTTCGGGAAAAAGGCGTGGATTTTAGCCTAAAATTAAAATTGCAGCTTTTTTAATTCTTTTATTTAAAAATTCTTTGAAAAATTACCACTAGCGTCCATGGCCGACTTTAAAATATTTCGATTGCCTTAGTAATAATAATAAAAATCGAGATAGCTCGAAAAATATTAACTTTAGGTATGGGACATGCTTAATAATTTCGAAAGACAATTAAATTCTCTACAAGAAAATATAATAATATACAGGGTGTTGCATTTAAGAAAAATGACTTATTGATGTTTAAAGTTTCACAAGTTTGACCAAGCGTAAAAAACACCCTGTATAATATTTTTAAAATGTAGTTAGCGCAAAGTGTTAATTAATCTATTGTCAATTTAATTTTTAAACGAAATATTACCGCTTTTTTAAATAACTTTATTGTTAAAAAAAATTGAAAGTGCTGTATCGTTCAAAAATTTCATAAAAATTTAAATTTTACGAAAACGGTTGACTTAAGACCTATATAACTATATACATTTTTTAAAGTAAATTTTAAGAGGAATCCAAAAATTTAAAAATATACAGGGTGTTCTATTTAAAAAAATTACATTTTTATATGTGCAGCTCAAACGAAACACCCTGTATATTTGAAAATAATTTTAGGTTATGTAGAAAATAGGTTCGCATAATATTTGTATTAAATATTTTTTGATATTTTCATTAATAAAGGAGCTATCGAAGAATCTCAGGGTCGTGGTGCACCCTGTATACATAGAAGAGCAGGATCGGTTTTATCATTAGGTGACTCCAGGCCAGTGGTCTCCTACCCGTGGATCGCGACGTCCTCACTGGTCTATCTCGAGGATTTTGCATTTTTAATATTCAATTTTTCCCCATATTTACCTTTGTTATACTGTGCAATACTGTAATAAACAATGCAATTTTGAGGCAATAATTTTATGATTTTTCAAAAGTAGATCTCGGGTACGAATTTGACATAAAAAGTGATCCTAGACCACAAAAGGTTGAAAACCACTGCTCTAGGCAATTGCCTGAGGGCCCAAGATACCGGGGCGCCAGCCTTGCTCACAAAAAAATACGAAATGATCTATTTGAAAAACTTTTAACATATGCAGGGAACCTCGCTAAGGTCTCTTGTAATGCCTAATTCTGAACAAGCATTCACCCTGTATATCCGTAGTGAAAGTGTTAGCAAAACTAATTTATTACATTTTTTTGTGAGTCCTTACTCCTTACGAGTATTATTTTTTATTACATTAATATTACTTAAAATATTTCTACAATAAACTGGAGTTATTAACAACAACAAAATGTTTTAATTGCTCAATGGACCTTTTTTGCGAATGAGTCTTGTGGTTGACTCATAAATTAATCCACTCCAAATTATCAAGGTATAAAAACCAAGCATCCCCAATGAAAAACCTTTTTTTTTAATCTCGTACAGACATTCACCTTTTATTTGCAATGTGGAACCTTGTGTTACTCACCTAGAGGGTATTATGGAACCAACATTTTACTGCAGTGTTATATTATCATGACATAATACTTTGACCCAAACAGTTTCACCTCGTAGTGCCTTTTTTATTACGGCCAGGGCCCAAAATGACGCCGTTTTTATTCAAACACGTTCAATTTATTACGTTCTCCGATATGCATAGGTACTTCATAACTTTACCCGAAAATGTAAACTGAATTTTTTTAAATAGGGTGTTACCAAAATGGCACGGTAAGCCATTTATTTTTTTAAATAGGATATTAAAATTAATTGAAACCGTTCAGATCATTTTATATTCTGTATAATGTCGTTTACATACAGGGTGCGCCATTAGTGCGATAAAGTCCATTATTGCCCTTAATGTCAACTTAATAAAAAAAAGTTTTTATTGAAACTTATAGTATTTCTAGACGTGCATGTTTTAAAATTAGTTTCAAGTATACAGGGTGTTTCATAAAAGTGGGGCGTCACTAAAGGTATTTTTTTTAAATTGAACACCCAGTATATTTTTGCATAATCGAATTCAGCAAGAAAATCTCCATATGACAGTATTTTGTTTTTTTCATTTTTTTGCGATGTTGCCAATTTATCTTAAAAAATCTTTGAATTTCCAGAAAAACAGGGTACAATACTTGTCAAGAGCACAACGTTATGAATAATAATTGGCAAATGATATTTTGCACATACAAAGTCAAAAGGTGTAGTCATAGTCTAAATACATCAAAATTAATTTATATTATACAGGGTGTTTCTTATAGATGTGCCAACTTCCCAATTTTCAAACATCAATAACTTTATTTTTTCAAACGGAGCACCCTGTATATTATTACGTCATTTTGTTGCATTTTTGTTTTTCTTCAACTTTTCTTAATACTTACCTATACCTAAAACGAATATTTTCTGAGATATTTACATTTTACTTATTCTTATAAGCGTTGTGTAGGAATTTCCTAGTTTTCTCGGAGTAGGCCCCGACTTTGACAATAGAAACAATAATTTCTGTAGTAACGAATGTCAAAGTAAATTGCTGTCAATTGTTAAAACATAAATAAATGAGTATAACATATTATGCAATATGAATTTCCCAAAAAAAGAATTGATTGATACGATCTATGTTGAAGGTGGCGTATTTTCGATTTTCTGGAAATTCAAAGATTTTTTAAGATAAATTGGCAACGTCGTAAAAAAATGAAAAAAACAAAATACTGTCATATGGAGATTTTCTTGCTGAATTCGATTATGCAAAAATATACTGGGTGTTCAATTAAAAAAAAATACCTTTAGTGACGCCTCACTTTTATGAAACACCCTATATACTTGGAAATAATTTTAAAACATGCACCTCTAGAAATACTATAAGTTTCATTAAAAACTTTTTTTTATTAAGTTGACATTAAGGGCAATAATGGACTTCATCGCACTAATGGCGCACCCTGTATATGTAAATTATTGAACATATTTTTAATATACAGTGCTGCCCAAAAGTATGGAAGCAGAGAATTATCTGGAACTCTAATAAAGATATTACCTACCATGAAAATGGCTGTCTGATCGTTATCGTATTGGAAATATTCGGGTTGCAATACGACTTCCGGTTTAACCGGAAACGGACTCAAACTTTGAAATTACAATATAACACCCCATATATTTTTATATTTTTGGAATCTCTTTAAATTTACTCGAAAAATGTGGAATGTGAAATGTGCTAAATTCTACTGTTTTGGTGTAATTTACATTTTCATGAACATCTTGAGTTATACCTACAGTACTTACAACGTAGAAAGAGGCAGTAGAATATCATTTAAAATTTAGACTAACAATTAATTAAGTAGCTATATTTTTTAAGTTGGTCAAACTTGTGAAATTTTAAACATCGTTAACTTATTTTTCTTATAGACAACACCCTAATTGTTTTACACATTCTTATAGATAATATAATTGTCCTTCAAAAACATTCAACCTGTTTTATACCCAAAATTGATATGTTCCGAAATATGGCGATTTTATTGTTAATTATTAGCGCAACGTAATATTTTCAAGTATCACTGAATAGGTCACAGAAAAGAGAACAATTATCTAATTTAAACTTCTCCCTAGCTCTTACCGTTTACGAGAGCCCAATAGTGGCTCTTTTATGTGGACAACTCTGTATATGAGTGATGCAGATATCGTTTTTACTGAAACTAAAAGAGGGTAAGAATAAAACTAAAGAAGAAACTATCAATTGCATTGGTTCACAGCACGGTACTGACTTCTATTGGCTCTTTATTGGTGTAAATGCGAATGTAAGCGACATAGGTAATAACTCTTGTGAAATACTCTCAAAAACAAACAAAAATTACAAATATCCTTAATAAATAATTAGTACTAAATATGTACAATAATAATCTGCATTAAAAGTACAATAAAATTTTTCAAACCAATTAAAAATAATAATTTGGATTATCTCTTTTAATTATCCGTGCCCCTCCCCCCCCATCATTAGCACGGATAATCTAATTTTTTTGGTCGCGCACCCTTACTTTAATGTCGCAGAATTAGTGCGCACCCCAAAATAAAAAATCCCAAAAAATTCATCACAATATTTGCTCAATTATGCTGTGGAAATAGAAATATTAATTTATTAAGAATTATCCCGCGCACCCCAGAAATTATCTCGCGCGCCCCCGGGGGTGCGCGCACCCCACTTTGGAAACCACTGATCCAGAGTATACTAAACAAGCAAAATTAAATGACAAAACAGAAATCTCTAAATATAACGATGGTATAAGACCACTTATATCAGTAAAAAAAAGTGACATCCTATTTATTTTACAGTCTTTTTTATTAGAGTATTATTATTTACCAGTAAATGTTTTTGTTGCTTCCTTACTTTGTAAGCAGGTGGCCCGGTAAAGTTCTGTAATATGATATACTTTGTTGCGAATTGAATTAGGCACCAACTTTTTGAAAGGAGCAACCCAATACACTTTAGAGCTAGGGTATATGTAAAGTTTAGTTTCTTTCACATTCATCACAGCAAATTATAAAGTTAACAGTAAATAAGTACAAGCCAGTCTTATTTATTTGTTTGAGTTGTTTCTTCTGATACATGAAACTATAGGATTTTCATTAGCACAGTAAATAATTCTATCTATTCCCCTATATTAGCGTAATTCATTAATTTTGCTGTTGATTTTTGATTCATGCTTGATTAACACGCGTCTATGCCTGATTTATTGCAAAAGTACGCTTTTTTTTTCGTGGAAAGACAGATTTCTTTTAAGAATTGAAATATTCTTTACCTTTTATTTGTCTGCAGTCCACAACAGCAAAAAACACGAACCATCTGACAATTATGTCGTTTCAACGTTTGAGCAATTGTCACCCGGCATTGTTCAATTCACGATGTCCTTTCACAGTCTATAAGATTTTTTTGTAAAAGCAATGTGCCTCACATTATGAAACCTAAACCTTTAAAATTCGTCATTAATTTTATTGCCCATCAAACCAAGTTGAATTGGTAAAGACAATTAAAAAATAGTAATTAAACACATAACTTGCTGATTATCAAAAGAAAACGATCCTACTTTAAAAGGGCAATACTTGAGCACATTAAATATTAAATACATTTGAATATATTTTAGACTTGGAGAAGAAATGTTAGAGCAAATAGGTGAATTTAAGTATCGGAATAATAATAAGTAGTAAAGGAGCAGAAGAAAAAGAAATAGGAAATAGGATAAAAACAGCAACAAGGACATATAACGCGATATGTAAAATTTTTTGAATAAAAAAGAGATATCAAGAGAAACAAAAATAACAGTATACAATACAATTTACATACCAATATTAACATATGGGGCTGAGAATTGGGTATTGAATAAAGGACAAGAGAAAAGATTACAGGCTGCAAAAATGCGGTACTTGAGAAACGTGGTGAGGGTAAGAAGAGTAGATAAAATAAGAAACGAACACAAGAGAAAAACTTAAAATGAAGTCACTGAAAAGTAAAATAGAGCAAAGAAATTAAAGCGGACGGGCCATTTAATATGAATGGTCAACAAAAGACAAGTTAAGAAAATATGGGAAGACAGAAAAATACGTAGAAACAGAAGGAGATTACCTAGAACCAGGGTGGATAAAAATCATGATTTTAAAAAAAAAAACAAAAAATCGATTTATTTGATTTAAATCAGATTTTTTTGATTTAAATCAAATGTACCATATTATCGAATTTAGTAACATATTCACATGCTATTTCTGTTTTGTGCTAATATATTTAATAACCAATATATTTAATTCATTGGTGAATTGTTGTCAAAATGAAAAATTAAATATAATGATTAAGAATTTTGAAAAAATCAGTGCTAAATGGTGATGTTTAATTAATTATATACAGGTTGAGTCATTAGTGCGGGATCGGTCGATTGTGGCTAAACGGTTTGAGATATGAAGTTGATTCAAATAAATGCTATTTTATACAGTTTTTTCTAAACAACACAATAAAAATATTTACAGGGTGAGTCACCTTTCTGGAACTAATAGCAACTTTTATATTTCAAATACAACACCCAATTTTTTATTTAATATTTTTGACCGCCTTAATTTTAGCTTTGCATCAATATAAAATACTACAGGTTTTTATACGGCGTTGTAAAAAAAAATTCTAAATTATTCAAGTTGTAATTTGGTATGGACATGCAGAACAAAATTCTCTGTTCTCTCGATATGAAAAAATTTGAATCACACATACAGGGGTGTTTATAAATAGGTGGCAACATGATCTTCAAAAGCTCGTAACTCGATTTTTTCAAATGCAAACCCCTGTATTTTTTTTGTCATCGAATTCGTCTTTAAGAGAGCTTCATATTTTGTTAAGTATGTCCTATACCCAAAACTCGTACTTTTCGAGATATCCAACATTTTTCTTCAAATCGTTATTGAAACAATAGAGTGCCGTGGAAATTGAAAAAACTGACTGTTCACTTCGCTAACGTCAAAAACTTGTCATTTACTTTTTGAATTATTGCATTTCCGCAATGAATATTACTTTACAAGAGCAAATTGATATGGTTTATTCACCATTTCGTGTATTTAATTACTAATAGTAATACAATTTTGTTTTACTATAAATATTATACTGTATCTATTCATATAATCTGTGATTTAAATTGATAATTTTTTTTAAAAAATCACTTGATTTAAATCAATGATTTTTTTAAAAAAATCACTTGATTTAAATCAATGATTTTTTTAAAAAAATCACTTGATTTAAATCATGATTTAAATCGTGATTTAAATCAATTGATTTAAATCTGCTCAACCCTGCTTAGAACAACCTGCCTGGTCGACCTGATTTTGTAACATTCTGTATAGAGTCCCGACCCCAGTGCATCTGCTGAGACCAAAATTTTCTTAGAATAAAATGAATCTTCATTTCCATACACATCGGTAATACTTTGATGGGTAACTTTTGGCCCATTACCCTCTTATATAAGAAATTTGCTTACACTTCGATGCTCAAGTATAATTCCACTCATCGTTGTTTAGAAAAAAATTTAGAGATCTCTTACAACTCAATATGTTTGATGAAACTTTTCTCTTCAAGCTCAAAACATCACAGCTATTTAACAGCATGACCATTTTGATTTTCATGGTTAGGTAGATGACATAAAAATACGCCCTTGCACTAGTAACATTTTATGCCATATGCAATATAATTGAGCGAAATAAACCTTATTATAAAAGTGGTGTATTATTAATTAAGATAATAGCCTTTCTGTCAGTATTTTCTCATTATGGGTAGGATTCTATCGACGTCCAGTCAGTAAAATATATCAAAAGAAGTCAGAAATAAAACAAAAATACTTTATTTGAATACTGTCAGTAAAAACACTCTTTATTTTGAATTAACAACTAACAAAAAATTTATTTTACGGACAACAAAAGTAGCTTTACTTTCCAAAAAAAAAATTGTTGACAAAACGTTGCGTCTTACACAATTTTATACTGTAGTCAGTTCATGAACAAGTTTGTCCACAGTTTCTTTTATCCTGCTTTTCTGCGAAAGAGTCGCCTTTTTATACAGTTTAAAAATTTCTTAGCCGATAATTAACACCGACGCGTAGATCGAAGTTGTTCATTTCGAGGAGAAAAACTAAATTTTCACTTATCCTTAAAATTTCAATTTGTCAACCTCATGTTAAATTACGCCAAAAAACGTCTTTTAAAAATCATGCAGACAGCCAAAATTAATTTTTTACCAACTTTAAATGTGAATTCATCTCTACGAGAATTTTTTAACATTTTGTGTGTGCACGATTTTCTTTCTGTTCCAAATACATTAGGTATATTAATTTGCAAATGGACCTAATACTTTTAGTATTCGCCTTTTAGGTATTCGCATATGCAGGTACCATTAAGCAGGATAAGTTTCTTTGAATGCTAACAACTATTAAGCTCGTATTGATTGCCTGCAAAATAATTTCTTTTCCATCCGGCCTCCATGGATGTTCTATTTTCAATCTCTTTTACTCGGCGAAGCTACAAAAATATATTACTGGCGAAAAACCGTGTTTTGTATACGTTTTGTAAAGCAAACAAAATAAATATATCTTTTACGACGTAAATTACATGCGACACTACATAAATTTCGTTTTAACTATTGATTAACTAAAATAAACATAATAAATATAATTACTGAAGCTGATATTAATATATGAATTATTAGGTCAGTACATGTCGAGACTAGATAGTATTAACAGAATATTTCGCATTGCGCGAAATTTGATTTGTCAACACTCGATTTGATAGATTATTATTATTATGGGATTTTCATTTACAATGTAATTACTGTAACAAATGTTACGGAAAGTTACACGGGACGAGTAGGCAGTTTTGGGACGAGCCGTAGGAAAGGTTTTCAATTCGTCCATTAAACAAACCAAAACAATATAGCATTTTTACAAGGAAAAAAAAGTCGCTTATTGCTTCTAGCCAGGGACTGAGAACGGAACGAAAACGAAAACGTTAAACGAAATTAACCGAAATTTTTTTAAGAACGAAAACGGAAACGGTATTATTATTTTTCGTTCAAGAACGAAAACGAAATAAATATTTTCCAAAACCGGTTTTAACCGGTTTTGACCGGTTTTATCACTATTTAAATTTTATTTGTTAAACACAAACGCGAAATCACCTTCTAAGCTGGGGAAACTCCACGAGGCAGTAAAAAATCTCACTTGAAATAAGTGAGCTTCACTTTTCTACATATACATGATATGTTTTAACAATTTATTATTTATACATTTTCGTGTAACACAAGAAACGGTACAGATATTCTCTGTACACTTGATTGGATATATGTTATCAATGTGTATGTTTTATTTGCGTTTAGGCATAATAATAGTAAAATTTATTCTTACTTCGAAAAGGACTAATGTAAAAGAAGATTTATTGTCTGATGTGTTGCTAGTAAGATTTAATGGATTATGAAAATGTTTATTGTGCAGTATGTACAAACTATTAAGTTAAAGTATATTCCAAATGGAGGAATATAGAATCCCTAAACAAATTCTAAACTGGCAGCCCAAAGGCAGAAGAAAACCAGGCAGACCAAGAAGAAGTTGGAGAGAAGGCATAGATAAGGACATCAGGGAGAGAGAACTAGAAGACGATACATGGAATGACCGAGAAAAATGGAAGCTGGAAATCGGAAAACGTCGGAGAACGTTATAAACCGATATATATATATATGTATATATATATTCCAAATTAATTTTTTATATATTATTAATGTGTATGTTTTATTTGCGTTTAGAGTTAATATAAGTTTTCTTCTAATATCTTTTTTATTTATAACATTCATGGGAACATTTAGTGAACTATCCACTTGAATTAATTCTTTTGTCGTTTTAAATATTTGCAGCAGGATCTAATTTAATTCAAATTCATAGATTTTTAGTACTAAAACAAACTTAAAACAGCACTGTTATATTTTTATATTTTTAAATATAAATTTAAACTAATCAAGTTGTATTTTTGCACCTTATGGGTGTTACTACTAAGGGGTTACTAAATAAAATGGTTAAATGTTAATGTGTTTAACGATTTCGTAAATTTAATATGGCGGCGGTTCGCTAGTCTAAAATATGCTTTCCTTGAGCCTCAAAACCCATCGTCATCGTTTATATTTTAGTGGAAACGAAAATATTGTTATCGTATTTATAGAGCGTTGTAGTGACTTGAAAAAAAAATTAAAGTTGTCGATTTTTTGACGACAAAAAAAAATGTAAAACCGGTTTCAACCGTTATTATTTCGGTTCACGAAAACGAAAAAGGAATTTTTTCGGTTAGAACGAAAAGAACGAAAACGATATATTTCGTTTTCGTTCCGAACAGAAACGAACGAAATTTTTTTCGTTTCCCTGCTTCTAGCAATAAAAATTATTTATTTTTATTTGTATTAATGAGTTTTATTATTTTCAGGTGAAGATGGTAATCCATAAATGGGTTTAATCTACAATTAGAGATGAACCAAACAGTAGATAACTCTACAAACTTGGATATCAACAGAGGGACAGATCGTGATGAAAATCTTGCGAAAATAGAAATCGCAACTTTGGCCATAATCTTTCTAGTGACAATCTTAGGAAATGGAACGGTACTGTTGGCCCTGTGGACGAGAAGAAGGTACGCAGGAAGAAAGAAACTTTCTCGAATGTACTTTTTCATACTGCACTTAAGTGTAGCGGATCTCATCACAGCATTTTTGAGTGTTCTACCTCAGTTAAGTTGGGAAGTGACTTACAGATTCTACGGTGGTTTTTTATTGTGTAAATTAGTGAAATACGGACAAACGCTAGGGCCATATTTAAGTTCGTATGTGCTCATGGCTACGGCCATCGACAGACATCAAGCAATCTGTTATCCTTTGACCTATTGCTCATGGACTTCTCGAAGATCGAAAGTGATGGTGTGGCTAGCATGGGCCATAAGTTTAGCCTTTTGTATTCCTCAGGTAAGCAATTTACATCAAACAATTTTACGTTTAAAAGCTTGAAAAGTATTACCAGTCATTACTTATTACTGTTGCAAAACCAAGCAATCTATGATTAATTTTTGATTATAAAAGCAACTTTAAAATTATTGTCATTTGAATAATTTGAGCATAAATCACAGATTATTATAGTAAAAGCTTTCTAACTAATATTGGCTATGTATCATGATTACAAATTGTTCGGAAAAGTTTATATTACCTCCGTTGTACTGCAAAATGAAATGGAATCAACATAAATGCAAAAAAAAATCTTTATTTTTAATTAAATTGTAAGTCTAATTTAAAAACATCTTTCGAAAAATCTTGTAGAAATGCTAGAGCAGTGTGTTGACTGGCGATCATTAAATAATGCATTTATAATCGCTTAATATTCATATGGTAAAATTTAAGTAGACACTATTAATTTCATGCTGACACAAAAAAAAAAGTGCTAACAATATGCTAGTGCTAACGATATGTTGTCGCTAGAATCTGATCAAGGCTGTGTTTATTGCATTAAGAACATCAAAACTAATTTTTTTTGCAGAGTTATACGTACCACTGGCCATTTCCTTGGGAAAAATAGGGGAAAAATTGAAAAGTTGAATAGTATATGTAATTTTTACGATCGCATTGGCCATGAAACCGTCAAAGATAAAATCGAAATTTTAGATATATGATATATGTAAAAGACAGGATTATTTGAACAAATTTACATTATTGTTTCACTTCCGGTTTTGCCGGAAATGACCCTAAGTTTGTTATTTCAAATGAAACACCCTGTACATTTCTGTAAAGAGGAAGCAATTTTGAGTACAACTGCACTATTTTGGTTAATTTTTATAGCCTCAAGTAGTTTTCATACAAAAACAAATTTTTTTATTGTGTGCCTCGACCAGCATAAATTGAATTGTATCGTCAAAAAGTGTCCGAAAAACGGTTTTGTACATTTTTATTGACACTTACTTTACTTTAATCGGCTTTGAAGGTTGCAGAATCGGATTTTTGGTAGAAAGTCTATTTTTTTAAACGAAGTGATAATAGTATATGCAGTAATTTTCAAACATTTTTTTTTTAATTTGACTTTAATATTGCCAAATTATTTATAATTTTTGTACTAAGCTAAAGTCTTACTCCTATAACGTAGAAAATAAATAACAATTACAAAGGTATTAAGTGTATTCACAATTCATTACAGAATAACATACTTAGGTATACAACTCTTACATAAAACCATTCCCTTTTTAAAATAGTTTTTATTAACGCTATTATAAATTTCACCACCTTACGCTACACATAAATTTAATAAAATATCACTTACAATACTAACATAACACTAAATAAATTTTTGCATGTTTAATGCGATTAATTAAGACAGTTGCTGATACTTAATGTTTACTTTTAATTTATACAAAATAACCAATTAACATGCAGGGTATCCCACAAGGTATGCCTTTGCTAATTTTTTGCATAAATCTAATGTTTAGGACCTAAAAAAAAAGTTTTTACAAAAAAAAAAACATTTTTAATGTATCCATTCGTATAGAGGGTGAACGGCATGGGGATCTCGTAAACTGTAAGAGATATGAAGTTGGTTAAATGGCTCAAAATTATTCATGATTTAAGGGCAACTGTTCTACAAAAGAAACCTTAAAAAAAAACAGTTTTTGCGTTATTGACAAAAAAAACAAAACAACAGATTTTCGATTTTTGCTTATGACTTGCTTATTTGAAATCATACTCAAAATATTTTTCGACATTATGGAGCACTTTTTTGCGTAGATTTGAAATTCGTCGATAAATTTTACCTATCTTTATTTGTTTTTGTTATTTTAACATCAACTTTCTTACTTTAACAGGGTATATGAATAGAAAGATTTTAAAAAAATGTTTGGTAAACATTTTTCTTTTAGGTTTCAGCAAAAATTTGCAAAGACATAACTGTGGGACACCCTGTAATACCTCTTTTAATACTAAACATACATAACACTAACTTATTAATAAAGTGATTTGTTTTTTAATTTAAATACTTTACGTTAGCCAAAATTTAAAATTGCGTTTCTAGTTGTAATTAAATAAAAGTATTTGAATCATAGATACTTCCATAAATACAACATAACTTCTATTTAACTGTTAATATAATCTATGCTAACTTCTTGTTCCAGTAGATACTTTTCTAAGATAGAAATTATTTCTGTGTCTTTATAAAATCTTGCTGATTCGAGCTCTGATATTATAATATGCTGTCCAAGATGTTGTGCTAGTATTTCAACGCATTCCAAGTATCTGTGCTGAACAGCAATTACAAATGGGGATGAATCTTGTTCGTGAGCTATGGTAATGTCAGCTCCCATATCTGTTAAAAATCGCACGGTTTCGATTCGGTTTCCCAATACTGCTAAAGCCACAGCTGTAAATCCAAATTTATTTTTGTCATTAAGCACGTCTTCGGTTACTATGCGCATATCTAAGATAGTTTTAATGGTAGCCAAGAAGCCTTGTGCAGCCGCTATATGTAATATGGTATTTTCCGAATGCTTGCACTTTTTAAATGCATCTGCTCCTTTCTGAATTAATAGTTTAACTATTTTAGCCCGACCAAATGCCGCAGCAACATGCAAAGCTGTAAAACCCGTGAACTCATTGAAGACTGCTGTTTCCTCTCGGTTAAAATTGTCTCTAACTTGGATTTCGTCTCCTAACATAGAATACGAATACAGCAAAGAACGCTGGCCTATTTCTTCATTTTTGCTTGTCAGACTGTTTCTGTAATCTTCAAATGCATCGGTGTTGTGGTAGCCTTCATCGTCTTTTTCTTCGTCAAACTATAAGCAAATTTGCGTTAACAACAATTTAGTAGAGAGATGCATACAGTGACCATATTTTTATAGAGAAAATAAAGGCCATACAGTGTGTCCCAATTATTGTGAACGGCATGGGGATTTCGTTAACAGTAAGAGATACAGAACTGGTTAAATAAGTTAAAATTATCCATAATTTATTTAAGAGCAACTATTCTTTGGAAAAAAAATAATTTTAACTGCTTTAACTAACTCTGTATCTCCTACCGTTTATGAGATCCCCATGCTGTTCACGATAATTGGGACACCCTGTATAGGGCCTACGGACGAAAACCTATACCTAACCACTTCGAATACATTGTTTAAAAAACAAACGACAACATTCAACTTTTCTCAGTTGTCTTAAGAACGAACATAAAACTGTAATTGAAAAGCATTTTGCACATCAGCAACAAAAATAAAATAGAATTCTTTTTATACACCAACATAACCCATATAAACCTTATATTTTGAGAACAATAATAAATAACTCATTTTCCTCTTCAGCATCAATTAAAAAAAGTATACCATGTAATTTAAAAAAAAGTTAACTCTCGCCACTTTGACATATTTCATAGTAGAAAAAAAGATTTGAACGTCATATGATAGAGAATTTTCCACGATATACAAAAATATAAGGTTTACAGAGGTTTCCTCCCATAATAACAAAGTTATAGGGGTACGACGGTCAAACTGAAACACCCTGTATACGGAATGGTTTTACAATTAAGGAAGAAGTTTATGTTAAATTACTACAACTGTAAAACTTGCTTTATAAGAAAAATTACCAAATTCTTACTGGCAAAAAAATTTGCCCTCGTTAATGTTAGGTGAGAAATAAACTGGCAAACGAATATAAATACCTGGGAGTTCCTATTATCAAATTACAAAGACGGACGTTTAAAACAAAATTTAAAAAGAAAGATCTACGTTCAGTAATTTACACTTGTTATTGTGGAACGATGCTATAACAAAAAAGACCTAGAAAATATTATACAATCAATTTCTAGAGAGTTATTTAGGTCCGAACTGTACACATGAAAAATAGAATAAAGGGGAAGACCTAATTGAATCTTAAACCTGAATATGAAAGGAGCCAGAAAAGGAAGAGTTGTTAAAGAAGGGGAAGTATTTGAGAGAAAGAAGTCCATTTCCCGACCTCCCCCCAAATTTAACTTTCTGGGCATGATAGCCTCCCCCAACACGTAATTTAAACATTTTGTTTAGACAAACATGTTGTGCTAGCCTTGTAGTAGCGTGTGCTGATATAATATTTGTGACGTTTCTATAATTACACCCAATTTTATCCCTTACTAGAAATAGCACAATCAAATATTATATCAGCATACGTCGGCAGACATCAAGCACAATATGTTTTCTAAAACATTCGTTTGAATTACAAGCTGGAGGAGCTATCATGTCCACAGCTTCCCCAATTAAAAATTCAATTTGTAGCCTAACGAAAACAGCACAATCAAAACTTTTATCAGCACAGTTTGGCACAAGGCTAGCACAACAGTCTACGTTTAAACAACAGTTAATTTTTAAATGTGAATTGCGCCGAAGACATGGACCTGACAGAGAGGAGTTCAGAAAGGGGTGCGGCAAATATTACACTCTATAAAAAAAAACACTGATATATCAAAATATAAGAAATAATTTTGCTTACCAGAGAAAATTCATGTTGAGTCAAAGGTTTCAGGTATCCAACGACAGTTGCGTGCTGATTATCTTTCGCAACTGAAACGGGTGTTGATAATTCACGGTATGTTAAAATATCTACGATGGCGCTTGCTCCAACAAGATACTTAACAATGTCCAAGTCTCCATTCCTAGCTGCAAAATAAAGAGCAGTTTGGCCGAATTTGTTCTTGTTGTTGATATTTGGCGAACAATTTAGCAAAACTTTGATACATTCGACGTTTTTCCAAAGTAATGCTCTTTGTAGAGGTGTATTACCAGTTGAATCTAATATATCCACTTCCGCACCTTTCATTATAAGATGCTTTAGGATCTTTGCTTGGTTATAATAAGCCGCTGTGTGCAGAAGGGAGAAGTCCCGTAGGTTTCTTGTATGGATGTTTGCTCCCTTTTGGATCAGCAAATCTATTATGGTCTTATGTCCAAACTTTACTGCCAAGTGTAATGGTGTATAACCTTCTATATCTTTGCACTCCATATCGGCTTTCATCTCAATAAGAATCAACAAACAATTTTCATATCCTTTAATTGCTGCTATGTGCATTGCTGAATGTCGATTTCTATTTACATCGTTGATCTGTATATGTGGTAAAAGACTTACTATAACGTCATCATTATTATTATATACAGCTACATGAAGAAGAGTGTTTTGGGTGTCTTCAAATTTTACCTTGATCCAATCATTTTTCCCATCGTCTTCTTTCATAACTTGTGAAAACAGGTTTTCGTATTTATATTTCACGCAAAAATACAATAATATACTGGGATGAAATTTTTCTGTCAGATTTTGTTCTGCTTGTAGCAAGTATATATCTAGAGCAAGTATTTTGTCTATCACTCCAAAACTTTTGGTTCGTATTGCATAATCCAAAGGACGCCAACCTAATAATTTATCTTTTTCATTAATTATTCTTTTGAATGATTCATATTGTAACAGAAATTCAAAAATATCTTCTTTGTTTAGATTTATTTCCAAGGAACATTTACTTTCTTCTATGCCATTATTCCCAATTGTGTAATTGTGTCTTTTACCCCAAGCGGCAGCAATATGAACAGCTGTGGTAATACCGTTGAAATATTCATCATTATTTGAGTTCCTGCGAATGTCTTCTAGGTTTCTATCTAATATGGCCATATTCAATTGATTTTCATCCCGTTTTGCTAACATTTGATAGAACATGTTTCGAACAACCGTATATTCTTCGTCAAATAAACAAGAAATTATTTCTTTTCTGTCGATGTTAAGTACAAACACTTCTGCAGCAATGTAATCGCCAATAGATTTATGTATAAAAGCGTATGTAATATTTTCATTCGCTACCCACTTCCTTATTAATCCAAATCTATTGTCGGAAACAAAATCTTTTTCTGAGGACTGATTGTCGAATTGAATATCTTTCGTTTTTAATGTTTGTGGTAATATGTTCGAAAAGGCGAGCCGTCTTATATATCTTTTGATGTACGTTTTCAATATATTACTTAAATCTTTGTCAAAACATTGTGTTTTGCTTAAATATATGTCGATTTCGTTTTCTATGAATGTTTTATACAAATTTAACAGTCCAACTTCTTTTAATTCTTGTTGTTTAGAAGAGTACGTTTGATAAACCATATACAGATATAACGGTATCTCCAAAAGATCGAAGCGCTCTGTTATTTGAGCAAGTTGTGTTCTTAACTGTATATCAAATTTTGCTATTATCTCTAATTGTTCTTCTCTTGTTAAGGGTTGTACGACATAGCTGAAACTGTTGAGTTTTTTCTCTACTTCATTTTGAATACATGATCTGCAAGTAATCCATACCGGTACATCTTGCTTTACGATGTTTTTGATGAAAAGTATAACTTTTTCTTGATATTGCAGAGCTATTTCATCTAAACCGTCGAAAATAACTGCAACCTTTTTTTCCCCAAAAAATGCTTTGAACAGTTGCAGGGAGTAAAAATCGTTTGCCTTTGGTGACTGGCTCCTAAAAATGTGTTCTAAGGATTTTTCAATATCAGCATCCGTTTCAATATTTTTTATGTAATCAGTGTGTGATAGTAACCTAATAAAAACCACAATACGGTCCTGCAGCCGTTTAGCTAAATCTAGCATCATCACACTTTTGCCGTAACCTGGTTCGCCGACCAAAACATTCACCCTATTTTTCAAAGAGATAAAATCACTGGTCACATGCATTTCCGAACTTACTTTTCTATAGTTTGTGATGTTGTCAATATTTCCTTTCGTCACTAGCCACTGTAGTTGAATAGAATCGTTTATGATATGTAACTTATGTAACTTAATAAGATGCATATTCGACCTATCAGTTGCGGCACATACCTTCATGAATATTTCCTTGCATGCATCAATATCATCTTCTTCTACTAAAATTGTATTACATTGTTTAACCTCTTCATGATTTTCGGAATAATTTTTTGCTCCGTTAATCCTGTGACTCTTGAGCAACATTTTATTTTGTTTTAATGATCTCAAAGCTTTATTACTCCCACACAGAACAAAAACATCACTCGATTTATTTTCTAACAAGGATGTATCTAAAAACACCGCTGGTAGTTTTCTACGAACATAATGTTGTGGAATTTCGAATATTTCTCCAACAGAACAGCGCGGTGCAATCAATAGATTTATAATATCTGTTGTAGTTATAGTTTTTTTAATCGAAGGACATTTGTCTACTACAGTCCTAAGGGGCATGAATGAGCCTTGAAAGTTGACGCTGGTATTTAACAACAAATTTTGTTCATCACGGTCCACATCATCAAGATTTCTTAAAGCAATATCAGGATCAACATTTCGGTTTAATTCAACCGTTTTGTTTAAAAACAGCACCATTTTCAAATTTGTATTTTTAACAAATTGTTGAGCCTTTAAACATATTTCGATATCTTTTTCTGAGGATACGTCAATAATTAAGGGCAACAATTCCATTTTCCAAAGCAAGATTTGCAATTCTTGTTGGGTATACGTTTCTACATGAGGATTTTTCACAATGTAGCGCAAAAGATCAAAGTTTAAATAATCCAATAAGGCGATAACTTCGACTTCATTTTTATTTTCATATTCTCTTAGTAACTCATAACCCTTCTCTGGAAAGCGTTCAGTTACGGATAACTTCATGGACTGTAAAATAAATTCTTTTACGAGCAAATCGGGAATATTCAACACTATTATTGGTTTATCTTTGATTATTTGATTCCACTGCTCGCATTTTAATGCAAAAGTATCACTCATGTCACTTATACGCGCATAAAAAGGTGTGATTGTAGATAACAAAATTCCAGATAGATGTAATCGTAATTGCTGTTGATTTAAACAATGAAAACCATTCAGGTTTCCCAAAGACCACTGTGTTATGTAACTTAAGTATGATTTCAACACTTTTTCAACCACTTCTTTGTCTAGTTCTTTTATTGCAAGCAAATTCTTCAGTTCATTTTTAATTAATTGTTCTGTATCTGCTAAGTCGACTTGATCAGAGCAATAGTATAAATGTTGAATAAATTCGCTCCACGAAGTGTCGTCGTCTCCTGTGATTTCATCTATGTCAATCGTGTTTGCTCTTTTTTTAGACCCCGTTTCTAGAAAACGTAAATGATCTGGAATTGGCCGCAAATCTCCTCTAGATGAAAAAATATTTCCGGATATATTTGTCAGCAATACTAAATGAATGTTATCTATATCTATTTCCTGCAAATAATCACGGTCGGTACTTTCCAGCAGTTGTTGTACTTCATTGTATTTGTCTAATAAGTTTCTTAAATCTAAAATCGCCTTGTTTTTGCCCTCTTTTTTTAACATTTGCTTTTTTAACGTTCTATTAGTCTTGCCGGATACGTGTTTGAGTTGCATGCAACATAATATTTTCCGACCATCTATTTCATAAGTAATTACTAAGTCATCCCAACTGCCAAATCCTTTGACGTTTATGAATAAACTAAAATCTTCGTGCAACGTGCACAGTCGTAATGCATACAGAGCTGCAATATTTCTCTCGTAGATATGTCCTTCATTATTGATACCGTCAGAGTTTTCATACTTATATATCTACACCAACAAAAAAATCGAACTTCAGTGAAATTCAGATGGTTAAAATATAAAAATGATTTCGTCGCCATAATAAATGCTTTAACTTCAATGATTGGCAGCAATTTTATCTCGCTATCATTTTCTTATCACAATACATAAAATTCTGATAAACTTAAGCACACTTATACTTTTCATGCAGCTTAAACTTGACTATTTAAAATGGGACAAATAAAAAGTTAAATAAATATCTGCGCTAAAGAATAAAATAATTATTACAAATCAAATAAGTTGCACTTAATACAAAGAAAGAAACAAAATTTAAAAAAAAACACACAAAGGCTTTGTAAAGCATCTTAAAATAGTTTTAAAAAAGTAAAATTTAACTTTTTTCTAGACTTAGAGCTAATTTAGTTTTGAAAAACACCTAATTGAAGACAATATTTTATTTTCTGTCAATTACTAAACAATTTTACAAAATTGACTATACATATAATGTAAGGTTATCTGGCGCCCTTAGGCAAAGAAAATTTGGGCGCCCCCCATATACAGGGCGAGTCATTAGTGCGGGATCGGTCGATCGTGGCTAAACGGTTTGAGATAGAAAGTTTTTATATTTCAAATACAACACCCCATTTTTATTTTTTATTTATAGCCGCCTTTATTTTAGCTTTGCATCAATATAAAATACTATAGGTTTTTATGCGGCCTTGTAACTAAAAAAAATAATTTTCAAAATTTTTCATTGTGTTAAGTCTTTATTTAAAAAATGTTCCTAAGGTTATTTTTCGTAGTACAGCGTTGAAATGTTGTACGGACATGCAGAAAACATTGCTATATTAGCTCGATATGAAAAAGTTTGAATCACACGTACAGGGTGTTCATAAATAGGTGGCAACTTCCATGATTTTCAAAAGCTCATAACTCAATTTTTTCAAATGCACACCCCTGTATTTTTTTTGTCATCGAGTTCGTCTGTAAAAAAGCTTCATTTTTTGTTGAGTATATTCTATACCCGAAGCTCATACTTTTCGAGATATTCGACAATTTTTCTTCTAATCGTTATTGAAGGAAATAGAGTGCCGTGAAAATCGAAAAAAACTGACTGTTCACTTAACTATCGTCAAGAACTTGTCATTTATTTCTTCAATGATTGCATTTCCACAATTAATTTTAATTCACAAGAGCAAATTGATATGATTTATAGCCTGGGAGGTGAAAGAAATCCTTCGCTGGCGGCAAGGATTTACGCACAACGATATCCTGAGATACCAAATGCTTTTGAAAAGTTGAAGGAGCGATTTGAACGTACCAGGCATGTGGATTAAAAAAAAACTGATCGCAGGAATAATATTTCTAATGAAGAAAACAAATTTTTGGTTTTGACGAGTGTTGTTGAAAATACCCATAATAGCACCAGAAAAATCAGTGAGCAGTTAGAGTTAAATCAAACCCCACACAGGTTTAGAAACACTAGTAAATATCATAAGAATAATAAAATTGATTTGGTTGCCAATTTATTAATGGCTTATGTTATAAGTGAATCCACAAGGCTAAGTATCTGCCTACTATTAGTAATTAAATACACGAAATGGTGAATAAACCATATCAATTTGCTCTTGTAAAGTAAAATTCTTTGTGGAAATGCATTAATTCAAGCAATAATTGACAAGTTTTTGACGTTAGTGAAGTAAACAGTCAGTTTTTTCGATTTTCACGGCACTCTATTTGCTTCAATAACGATTTGAAGAAAAAATGTCGAATATCTCGAAAAGTATGAGCTTTGGGTATAGAACATACTTAATAAAACATGAAGCTTTCTTAAAGACGAACTCGATGACATAAAAAAATACAGGCGTGCTTTTAAAAAATTGAACTATGAGCTTTTGAAAATCATGGAAGTTGCCACCTATTATGAACACCGTGTATACGTGGTTCAAACTTTTTCATATCAAGCGATTAGAGCAATGTTTTCTGCAGGTTCTTACCAAATTATAACTCTGTATTTCGAAAAATAATTTCAGGAGAATTTTTTAAATAAAGACTTAAAATTTTGAAAATTATTTTTTTTAGTTACAAGACCGCATAAGAACCTGTAGTATTTTATATTGATGCAAAGCTAAAACAAAGGCGGCCATAAATATTAAATAAAAATTGGGGTGTTGAATTTGAAATAAAAAAGTTGCTATTAGTTCTGAGAGGTGACTCACCTTGTATATTTGAAAATATTTTTATCGTGTTCGTAAGAAAAAACTGTATGAAATGGCATTTGAATCAACTTTGTATCTCAAACCGTTTAGCCACAATCAACCGATCCCGCACTAATGACTCGCCCTGTATATGGGGGCACCTAATTTTTTTTTCCTCGGGACTCCAGATATCCTTGCGCCGGTCCTGACTAACTCAACCAAAATTTGACAAGTTTTGCTAGGTACTCGATCAGTTTACTTGCTTTAGCTACTTGATTTAGTAACTTGCTTTAGCTACTATACACATGTTAATTCGGCATTTGTTTTACTCCTATAAGTTGAAGCCTGTTCACAGTATGACGTAACAGAAAGATTAAAACGCCACCCAACAAAGGTTGTAGAAACTATTTTTTTTTTACTAGTAATACTAACGTATCAAACACACATAAAACGAAGATAGATATAATTATCAAAACCAAGATAACCGAGATACAAAATTAAACAAATATTTGAGTATATTTCAGTGCCAAATACTATATTCCCAAGTTTAAATCACTATAATGGTGTAGTAAAACTTTACATGCCAAATGAAATTTAAATTCTTACGAGTGATATATCGTAGCCAAATATTTACAAAAAAATTACTTTACAAAACTGTCCAATTAGTTTAAGACAGTTATTTAAATATCCGTTTTGTAAAAAAACAAAAAGAATTACTTACAGTATTACTCATGTTTTTCCATAAGTAAAATAATTTGCCACATCAACACACAAATGCATGTAGGTACACTATTTTATTTGGACACTATCAAAGCACTCATAAGAAATGAATTATTTATCTTGTTATCACGCGATAATAACAAAAAATATCTTAGTATTAGCAGAATAAAAATTAAATTGATAACAACGATAAATTAATTGAATTAATAGTTACGAAAAGATAAGGAAAAACTTAGCCGAGCTAAGACGAAATTAAAACTAATCAAGTTTGCTATTTAAAGAGACTTTGCAACAATTCAAAAACATAAGAGCGAAAATTTTCATGAATATTTATTTTTCAGGTGACAATATTTGCTTATCAAGAGGTAGCCCCAGGAATAAGCGACTGCTGGGCCACATTTCCACAACCATGGGGTCAAAGGGCATACGTCACATGGTAAATTTCTTTTAGACACTCATCTCCACAAAATCATTATAGTATGTTCCGGATTCGATGCGAGTATTAAGCTTGCAACACGACTTCCGGTTCAACCGGAAACGGACCCAAACTTTAATTTCAAATAGAACGCCTTGACTATTTTTATACTTTTGGATTTTCCTTTGAATTGGCGTTAAAAAATGTTTCAGGTTATAGTCCTTGGGACAATCTTTTTCGTGAAATTTACATTTTTATGAAAATGTTTACCAATGTAATACAATAACTATCAATGCAAATGTATTAAAAATTAATTTTTAATACATTTGCATTGTACAATTTTTAAGATTTGATCGTTTTTTGTTATGTTAAATACACTGTTTGCTATAATTTGAATAAACTTTGAACTGATTTTTCTCGAAAATTTTCTTATGTATGCATACTTTTGTAATAGATGGTCGGATTCAGAATTAAATTCTCTACCCGAATCAACAAAAACATGTGTACTATGTAATTAAAAAAAAAAAAACAGTTGCCTATCGCGGATTTGACATACGTCATCGTAGAGATAACAAAGGCACGTCATTTAATAGAGAATTTGTCGTCGTTTCCAAAAATGTAAGGTTGGTTGGGGTTATTTTCAATAATTAAAAAGTTATAGGGGTGCGACAGTAAAACTGAATCACCGGGTATATTACGGTAACCGAGATACCGCGTAAAACTTTCGAATTTGGTCCACCCTGTATATCAAAATTCTATTTTTCTTCTATTCGATTATCTGTCATGGAACCACACCTTCGCGGATAATCGAAGTCTTACTGTACTGCCTAAATGAGCACATTTTTCTAGGTATAGCATATCGATATTCATCGTACCTCTCCTAGTTCTAATAGTGACATACACGTGCATATGTCGAGAAATATGGCAAAGTCATAATCACATTCCCAAACAAATACCAGGAAAGCGTACACCTCTTATATCAAGAGCCAAGATTAACACCGTCAAGCAAACTATAGCGGTCATAGTGATGTACATATTGTGTTCTGCGCCCTTTATATCTGCTCAACTTTGGGCTACATGGGACCCAAATGCTACTAGTAATCCTTTTTGGGACGGTAAGTGTTTAGTATAATACCTAATATAGCCCATCCCAGCTCATCCAGTATGTACAGAGATATCCACTATCAGCCTATATGAGGAACATAATTATATTAACATGTTGATAATAGAGGCATCACTTATGACACCCCCACTTATTTTGTTATTGGAAAGAATTATCAAAAAAGATTCAAGTAAAATTTGTTTGATACAGTATTTCCCAAAATATTTTCATGTCAAATTTTTGTTTTCTTTTGTTTTTTAGGAGTTACGGCACCATAAGGGTGAGTCCAAAAAAGAGTGGCGTATCAAAGTTATACTTTTTCTTATGGAACACCCTGCATATTTTTACATTTTTGGATTCCTCTTTAAATTTACTTCAAAAAATGTATAAGGTCATATGGGTCTAAAGTCAACCGTTTTCGTGAAAATTGCATTTTCATGAAAATACAGTATTTTCAAAAATTTTCAACATTTGAACACTTTGACAAGCCTGAAGAAATTCGCTTGGAGATAAAATTGACAATAGATTACGTAACACTTTGCACCACCTACATTTTTAAAATATTATACAGGGCGTTTTTTACGCTTGGTCAAACTTGTGAAACTTTAAACATCGATAACTCATTTTTTTTTTAAATACAACACCCTATATTTTTTTATACCGTCTTATAGAAAATTTAATTCTCTTTCGAAAATATTAAGGCTGTTTTTCACCTAAAATTGATATTTTCCGAGATATCGCGATTTTATTGTTAATTATTAGGGAAAAGTAATATTTTCAAGTAGGCTATGAAGGTAGACAGCGGTAATTTGAAACAATTAAAAGAAAAAACCAGAAACTTATAATTTTATCGTTTGCCTACACACTTTTGACATATTTTTATAGGAAAGTTGTAGTTTTACCATACTTACGTTTAAATAGAGATTTTTTAAAATTATTTATGCATTTATTTATTGGACCAGTGTTATAAGATAATTACTAAATCCTATAAACCCATTTTTGTCTGTTTGCGATACGACACTACGACACTATCGAAAACAGTACCAACCATGTTTTTTTTTTAAATGTAAAATTAGACAAGTCAGTATTACTTTTTTTTTTTTAATCAGCGTATCGTTTGATAATGTATTAGACATTATCAATCGGTTTTTGGGACTTGGCAAACGATCAAACTCAATTATATGAAAAATATTGTGACCCTGATGAGAAACCTCTATTTAAACGTAAAAATGGTAAAACTTCAACTTTCTTATTAAAAAAAATGTCAAAAATGTGTAGAAACACGACAAAATTATAAGTTTCTTGTTTTTTCTTTCAATTGTTTCAAATTACCGCTGTCTAGCTTCATAGCCTACTTGAAAATATTACTTTGCCCTAATAATTAACAATAAAATCACGATATCTCGGAAAATATCAATTTTAGGTGAAAAACAGCCTTAATATTTTCGAAAGAGAATTAAATTTTCTATAAGACGGTATAAAAAAATATAGGGTGTTGTATTTAAAAAAAATGAGTTATCGATGTTTCAAGTTTCACAAGTTTGACCAAGCGTAAAAACGCCCTGTATAATATTTTAAAAATGTAGGTGGTGCAAAGTGTTATATAATCTATTGTCAATTTTATCTCCAAGCGAATTTCTTCAGGCTTGTCAAAGTGTTCAAATGTTGAAAATTTTTGAAAATACTGTATTTTCATGAAAATGCAATTTTCACGAAAACGGTTGACTTTAGACCCATATGACCTTATACATTTTTTGAAGTAAATTTAAAGAGGAATCCAAAAATGTAAAAATATACAGGGTGTTCCATAAGAAAAAGTATAACTTTGATACGCCACTCTTTTTTGGAGCACCCTGTATGTTTGAAAATATTTTTAAAATGTAGCCCTTATTGTAAGTCAATCTTACTTTAAGTAATCTAACAGCGACAAAAGTTCGAAAATATATACCGTTTGGCCATAAAACTCCGACGCGTCCGTCGTGACTCACCCTGTATATAGCGTCATTTAAAAAGTCTGCAACAAATGGGAAAAATTTGATAAAAACAACTTTTACTTTAAACTTTTTTTGATAATTCTTTCTAATAACAAAATAAGTGGGGGTGTCATAAGTAGGGTTGCCAACCGTGTCATTTTCACCTGGAGACTCCAGATTTGGCGACATTTATCCAGTCTCCAGTTTTACTAGTAATTTCACCAGGAATGCATAATTTAATTTTATCCGATAGTTATTTTCACGTTCAACGTTTCAGTAATCCAGAAGAATATTGTAGGTTAGATTGGTTCAACAAAACTATAAGACTTAGCTACTGATATTATTTGATTATTATGTAAAAATTGTAAATTATTATTTTTTTTTTTTAATTTTCCCATTTCTACCCCTAAAATGTCTGACAATAAGAATAACGAGAATAATATTAGTGATTGGGCGCCAGCGCCAAAAAAGAAAATAAAACATTACTGGACAATTATTTTTTTTGTTTGCTCATTCTCCAGCCGAGTACTTGTCAAATGTTGGTAACCCTAGTCATAAGTGATGCCTCACCCTGTATGGAGCATATTTCGCTATAATGCAAACCAATTTTTTACTTATTTTAACTATTTTAAGACACATTTAGAAAAAATAGATCGTTTGCAGAAGGCAACAAAAAATGTCTGACATTTTCAAAGTTATTATGCAAAATTTTGACAAAAAATTACCCTATTGATGTAAACGTATACAAATTATCATTCACTTAAAAAACTATTTATTTGGCTACAGCTTTTTCAGTGTCGCTAATAGTTTAAGTATTTTACAAACATATTTTAAATTAAACGAAAATTATAACGTAAATAATCATGGTTTATCGATGCTTATTAATTTAATCTCGACTTTAATCTCAACTGTACGATATGTTGTAACATTATTTGTAATAATTAGCTTTTTTTAATTGCAACACACAAACTGTAATAGGTACTCATGTTAAATTAATAATAGATATAAATGGCAACCTGTTGTATACAGGGTGTCCCCATTATACACCGCCAAAAAGTAGGTGCATATTCCTGAGTGAAAATGATGACCATTTGTCAAATATTTTGTTATCCGAAAATGCTTCCTTTCAAAGTTAGAGACCTCCAAAGTTGCAAGAAAAAAAAATCAAAAAATCGATTACGTCCTAGCCGTTTAAGCTAGAGCTATCAAACTTGGCCGAAATGTGTAGGTGTTTCCCATTGACTTTGTGGGATAATTAGAAAGAAAACACGTAATTGGAAGTATGATTTATAGTCAGGTCATCCGCTTACCATCTTCAGATTTTTTTTCTCTGGAATAAAATTGAAAATGTCATTCGACCATAAGAAACTACGACTTAAGAGGAAAAAATTCGTCTCTCTTTGTTTTTTGCTGTAAACGTAGCCGTTTTCGAGAAAATTAGCTCTAAAGATTCATCGACAAACTCTGTTTATACACCTCAAATATTTTTTTTACTAAACTTAGTTGGCTAATGTCATGCTTGACTTAAGGCTTGTTCATAACCTAACCTTTTTTTAAAAATGTCAGACACAAACTTGTATACACAGAACATAGCTACTATAGAACACGAAGTTCCTAAGTAACGACTGGTCCCGTACATCGCCATCCCTTGTCAGGTAGGGGTACTAAAAGGCGGGAATTTTGAACGCTCCCTTGATTTTATTTTTATTTTTTTTTGAGAATCACAATTAATTACTATTTAATTTTGCTGCCAAAGATGTTAACTGAATAAGTAAGTCTTAATGTTTTTTTAAGGAATTTTTACAAAATGACCAAATCTTTAAAATTAACATTAAGATTCACAATAAATAAACCCTTTGAGCAACAAAAGTGAACAGTAATTGCTTGCGAAATTTAAAGAATAGTGATGCAATAAAACAATAAATAATATAACATACATATATTGCAGAAATGAGACACAATACAATACATAATAGCATAATACAATAATTATATAACACGTACAATAAATACACAATACAACAAAATATTGCAAACATAATCCTATGCAACTCTGCCCAATTTTTAAATAAAATGTGCGCTTTTTGTATACAATTTGGACTAACAGAGACCTTCTGCTTTGTATTTTCCAATTTATTTAGTTTATTTATGTATTTATGGATAAAAAAATTGCAAAAATTGGATATGTGGTTTTAATTAAATTATCAGTATGACATAATTAATCATCCAAACAGAAAATCTACACATGGTTTTTTACAATAATAAATGTAGTAAAACTAAAAATGTAAAATTGAAGGCAGTAAAAAATTAGCATAGTCATAATCAAATACCACTTACAATGTTGATTAAATAAATAGAACAATACTTGGTCGTTAAGTCTAAAATTTTCATCTTGTTCTTTTTTTAAATTGATAAATGCATGTGCAACAAAAAGTTCATTTGGATGTAAAATATTGAGCAAACAAACTGCACAGTTTAAAAATTTGTTTAATATGTAATAAAACCACTCACATAATTGCAGACAGTTCCAAAGATTTCGCTGCTTCAAAATTTTCAGCAGGCGGGTCCCAATCCTTAGGTTCTGGAGTTGTGCGAATTGGACAATCTTAAAGAAATGCGGGCTACGGGTTGTTTACAAGTTCATTGTTAAAAGTTAATAATTCTAGCCATTTTCATACTTGCAAAACGGTACATGTATCTGTTAAGGTCTCCACAGACCGACGCGGTGGCGGTCAGATTTAACCTTAGTGAGTGAGTGAGTGTGCGTCCATTTGTTTCCTAAGGTCACATCTGACTGCCACCGCCACCACTAGGGGTGGGCGATATATCGATACATCGATAAATTTCGATATCGAAATATCGGATATCGATATATCGATATTTTAAGGGCGCGCCGCTTTTATATCGAACTTTCGATATGTCGATATATCGATATTCCGATATTATATCGATATATATCGATATAATTTCGATATCGATATTCGATCGCCCACCCCTAGCCACCACCACGGTCTGTGGAGACCTTAATACATTCGGTATAAGCAGAGGCGGATTGAGGATTATAGTCGGTTGAGGCCCCGGGCGCAGAAGAAAATATTGGGCCCCTTAAAAAAAAGAGAGAGAGAGACCGGGAAAATAAAAACACATGTAAACCATATTTTTAAATAAATAAAGTTGGGGTTTTGCGGGGCCCTTCAGAAGTCGGGGCCCAGGGCGCGCGCCCAGTGCGCCCGCCGTTAAATCCGCCTCTGGGTATAAGATTAAGTTTGCTTCACTTTTTTATTACCTGTAGCCGGTTTTCCTTAAAATTGCCGCGTGTTGTCTATCACTATAAAATCTGAAGATGGTAAGCGGATGACCTGACTATAAATCATACTTCCAATTACGTGTTTTCTTTCTAATTATCCAACAAAGTCAATGGGAAACACCTACACATTTCGGCCAAGTTTGATAGCTCTAGCTTAAACGGCTAGGACGTAATCGATTTTTTGATTTTTTTTTCTTGCAACTTTGGAGGTCTCCAACTTTGAAAGGAAGCATTTTCGGATAACAAAATATTTGACAAATGGTCATCATTTTCACTCAGGAATATGCACCTACTTTTTGGCGGTGTATAATAGGGACACCCTGTATAATACATTTTATTGTGCTATAAATACAGGATGTCCTTCTAGTGCGTGTTTCCTTCATTTAGGGTTTATTGAAAATAAAACAAAATTTTTAGAACTAAACTTGTTGGAGATCATAAACTACATAACCTAAAATTATTTTCAGCTATACTGAGTGTTTTGTTTCCGCGCACCGATATGTAACTTTCTTATTTAAAATCAGCACCCCATATATTTTTATTTTTTAAATTCCAAGTTCGATTCTCTTTCAAAAATGTCAAGGCATTTGTGCCTAAATCAATCGTTTTTAACTTATTAACGTTTTGTCAAAAGTATCGTCAAAAACAGATCTTTATTAATATTTAGCGATTTAACAAAGTCAGTGTAAAATATTTTGGAAGTTTCGTTAACAATTTTCAGGACAAATTTAATGAAATGTTGACTTTTGACACCTTTAACTTTTTGAAATATTTTGAAAAAACTAAAAACAGACGACTTTTTCAATGGTAAATTATTCCACGGCCACTTATGTTAAAATTAAAATGTGAAATGATTCCTGTAGATATGTTTACATAGAATTAGAAAAAAAAAGTCATGGCACACTTGATATTTGAGATATAAGCCAAACTTGGCTTTCTTTAAATGGCAACCATAGTTGGTTATGGAAGTTATAGCAATATTATTGTGTTTATTAAGTTTAATCTAAGTGGCCATTGGGAAAAAAAACAGAAGTTCACTACCTGTGCTTAATTAAACACACAAAAATGAAAACTTAAACAATTTAGGATATTTTTACATTTCATAATATTTTATGATTGTTTACTAACTATTACTATTAAATATAAATTAAAATTTGTGTTGAAGGTGTAGCCCTCTCTCCATTTGTATGTATTTCCCATAGAGAGAGGGCTACACCTTTAACACATGTAATAATTTAGATGTAATAGTAATAGAAGGTGAAAAATTTTTAAAAAATTATGAAATGTGCAAAATAAATATATCTTAAATTATTAAAGTTTGTTTTTTTTTACGTATTTAATTAAGTACAGCTAGTTCATTTATGTAATCTTTTGTTTTTTGTATGGCCACTTAGATTAAACTTAATAAATACAATAATATTGCTAAAACTTGCTTATTTTTAAAGATAAACCTAACAACCCATACATCAATGAAACGAGAAAAAATCTCTTTTTAATGAATCCACAGCCAACTATGGTTGCCATTTCAAGAAGTCAAGTTTGGCTTATATCTCAAAAATCAAATGTGTCATGACTTTTTAGATATTTTTTTTCTTATCATGCGTAAAAATATCTACAGGAATAATTTCACATTTTAATTTTAACATGGTTAGCTTTTTCAAAATACTTAAAAAAAAGTTGAATGTGTAGGTCAAATATCAAAACGGCATTAAATTCCTTTTGAAACGTCTCCTTTCGAAGTTACACCCCCCTAAAGGGGAGCGGTAAAATTAAGTGTTTATTTCTTAAATTTGGATAAATGTAGGAGAATGATATTTGGTAGATAATTTATACTTATTAAAATGTTTTCCATAGTAATATTTTTAATCATCTCCCACCTTCACAGGGGGCTAAAAAGTGCGACCCCTGTTGGTTTTTTATAAGAACTTTTTGGTGGGTTGAAATTTTGCAATTAAATTTTTTTTTTTTACAGCTTGATTTATTTAGAAACTTTTTCTATTCCTTAGTTTTTCTGGTTAAACCTACTGTTTTTAAGTAAAAAATAAAATAAGGAAACACCCTGTATATTCAAATACATAATATAGTATTTGTTTAACCGACCTTATATCTTTTAAGATAAGCGAAAATCAATGCATTTCCCAGAAATTTCCTTGTACTTGAATCGTAACATTACATCAGAGAAAATTTATTCCATCTCAAAACACGACGACCTTGTCCTTTATATGTCGTAAACATTTTGTTTTTATTGCGAAAACTTAACGAAAACTCATTAATAAGTTGCGTGTTTGTAATTACAGGTCCCATATTCACGATACTTACTCTTCTCTACAGTTTAAATAGCTGTGTCAACCCTTGGATATATCTTGCCTTTAACAGAGAATTGCCAAGATTATTATTAAGGCATTACACCGCAGCTACTAAAAACTACAGAAGCACCGCAACAGGTAATTATAATATTATATTTTAGGTATCAAGATTAATTCAGTAACCAAGCAATGGACATTAATGGAATAAAACACATTTTTGTGCGATCGTACTAGAAACAGTTGTTTGCCGGACGCGTTAGCAACCATTAAGTACTGCATTTCCGGCCCTATCCTTAGCAATGGCCGAAAAAGTTTTTTCGGCCGCTACAGCGTACGAAAAAGATCATTCATTAAGCAGAACGGAAAGCGCATGTGCGTGTCTGAATATAAGTTCTATGAGATTATGGCTTTCCCTCTAAGGGTAGTGACGTAGAGGTCCTTAGGTTGTTAACTGTCAGGTAATTTATAACCTAATATTAATAAATAATTAATAATTAATCAATGTTTAAATTTATGAATAAAACATTACAATCGCACAAAAAAAAGGTTATTTAAATTATGTACAGAATTATGCAAGTACGTTTCCACCGCTAACAGCATACGCCGTCATCTGTCAGAGACATAATGTCACGTAGTTTCTAACCTACATTTTTGAAAAATACTAAAAATTTAAATTGTTTTTAATTCGATCGCACAAAAAATGTAATAGGATGCACCTTGGCCAAAACGTACTTTTTCGTTACACGTTTTGGCCTTGATACATAAATAACTATTAACAACAAGTTTCATTTAGTATGCAAAAAAACATTGCTAGGCTATGACCAAGTTACAATATTAGATACAGCATAAAAACTAAGTACCAAACAACTTTTACTCAAAACATTTTTCCCAAAAGTGGATATTTACTGAGATATATAGCATATTCCATACCTTTTGGACACACTGTATTTAGTATTGTTATTCTGGTACAACTTTTACAAAACCTGTCTGCAAGTCCCAGTAGATTAAAGTGGAAGTTTGATTTTGTATTTAAATTTAATACTAAACCACATGTGCAAAATGTTTACGTTTTTTTGTTTAAGTTTAACATACATTTACGAATAGTTTGCACACAGTCAAATGTGTTTTATTTTAATGATTATCACTTTATTTTACTCTCCGGATTTTTTTTCCTGTGCCACAAACACTTACACTAATTTTTTACGCAAAAATTTGACACAGGTAACAGTCCAAGTAACTCCTCAGGTCCTGTAGAGAGTACGTCGTTAAGGCCGTTCTCTCGATGGTCATTATGCAACAGTAGGTCAACGAAAGGTCCATCCAGAACCCTACACCGCCCATATGGTGCTCAGTACCAAGCAAGACGATGGGTCGTCACCACGGCCACCTGAAGATTAACTCAGGGTGGATTCAGTGGACAAGTTCCAGACGTTAATTCACAATTTACTGAATTCACCGACGTTGATGTTAATGAAACTGTGATGTAAATATAAATTGAGATTGCTACGTGTACCTCGGCTCTACTTAAAGCGCAGACAATTCTTAAAAGTGGAGATGTACTGTAGTTAGTTAATTTAAGAAGCCAGAAGATAATGTATTAAAAATATGTTGGAAACGTGAAACATGCAAACATGGAACTGTTCTTTGTGATCATTGTAGATTATTGCTAGTAATAATTAAAAAGTACATCGATGGCTCCGAATCCAACGACTAAATGTTAGGACCTACCGATTTATTTGAATAGACCTACAAGAAATAAGCTTATATCCGGCGAATTTTAATTCTGATACAGCTATTATATGGTTGTCAGACAGAATGACAATTATCAAGGGCGTTTTATTGATAACTTTGTTATTATGAGACTTATAGAGTAGATTAATTTTGCAAACTCGGACTCAGGGTCGATTTTTCTACTAGGAAAACTAGTCAAATGTTGGGGGCCCGTGTTTTAGGGGAAGGGGTTTAAGTCTATGGTCCAATTGAAACCATTTATTACATTTTACTTGCTTACCCTTTGGTGCACTCATAGAGTTTTATAAAAATTACATTTATAAAGAGACTTAGATGAAGAAATTAATTTTTTGAATGTAGCTTTTAAGAATCATATAAAATCTACTCAATTTTTATAAATTCATAGTTTTATTTCTCTATCTTTTCTAAATGTTAAAATTATTTTAAAGTTTACTTAATTTTACGTAGTTGTTCTGATTTACGGATTAAAAATTATCTTCGCTGTACATTATCACAAGAAAAAGTCAAGTATTTGGTATTAAGTAAAAAACATTTAAAAATATCGATTTTAAAGATATTTTCAATACATTTGTCATAAGAAATCCGACTTGTTCCAATGACTTCACTCTACCTTATTCGATAACTTATAAACAATTATTTTACTATTTTGCTAAAGATCTAAACAATTATAAATCTGACAACCCTAACTAGTATATTACAGTTATTGTAAAATATACAAAATATTTAGGGGAGACCGGGTATGAAAGTAACACGGTAGGTTGTAACAGTGCCTATAGTTTCTTTAATTTTTGTTATATGTCGCCCTAAGCGCTTGTGCAATGTTTATTTACATCCACCTTCCTACATACATTGTTAGTTTTCATATATCATAGATGTTGTTTTTGCCAGCCAGATTCACTATTTTTCGCCTAAAAGTTAATGCGTTAGGTCATCGGCCGAGTGACTTTTAGGCGATCTCTTAAAGAAGAACAAAAAAGTACCCAGATTTTTATGTTCTAAATTTTATTGGCTATTGGTGGATGCAATACAATTTGACGTTGGAGTCGTGGTTAATTGTAAATTCCTCCAATTTGTTTTGTGTACACTTGGGGTCAAAAGTAACAGTGTTACAACCAACCCCAATCAATGTTTTCACTTGCAAATGTTCACAGCATATAATTGGTGGTTTTCTTCGTAGATGAGAACAGACAAAACTTGTCGGATTAATTTTCCAATTTGCTGTAATTTTTTTGTTTCACATTTTTGAATATTGATAATGTTCACTTATCATTTTGTATTGTACCAAATAAGTTTTTTTAATTTTGCTTATGTGTATTTTTGAATCATATATTAATTTTGTTGATGAATACTATAATACTAATATATTTACCCACTATTCATGAACCGTGTAAATTATTTTGCCGTTACAACTTAGCCCCATCGTTGATGTTGAAAATAACAGCTGTCTTACTACAGAAACAAAAAATCTCACATATACTTTACGAAACCTATGAAATAAATATCTTGGAAGGAAGACAAATGTCCAATCTATCATTAAATCAATTTGGATGGACAAAACTTGTTATACTTTATGAGAAATTAAATAAAAACAACTTTCATCCCCGGTCTACCCTTCATATCTGTGTTTAAACCGACACCAAATAGTAATTTTAAAACAAACAAAAAACATTTTTGTTTAATAAATATGAACTATTTTGCTCTATATTAAATATGAAATTAATATTAGACTAAACGAATTACCAGTGTTTTTACTCACTATGGTTGTACTGTAATTTAGAAATGTTTTGTTAAGAATTACTAAATAATTCGTATTTTAATATAAATAAGTTTTTAGCTTTTTTAATGATTTTCAAACAGTGTGATATATATTACAATAAATTATTAAATACAAATTGTTGCATGTGTGTTTGCTATTATACATTAATTTGGTGAAAATGTACTTAAATAATTACATCAAGTTGTATATTACATTATAAGTTCGTTAAGATTGACAATTGTATTAAATTTTTTTGTATATACGTAAATATAAAATTTTTTATTCAACACTTTATTTGCTTTTCACCTTAGGATTCATAAAATGTGTCTTCGCTCATGATTGTAGTAAAAGAAATCCTATTAATTTATGATCTAACACAAATACATACAAGGCTTGCCCTCTCGTGGCTGTAATTTTAACTTACTCTGTTTTGAAAAAGGTCCGGCAATATGCAGAGAGTTCGCTCGTAAAATAAAAACATCTCAGTCTATAAAAAAATTCGTAACTCCGTTATTAGCGGACAGAAAATTTTGATTCGGTGTTCAAAATGTAGCCAAAAAACTGGCGCATCGAACGACGTAAAGAAAGTGGATATAAAATACTTTTTTATATCATCCACGGCCGTCTGAAAAAGGTCCGGCAATATGCCGAGAGTTCGCTCGTAAAATAAAAACATCTCGGTCTATAAAAAAATTCGTAACTCCGTTATAAGCGGACAGAAAATTTTGATTCGGTGTTCAAAATGTAGCCAAAAAACTGGCGCATCCAACGACGTAACGAAAGTGCATATAAAATACTTTTTTATATCATCCACGGCCGTCTGAAAAAGGTCCGGCAATATGCCGAGAGTTCGCTCATAAAATAAAAACATCTCGGTCTATAAAAAAATTCGTAACTCCGTTATAAGCGGACAGAAAATTTTGATTCGGTGTTCAAAATGTAGTCAAAGAACTGGCGCATCCAACGACGTAAATAAAGTGCATATAAAATACTTTTTTATATCATCCACGGCCGTCTGAAAAAGGTCCGGCAATATGCCGAGAGTTCGCTCGTAAAATAAAAACATCTCGGTCTATAAAAAAATTCGTAACTCCGTTATTAGCGGACAGAAAATTTTGATTCGGTGTTCAAAATGTAGCCAAAAAACTGGCGCATCCAACGACGTAACGAAAGTGCATATAAAATACTTTTTTATATCATCCACGGCCGTCTGAAAAAGGTCCGGCAATATGCCGAGAGTTCGCTCATAAAATAAAAACATCTCGGTCTATAAAAAAATTCGTAACTCCGTTATAAGCGGACAGAAAATTTTGATTCGCTGTTCAAAATGTAGCCAAAGAACTGGCGCATCCAACGACGTAAAGAAAGTGCATATAAAATACTTTTTTATATCATCCACGGCCGTCTGAAAAAGGTCCGACAATATGCCGAGAGTTCGCTCATAAAATAAAAACATCTCGCTCTATAAAAAAATTCGTAACTCCGTTATTAGCGGACAGAAAATTTTGATTCGGTGTTCAAAATGTAGCCAAAAAACTGGCGCATCCAACGACGTAAAGAAAGTGCATATAAAATACTTTTTTATATCATCCACGGCCGTCTGAAAAAGGTCCGGCAATATGCCGAGAGTTCGCTCATAAAATAAAAACATCTCGGTCTTTAAAAAAATTCGTAACTCCGTTATTAGCGGACAGAAAATTTTGATTTTGTGTTCATAATGTAGCCAAAAAACTGGCGCATCCAACGACGTAAAGAAAGTGCAAATAAAACACTTTTTGATATCATCCACGGCCGTCTTAAAAAGGTCCGGCAATATGCCGAGAGTTCGCTCATAAAATAAAAACATCTCAGTCTATAAAAAAATTCGTAACTCCGTTATTAGCGAACAGAAAATTTTGATTCGGTGTTCAAAATGTAGCCAAAAAACTGGCGCATCCAACGACGTAAAGAAAGTGCAAATAAAACACTTTTTGATATCATCCACGGCCGTTCGAAAAAGGTCCTTTTAAATGGTCACACTTGTATTAATTGTAATCTGTGATCGCGTTGGCTATGAGATTGTGTTGGGATAAAATCAAAGTTTGTTATTTTCTGATGCACGCATCCTTTGCGAGTAGGCGGTAGGGCTGTGCAAAGTTTTTGAAATCATCTTCAACGGTCTCTGAGAAAAGCGCGAAAAACGAACAAGAATCTGGCAATATACCATGTAAAATAATTTTTAAAATTGTATTACGCACGTCCTACGCATGACTAAGGACTTAAAATGATATGTACATGTCAATACAACAGTGGTTCATATTTCCAGTGAGTTTTAACCTTTTAACTCTTACACGTTTTTAATAAAAATTTTATATCTATTTAAAAAAAATCAAATAATTTTGAATATTTTATTACGCACGTACTACCCATAATTTAAATCTAAAAAAAAATATGTATATATCAGTACAGCCATGGTTCACATCTCCAGCAAGTTTCAACTCTTAAACGTTTTCAATAAAAATTTTATATCGATTACAAAAATTTCGTTTGAGGGAAAATAATTTTGAAAACTGTATTACGCACTTCCTACGCATGACTAAGGGCTTCAAATGATATGTACAAGTCAGTACAACCGTAGTTCATATTTCCAGTAAGTTTTATCTCTTAAACGTTCTTAATAAAAATGTTATATCGATTTCAAAAAAATCAAATAATTTTGAATATTTTATTACGCACGTACTACCCATAATTTAAATCTAAAAAAAATATGTATATATCAGTACGACCATGGTTCACATCTCCAGCAAGTTTCAACTCTTAAACGTTTTCAATAAAAATTTTATATCGATTACAAAAATTTCGTTTGAGAGAAAATAATTTTGAAAACTGTATTACGCACTTCCTACGCAAGACTAAGGGCTTAAAATGATATGTACAAGTCAGTACAACCGTAGTTCATATTTCCAGTAAGTTTTATCTCTTAAACGTCCTTAATAAAAATGTTATATCGTTTTCAAAAAAATCAAATAATTTTGAATATTTTATTACGCACGTACTACCCATAATTTAAATCTAAAAAAAATATGTATATATCAGTACAACCATGGTTCACATCTCCAGCAAGTTTCAACTCTTAAACGTTTTCAATAAAAATTTTATATCGATTACAAAAATTTCGTTTGAGGGAAAATAATTTTGAAAACTGTATTACGCACTTCCTACGCAAGACTAATGGCTTAAAATGATATGTACAAGTCAGTACAACCGTAGTTCATATTTCCAGTAAGTTTTATCTCTTAAACGTCCTTAATAAAAATGTTATATCGTTTTCAAAAAAATCAAATAATTTTGAATATTTTATTACGCACGTACTACCCATAATTTAAATCTAAAAAAATATGTTTATATCAGTACAGCCATGGTTCACATCTCCAGCAAGTTTCAACTCTTAAACGTTTTCAATAAAAATTTTATATCGATTACAAAAATTTCGTTTGAGGGAAAATAATTTTGAAAACTGTATTACGCACTTCCTACGCATGACTAAGGGCTTAAAATGATATGTACAAGTCAGTACAACCGTAGTTCATATTTCCAGTAAGTTTTATCTCTTAAACGTCCTTAATAAAAATGTTATATCGATTTCAAAAAAATCAAATAATTTTGAATATTTTATTACGCACGTACTACCCATAATTTAAATCTAAAAAAAATATGTATATATCAGTACAACCATGGTTCACATCTCCAGCAAGTTTTAACTCTTAAACGTTTTCAATAAAAATTTTATATTGATTACAAACATTTCGTTTGAGGGAAAATAATTTTGAAAACTGTATTACGCACTTCCTACGCATGACTAAGGGCTTAAAATGATATGTACAAGTCAGTACAACCGTAGTTCATATTTCCAGTAAGTTTTATCTCTTAAACGTTCTTAATAAAAATGTTATATCGATTTCAAAAAAATCAAATAATTTTGAATATTTTATTACGCACGTACTACCCATAATTTAAATCTAAAAAAAATATGTATATATCAGTACAACCATGGTTCACATCTCCAGCAAGTTTCAACTCTTAAACGTTTTCAATAAAAATTTTATATCGATTAAAAAATTTCGTTTGAGGGAAAATAATTTTGAAAACTGTATTACGCACTTCCTACGAATGACTAAGGGCTTAAAATGATATGTACAAGTCAGTACAACCGTAGTTCATATTTCCAGTAAGTTTTATCTCTTAAACGTTCTTAATAAAAATGTTATATCGATTTCAAAAAAATCAAATAATTTTGAATATTTTATTACGCACGTACTACCCATAATTTAAATCTAAAAAAAATATGTATATATCAGTACAACCATGGTTCACATCTCCACCAAGTTTCAACTCTTAAACGTTTTCAATTAAAATTTTATATCGATTACAAAAATTTCGTTTGAGGGAAAATAATTTTGAAAACTGTATTACGCACTTCCTACGCATGACTAAGGGCTTAAAATGATATGTACAAGTCAGTACAACCGTATTTCATATTTCCAGTAAGTTTTATCTCTTAAACGTCCTTAATAAAAATGTTATATCGTTTTCAAAAAAATCAAATAATTTTGAATATTTTATTACGCATGTACTACCCATAATTTAAATCTAAAAAAAATATGTATATATCAGTACAACCATGGTCCACATCTCCAGCAAGTTTCAACTGTTAAACGTTTTCAATAAAAATTTTATATCGATTAAAAACATTTCGTTTGAGGGAAAATAATTTTGAAAACTGTATTACGCACTTCCTACGCATGACTAAGGGCTTAAAATGATATGTACAAGTCAGTACAACCGTAGTTCATATTTCCAGTAAGTTTTATCTCTTAAACGTCCTTAATAAAAATGTTATATCGTTTTCAAAAAAATCAAATAATTTTGCATATTTTATTACGCACGTACTACCCATAATTTAAATCTAAAAAAAATATGTATATATCAGTACAACCATGGTCCACATCTCCAGCAAGTTTCAACTCTTAAACGTTTTCAATAAAAATTTTATATCGATTACAAAAATTTCGTTTGAGGGAAAATAATTTTGAAAATTAAATTTCAAAATAGTTGAGACAAACGGCATTATACTAAGAAAAATGAACTCTATAACATACTAAAATTTGAACAAAATTGTATGAGCCGTTTTCGAGAAAAATTTTCAAAATTTTTAATTTTTTGAATAATTTTGTAAATTAAATTTCAAAATAGTTGAGACAAACGGCATTATACTTAGAAAAATAAACTCTATAACATACTAAAATTTAAACAAAATTATATGAGCAGTTTTCGAGAAATCCCAAGCTAACTTCAACGACGTCGTATCCAAAGCTTCAAATGATATAGCTCTCGACATCTATCGGGTTACTTGCAAATCGTTAACAGGAGAACAGAAGCATTAGAAGTTAAAAATATACGTACTAAAGATGCGACTCTTATAAATAATGTGTTAAAAAGAAATAGAACTTTGTGAATATATTTAAATTTACAAACTAAACGTCAAAGTGGCAGAACTCAGACAACCTTATCCGTTTATAAGTTCTGACGTCTGATAATAAATCTATCTCCTTCTAACATATCAAATACGAAGCGCACATCTTATGTGTTAATTGAAGCATATGTAAATTTTCAAATCATAACAGATTTACGTCATATTATTTTAAGAAAGTTAAATTTTAGCCTTAATACATTTAGAAATAAAAAACGCGACTAATGAACTTGAACAATCGTTCAATAAATGTAAATCCCAAATTGAGTAAAGTTCAACATTACTAAACTCACTTTTATTTCAAGAATTTAAAAATATTTACAAAGTTTCTCATACTTTCAACAGTTTCTACACACATTTTATTGAGAAACGATTTACTAGCTAATTGAAAAATCCGGTTTCAAAATATATTTAAAGATAGGTATAGGAAATAAAATGTAACTAAACTTTACAGTAAATAAAAAGAATTATTTTATTAATTAAATTCACACAAACATATCAAACGTAAATCTTAAATTATCTAAACATATCTTACAAGCCATTGTCAATAAATACAAAAAAAAATTATGATTAATCAATCCTAGGAGTTGTGGGCTTATGTAAATTGTTAATATCTGCAGAAAATTCCTTCTTATTTCTTCAGAACCTTGCTATAAACATGTTAATAATTTTTATAACGTGCATCTTATTCAACTACGTCTTCAAAAACTCATGCTATTCACCCCAGAAACTAATTTCATAATAATAATGTTAATAAACTACTATTGAGACCGCGCTGTCAGATTTAAACGCAGGACAGTGGAACTATCTGACGACTGCGGCAATGGAACTATTTGTGATGCAACAGTAGAACTACGTATCGGCTGCGCCAATAAACCTACCAACACGTGTAGTTATTGTTGTATTTGTTGCCATGCATTTATTTAATCGATTATGTCCTTTATAAACATCTATTATGACATAAAAAGTGTTTGAAGTAATTAATTCTCCCCCACTATATTATGCTCCACCTGTTTCCTGTTTATCTGCACCTGTACAAATTAGTTCAGCCTACAAGTGTTGTATAAAACTGTATCCACACTTCTTTTGATAACAGTATACCAGCAACTAGTGTTAAATACTGATAACAACGAAACTGGATAGTTTTGGGTGTGTTGCATTCAAAATTGTTAATTTTTTTCCACAAAAATGCCCGTTCCAATCAAGGTAAAAACCAATATACTAATAACTTCTAAAATATTTAAAACACGTTTGTGTATTTATTTATAACTGTACAATAAAGATATGATAACAATAAAATTAATCTGTTATTTTTAAGTTGTCTGTTTCAAATGAAAAATGTTTGCACTTAGTTAACAAAATAATGTATAATAAAACAAACTGCAACAGAATCAGTATTTATCATACAAATAAGTGTTAAAAGTTCAGTTTTTTGCAAAAATTAATAATTTTGTTCCTTTTTTTAATGCAGTTAAAAAACTCATAATGTTTAATTTTGCTTTAATACTTATATTACGTTGATCAGATAGGAATTATTGGTGGCACTGGCTTGGACAATCCTGATATATTAAAAAACCGCAAAGAAAAATCTGTTACTACGATATTTGGAAAACCATCCGATTGCCTAATAGAAGGTGAAATTGATGGTGTATCTTGCGTTTTACTAACTAGACATGGTCGCAAGCATACAATTATGCCAAGCGATGTTAACTACAGAGCGAATATATGGGCTCTCAAAGAAGCAGGATGCACTCACGTAATTGTTTCGACTGCTGTTGGTTCTCTTAGAGAGGAAATAAAACCTGGAGACATTGCAATAGTGGACAATTTTATTGACCGGTAAGTTATTGTAAATGGAGATAAATAAATCGAGCACAATAAAAGTTATTTATAAATTTATTGTCCTCTTTTCATGTGTATAATCAAGTACAGCCAGATATAAATTATAATCTGTTGTTTGTTCAAAACAAATAGTGTGTTTAAATATAAAAGATCTATTACATTTGTATTACTTCTCAGCCCAACAGGAAATGAAGCAATAAAAAACATTAAAAAGGTATTGGTTGTGATTATATGAATTAATTAAAGCCTTTGTTTAAGACAATTGTACAATTAATTCTTAATAAGTTATACAAAGAGTCATTAAACAATTAACCATGAAAAAAATATAGTACACCAGGACTTGTTAGTGACAACTTAATATTTTTTGTTCTTTTATGGTGATGTGGTAATTACATAATAACAAAACAATTGATAATGGATTAAAAACAATTAAACGTCAATCTCTATGTTTTTGTTTTGTTTTTGTTTAGCTCGATGGTATGTTGATTAATTTTTGAAACGTAAAAACTTGTTTGTTTCAGAACAAAGCGAAGAATCCAAACATTTTACGATGGAAATGAGACTTCTCCGAAAGGCGTGTGCCATATGCCGATGGAACCCGTGTTTTGCAACCGTACTAGACAACTTTTGATTGATACGGCAGAAGGTTTAGGGATACCTGTTCATAAACAAGGCTTGGTTGTTGTTATAGAAGGGCCTCGATTCTCCAGCAAAGGTGAAAGCCTTTTATACCGTCAGTGGGGTTGCGATATTGTAAATATGTCCATGGTTCCCGAGGTAACTACAATAAAACTATTCTCGGTATGATTAATAACTTTAAAAATTATTTAAGGTCGTCTTAGCCAAAGAAGCGGGACTTTGTTATGCCTCTATTGCCTTAATAACTGATTACGACTGTTGGAGATCGTCCGGGGAAAAAGTTTGTGTTCCTCATGTGATGGAAACTTTTGAAAAAAACGTTCATAAAGTGATTGACCTAATCAAAGCAGCCGTTGTTAATATTTCTAAAGAGGACTGGGATGACACTATCAAGGAACTAAAAGTAAGTTTCTTTTTATTCTAACAATAAATACTATTAAATTGATATTAACAGGAAACCGTCCAAGGAAGTGTAATGCTGCCATCCTAAATGGTTCGTACTATGTTTGAAAATAATTTACACAAGTGGCACATTAAATAGCACACATTTAAATATTTTTATATTATTTTTACATTTGTCTATAAAGTCTTTAAAATGGTTTTTTATATGTAAACTTCTTTTTGTTGTTATACTACAGCACATTTATTTATTAAGAAGCTGGTGTATACTGATTTTTAATTAGGAAATCAATTATATTATTTTTCTCACAAATAAATTACGTTTAATGTGATAAATAATGGGGAAACCAAAGAACAATATAATGTATTTTTTATAGTTATAGATTAATCACGGTTTGCTATGCTATATGCAGAATAACAATCAGACACTATTAGAAATTAGATGAAGGTTTGTTCACTGTTATATTTATATTGTGTATTTCTAAAGAAATAAAGATAATGTACAATGCAAAATGTTATTATTGCCTCCGCTTCAGTGCTATACCGATGTTATTTTAAACGCGTAATAAAGATAAGTACATAGATATGAATAATTAACTAAATCTTATCACTAAACAAACTATGTATACTCACTGCTTTAGTCAATATTTAAATCATTTGGAAGTAGTTAAACGGTTAAAGTAACAATATTGTTTTTTTTTAAATAACTTTGGATATTCAATTTTTTTAAAAAGCTTTTATTTTCAAAATTCGATTTTAATGTACGTGTTGCTTTCCTGCGCATGTATAGAACTACTGTTATAACTTTCGATCTTTATAGACAATGAACATTATGGTTGGGCTATGACAGTTGACTTTGGCAATATTGTGTTACAAATGAGTAATGAGTTCGTTTTCTTTAGATTTTATTCTAAATTTTCCGTTCAGTGAAAATATTAAACTGTATTGGAACGAAATCGTTGCATATTTAACCGGGACAACTGTGCTGATACATGAAAATCACAGCATTTTGACAGTTGTTGAACAATTACCTAGTTCGTTGTGTTTCGACGATTTCCAGTGGAAATTGTTGAAAGGATTTACTTTAGTATTTGTTATTAACTTTTGTCTAATTTTTGTGGCTTGGAGGATCTACGGTAAAAGAATTTGCGAACGATTTATGAAACCAGGTATGTTTACTGTTATTGTTAACACCAATGAGCAAACAGTGATTATTGATCTTTTTAAATCTCATTACAGCTACTTCTAAAGCAATTGAAGAATTAAAAGCTAGTGTTTCGAAATTGAAGCTACCCAAAGAGCATACCCCAAGAATTTAAATACCGGTTTGCCGACTTGATAGCGATTTTACAATGGCAGATAAAATTAAAAAGTTCTTTGCCAAAAAGAAAGCCGATGCGAAATTTAAATTGGCTGGCCCGGGCCGAAAACTAGCTGATTCTTCAACAACAGTCGTTACCCCTAGTAGACCAAAACACGGAGGAAGTTCTGCGCAGCGTGCGGAACCTACTCTCGCAACTAAACAAGCCGCAGAAGCTGCCTTGGCACGTCTCAATAGCCAAAAGCGAGATTCGGCAGCATTTAACACCTCTTTAGCAGCTATACAAGCGCAGGTCCGAAGAGAGTTGGAAGCCGAGAAAAAAGCTACTAGTTCCAAGAATTCGCCTCCATTGACGAGAAAACTTATCGAAACGGAACTGGAAGCATCTCCTTTATTGGCAGTGAATGGTCAGTAGAAACCGAAAAACGGTTAACGGTTAACCGAATTCAAGAACTTTATTTTTATAACGGTTTTTGTTGAAAAACCGTTTTTTTCCGTAAAAAAACGGTTTTGAAAAAACCGGTTTTTAACGTTATTCAGATTTGGAATGCAAAGTATAAAAAGATATTATCTATTTATAATTTTATAATATATGTACAATCATTCAGTAATTACTTTTGGTAAACTAATCACATTTAATACAGATTTTGTATTTTTCAAAATAATTTTTATTAAAAAGAGATGTTTAAAAAACCGGTTTTTTATTATTTTGGTTAAAGGTTACCGTTTTTTTTGCCTTTAAAAATAACGGTTTCGGTTAAAAATCACAATTTTGGACAAAAAATAAAGGTTAACCGGTTTTTTAAATCGGTTTAAAAAACCGGTTTCATGCCCTGGTCAGTAGCACTATTTAAATAAGTTTAGAAGAAAAACTGATATTTTAATGTGTCTCGTGTGTAATAATTATTTGTGAGTTGCAGGGGTTTATTTTCGTTGTCCAATGATCAGCGAAGAAGTTTTAAGTAAAGAGGAATGGAAAGCTAAAATCAAAGAGTTTTTATTTGAACAGTTGGAAGAAGAAAGAGGCCTAACAGCCTGTCTTATAATTCATTCCTGCAATTACAACAGAACCAAAGTAAGTAAAATAATTTATGTTATTAAAACAAATCTGACGTTACAAAAAAATAATTTTAAAAACATATTTGTTTGCTGAAAATTTAAAAAAATAAAAAAATTACATTCATAATAAAAAATCTTTTTGCACAGTAAAAAATTATATACAAAACAAAAAAATTAATACACAAACTTGTGATAAATAAATTGACATGTGAAGTGCGTCATGTCATGGCAGATTAGGTTACGCAAATGAAGTCCCTATAATTATTGGTTTAAAAAAAAATAAAGCAGGGAAATGTTAATAAGCAGAACGTTTATTTTTTTCGATGTACACGGAGGGAAAAATATTGGATTATTTGAAAATTGGAAACCTTAAAAAAATTCTAAAACTTTTAAGATTTTGCAATAAATTCTTATACCAACGAATAATGTCGAATGAAACTGAATTTATGGTAATTACAATTGTTCTGCGTTAATAAAAAAAATGCAGTTAAGCAAGATTCCACCTGAGGCTAAAACAAAAGCATGAACAACCAAAACAATTACAAAAGCGCTTGTTATTGATCAAATGTCAATATAATGTAATACTACTTTATTTTTTATTACTTTGCATAATAAATCATTACTATAATTGCATTATTTTTCATTTTGTAATGAGTAAAAAAATTAACTGTGTTTATTTATTAGGGCTAATGTTAAAAATAATCTACTGTGCTCAGGGGCGGATCTAGGTTTTTCGGAACCTACGGCTTATTGAAGTCCAATGGGGCCCCATTTTTTGTTAGATTAAGAATCTTTAAATTGGGGCTTAAAATTCGTTTTTAATAACATCAAAATCAGAGTTGAAATATATTTATTTAAGAAATGGTGTTGAATGACAAACATCTTATACAGGGTGATTCTCAAGTATTGCAAAAAAAAAACGAGTTTTGATTCCTTATCGAAAATTAAGGGGGTCTTTCATATACATTTTTTTCTTTAGACGTCTCCTTTCAGAGTTACACCCCCCTTAAGGGGAGCGGTAAAATTAGGTTTTTATTTTATTTCCCAAGTTTGGATAAATGTAGAAAAATGATATTTGGTAGATGTTTTGTACTTATTAAAAGGTTTTCCATAGTAATATTTTTAATCATCTCCTTCCTTCACAGGTCACAGGGGGCTGAAAAGTATAACCCCTGTTTGTTTTTTTATCAGAACTTTTTAGTGGGTTGAAATTTTGCAATCAAAAATTATTTTCTTTTGTTCTTTAGTTTTTCTGGTAAAACCTACCGTTTTTGAGTAAAAAATAAAATGAGTAAACATGCACCAATAAATATTCCAATATAAAATGATTCATTTTGGTGGTTACCATGGTTTGTTTATGTTTATATTGGGTAGAATTGACAGGCGTTTCAGCGTTGTCGCCGCGTAAACGTCTAAAATGATATACACACGTCAATTTTACCCAATATGAACATAAAAAAACCATGGCAACCACCAAAATTAATCATTTTATGTTGGAATATTTGATGGTTCATGTTTACCCATTTAATTTTTACTCAAAAACGTTAGGTTTTACGAGAAAAACTAAGCAATAAAAGATGTTTCTAAATAAAACAAGCTTTCAAAAAAAATATTTTAAATGCAAAATTTCAACCCACCAAAATGTTCTGATAAAAAAACCAACAGGGGTTGCACTTTTCAGGCCCCTGTGAAGGTGGGAGATGATTAAAAATATTACTTTGGAAAACCTTCTAATAAGCACAAAACATCTACCAAATATCATTCTCCTACATTAATCCAAATTTGAGATATAAAATAAAAACATAACTTAACCGCTCCCCTTTAGGGGAGTGTAACTCTGAAAGGAGACATGTAAGGGAAAAAAATTATAGACCCCCCTTAATTTTCGATAAGGAATCACCACCCGAATTTTTTTGTAATACTTAAGAAACACCCTGTATATCAGTGTTATTATATTATTAATATTTACTATTTTTTACTATACGATAAGTGCTCATTGTTAATGAAAAAGTATTATAAATTTATGATATTAATTCAATTTTTGTGGGCCCTTGACACTTGGGGGCCCAGGGCTTAAGCCCTATTAGTCCCTATGTAGTCCGCCCCTGACTGTGCTCAATTAACTTAGCAGTTCTTATTTTATTATGGAAATTTTCTTTTTTTCTCCAAATAATTTTTTTCCACTGAATGCAATTTTTGAACTGAAGATATTATACTTTGCATTTTCTGTTTTTACTGTGCATTCTTCTTTTTAACCCTAGTATTTTGATATTTCTCACTATCTCAATAAATCCTAGCCATATTTTATAATTTTTAGGTAAATGACTGTATAGAAGTATTATGTAAATATCTGGAAAATATTATTGCTAATCCTGCCGAACTTAAGTATCACAAAATCCGATGCTCCAATGCAACGTTCAGTGAAAAAGTTGTACCGATACTAGGTGCAACTGAATTATTATATGCCGCAGGATTTAGGCAGGATCAATTAGACCAGCAAGGAAATATGGAAGACTTTTGGGTATTCAACATCGAAAACGTCGATAATATTTCAACTTTAGAAGTAGGTTCAGCTTCGACTGTTACTTAATATTTGCAAGTTTGTACACTTACGGCTGAATTTTTTCTACTTTCAGTTCCTTATAGATGCTCTCAAGTCCGAAGACCGGATAGAATTAGAAATTGACAGAAACATTCAAGTGCTATCGCCGGCGCAAGCTTCCAAGCGTGTCGAACTGCCACCAGCTTTTTATGCCCTGTCGCCAGAGGAAATCAAAAAAGAGCAACAGCTCAGGTAAGGGAGTTTTGTAAACTTAAAGTTGTTTCCCACGAAATAATTCTAAAAAACATTCAAGATCCGAAGTGATGGAAAAACAAATGCAGTTACGAACCAAGGCCATGAGAGAAAAAGAAGAATTAAGGGAAATAAGAAAATACAAGTTCGCCCTCATAAGAGTGAGATTTCCGGACGGACTTTTTTTGCAGGTATTTAAAAACAATTGAATTTTTTTGGGTGTCCCCGCCAAGACGGATTATTTCATAGCTCTGTTATTAGTGAAAATGTTAAAAAAAAATGTCGAACTGAAGTTGTTTGTGGTCATTTTCTATTTAACCTAAAATTATTTTCAACTTAACAGTGTTTTGTTTTTGTGCACCTACACTTTTTAATAGAACGCCCTGTATATTTTGTAATTTTTAGATAAAATTGAAATTGTCTTTCTAAAATGTGAAAAGTTTTTGAGTTATTGAAGTTTTTATGAAAATATTGACAGAAACAGGACTAAAAAAATATTAATATGTTTTTGACAACTTGGCAATTTTGGAACAGATTCCTTTGAAACTTTGTTCGACAATAGTGTCATAGTGATTGCTGACTAGTTAAAATTTTAAAATAATATAAAGGGTGTTTCTTATGCCTGGTCCATTTGGCTTAACTTCAAACACGAATAAATCAGTTTTTTTTAATGGAACACCCTATACAGCAGCGGTGGGCAAACTTTTTTTGAAGCGGGCCACTTTTCGCAAAAACTGACTAAAAGGGCCGCACTAAAAAAAAATTATAATAACAACTTATTAATTATGTGTAAGTTGGAAGCGACAAATATTTAGGTATAAAAAAGCTTAACATATATATGTTTACTAATATAGTAATTCATGGAGGGCCGCATGCGGCCCGTGGGCCGCGGTTTGCCCACCGCTGCTATACAGGGAGGGTGATTGATTGGGACCGTGCATTAGAAATATATGAAGAACGAAAAAGGGTAATGATCTGAAATTTTGGTTATGACCATAACGGCATCCGATCTGTTTAATGAAAATATTTTCAAGATGGCGGCACTTCCGGAAATACCGGAAGTTGACGTCTACTTCCATCTTTCAAATACAATGGTCTATTTTTTATTGCATTTTTGGATTTAGCACGTTATTTTAGGGAAACTTTTATCAGCATTCCCTATACCTAAGTACAGTTATTTTTTAAATTTTTGGACTTGTTTGAGAAATTTTTAAATTTTCATCGTGATGCTTAATATTATCTAACGCCACCATTTTTGAAGAAAAAACGCTTAAATTTAGACCATGCCTAGAGGAAACCTTGGAGTACATCCTGGAATTTTTGCAATCGATGCATTACTTACAGGGTGTCCAAAGTTTAATTTTCTTTTAATACAACTTCAGACCACTAAAACTCGTCTTTTTCAAATACAATGCCTAAACTTTTTTTTCATTTACTAATGCAAAATTACATTCTGCATAAATCTGTATTAGCGTTTCCTATACCTATCTGCAACAATTTTCGAGTTATTAAGAATTTTTAATAAAAGTTAACACGTTCACTGCCAACCAAAATTTTGTGCCGACCCTCAGAGGCCAACGCGTTTTATTGAAATATTTAATGTTTAGTATATTTTATTAAAACTGTAACTGCTTACCAAAACAAATTTTAAAAACCGACACCAGGAAAAGTTGAGGTTCACCTTTCCCTACAAGCCAGTAAAATCGTAAAGTAGGCTCACAACGGCCAACAAAATACTGGAACATTTAGTACAGATATGTCCGTGACTCAAATGTCTAGTCATTGGCTCCTAATGAACGACCGCCATGACTCAAACCTCGAGTCAGTGGCAGTGAACGTGTTAAGAGAAATTGCAACATTTTTAAATAGCCTTGGAAATGACAACAAATGCCAATATTAATAACTGTAATAGTTATTTATGTATCAAGGCCAAAAAGTACGTTTTGGCCGAGGTGCATATTACATTTTTTGTGCGATCGAATTAAAAACAATTTAAATTTTTAGTATTTTTCAAAATTATAGGTTAGAAACTACGTGACATTCTGTCACTGACAGATGACGGCGTGTGTACTGCATTACCGGCCCCCTCCTTAGCAACGGCCGTAAAAGTTACTTTTCAGGCCGTTGCTAAGGGTAACGGCCTGAAAAGTAACTTTTACGGCCGTTGCTAAGGATAGGGCCGGTAATGCAGTACTTTATGGTTGCTAACGCGTCCGTCAAACAAGCTGTTTCTAGTACGATTGCACAAAAACTACTTTTATTGCGTTTGTATGAAGTAGCCATGACAATGAAAAATCAAGAGTATTCAAACACGAATATTTTGAACTTATTTTAGCCTATATTCATGAAGAATGTCACAATATTATTGAAAGAACTTGCCGTGTGTTCAGTGAGAGGTATCCTCATTTGACTGTAATGACCAGACAGAAATTTTGAAGAGTGAAATACCCTTTTTCATTCTTCATATATTTTTAAGTACCAGTCTCAATCAATCACCCTGTATAAAACTAGATATTTATTGAAATCAAAAGATATGCTCTTATATATAGTCATGGCCCACTAAAGTTTCCATTTAAAAAAAATAGAAGTTTACCTCATACCTCAAAAATTGAGGTCGTAAAAAAAATTTAAACATTTTTAAATTAAGCATAAATACGTTTTTAAAAAACCTGCATAACATTTAATTCTATTTTGATAAATAAAGAAGTTATAGTAGATTTTAAAAAACAGTGAATTTGAATTTTTCATCTGTAGTGCCAAAATGGAAAATTATATAAAAAAATCTTACAACACAGGTGTTTATCTCAAAAAAATTACCCAAGAGACCAATATCAGATTTTCGCTAACTATTATGGTTAACAAAATACCCAGTAAAACTTTTGAATTTGGTCCACCCTGTATAATGAATATGTTTTCTATAGCCTTCTAGAAAATGTGTATCAGTCTGATTTTTTCGCAGGGCACATTTTCTGTGTATGAAAAATTCAGTGATGTGATCGAATTCATTCAAGAAAACTTGGAAAATCAATCGGCCCCCTTCGTTTTAACATCCCCGACCGGCCATAGATTCGAGGAAGCGGATCACGATAGCACGCTATTTAATCTAAAGTTGGTTCCAGCAACGATCCTGATTTTTCAATGGGAGCCGCTAGTAGCAGAAGAAATGAGCAGAATTAGCAACACTTACCTAAAGCCCGAAGTTATGATACTGGTTCAGTCCATCTAATGAGCTCTTATACCAAATTACTTCTTCGGATGTTTATCTCACCTCATTTGTTTTATAGATATATTTCACTTTACTGTTATACATTTAAAATTTTATTAAATTTATGGGAATACAACTGTAATTTATTATTGTTAAACATTAGGGGGTCATATTGTGAATAATTTATATCTGCATTTGTCTGAAAGTTGAATATATTTTTAATTCTTGCATTTAGTAGTTTCATTTGCAATTTCTTAATATTTCAGGTAATCTTACTTTAACTTCGCAGAGAGTGGTTGCGTACAGTGACGTAGCGACGGGGGGGCAAGGGGGTATCGATGCCCCGGGCGCCATTCTTGGGGGGTGGGGCGCCGCGAAGACAAAATATTTTTGCGTTTATTTCACTTATTTTAAGCCAGAAAACTAACATACCAATATAATTTTAAAATTTGTTCTCATTTTCATTACAGTGTATATTGTATAAATAATACGTACAACATTATTTTACTTGAAACTCACAAACTACAATAAAAATATGAAAGAGGGGGGGCGCAAAAAAATAATATGCCCTGGGTGCCATTTACCCTCGCTACGCCACTGGCTGCTTATGCAGTCATAAATGAGTAATGAACTGAGACAGGTCTGCATATGCAGTCAGAGTAAATCAGTCAAGGAGAAGCATGACTGCGTTTGCAGTCATGTTTTGCCTTTAAATATATGTAGATATACATTGGTATTTCCTTTTTTATCAAACATTAACAAACCATGAATGAATAGTTTTATTTTAGAATATTTGATGGTTCTTGTTCACTTATTTAATTTTTTACTCAAAAACTGTAGGTTTTGCAAGAAAAGTTAAGGAATAAAAAAAGTTTCTAAATAAATCAAGCTATCAAATAAGAAAATTTAAATTGCAAAATTTTAATCCTTCAAAAAGTTCTGATAAAAATAACAACAGGGGTCGCACTTTCCAGCCCCTTCTGAAGGTAGGAGAGGATTAAAAATATAACTATGAGAAACCTTTTAATAACTACAAAATATATACCAAATATCATTCTCCTACATATATCCAAATTTGAGAAATAAAATAAAAACCTAATTTTACTGCTCCTGCTTAGGGGGATGTAACTCCGAAAGGAGACGTCTAAGGCTAAGGGAAAAAATTATTTAAAAGCCCCCCTTAATTTTCGATAAGGAATTACCTCCTGAATTTTTTCGCAATATTTAAGAAACACCCTGTACAGGGGGGTCCAAATTTGATGGGATTACATGGGTATCTCGCTTAATAGTCAAGATAGAGAAATGGTTAAATGACCAAAAATGTGCTGTTTTTTGGGACAAACTTATAGAACTGTTTTCAAAAATATTTTATCATTTCCGGCTTTTGAGTTATTAAAGAAAAACTGTATTTTTGTTGTATTTATGTCATATCTCCCGTATTGTTTAAAATATCGAAAAAGTTTATGAAGATTACTTGTAGATATTTTTATGTAGATTTTAATAGTACTAAACTAATTTTTTTTACGCTCGCCGTTAAAAAGTTATGACACACTCATCTTTTTTTAAATGGAGGCTATAGTTGGCTATGACCTATTTAAATTCCTTATTTTTTTGTCCTTTCCAAATGTATGAGGGTTGATGTATCTATTTTCAATAATTCGCAAGTTACAAAGGTTTTTTAATTATTTTTTTAAATATGAAAAACAAAAAGTAGGCTGTGAAAACAAAAAAAAACAAGAAAAACCCGATATGATAAAATATATTTGAGAACTGTTCTCAAAAAACTGCACATTTTTGGGTAATTTAAACTCTATCTTGACTATTAAGCGAGATACCCATGTAATCCCATCGAATTTGGACCACCCTGTACTTATAACTCAAAATTTGCGATTTTGTGGGTTGGGCCACTTTAGCACTACACGCCTCTTATTTCATGAAAAAAAAAACTTGAGAAATATTAACAGTTTTTGTGCTATTGATAAAAAACAAAATAACGTTTTTAATTTTTGTTTACAGTTTTGCTTATTTGAAATCACACTCAAAATATTTTTCGACATCAGGACACTTTTTTGGGTAAATTTGAAATTTGTTAATAAATTTTACCTATCTTAATGTGCTTTTGTTATTTAAGATCAACTTTCTTACTCTAGGTATGGGTTGTACGTTGTAGTTAGCTGTGACACCACTAAGAGAATTTTTTTCTAATATTATCAGTGGCGTGCAGTCCATGAATGCGTTGGATGCGGCGCATCCCTTAAAATTTTGAAATATTTCATACATTAATTTAATATATAATTTGTTTTTCTAAAATTAATTTGTAGAGAGTAATTATTGAACTATTATGTCCATTAAAAGTTACATTTTAAAGTTAAGGGGAAAAAGATCTTGTAATATATCCCATTTGTCTGACTGCCTCATTTAAGGCCGTGAATGCGGTGTAGCGCTCAGCATCTAGGGCTGGACTCATAGCATAGAGATATAGAAGTTAACGCATGCGTATTAAGTATCAGTTGATGGAGCTATATACTAGCTGTAGATGCTGGTTTGAAAACAGCATCTACAGCTAAAAACGCATTCACCGATCACCGGTAATGCGGTAGTATTGTGTTCGCGCTTAGCGTTTATTGTTGGATACGATTTCATTAAACATGAATGCAATATGCAACTGCATAGTGGAGTTTGTTAAAACCGTCATAGCTCTAAAAAAATTTAGTCAGTCTGTAAAATAAAAGTTTTTTTATGTTAATAAGTTGCAGAGCTCGAATATCTTAATTTAATTTTTTTATTTCTCAAATTATCAGTTACAATTTTCTTTAGCTTCGTTAAAAATACGAGAGTTTCTCTCGCAGGTATGTACATCACGAATTATAACAGACTAGTAAGAAGTTGAATTTTTTTTTTAAATTAAAACTTTTTTGGATTATTACAAGTTATTAGTAGTGCTAGTTAATAATAATACGTTGTCATGCTATTTTACGGGATTTAAGCATGTGGGTGATGAAGATTTAAATAGATTTTTAAGGATTTTTAAAAAAATATATATTCGACAGCATCCCTTACATTAAAACCCACCGCACGCCACTGAATATTATTGATGTATGGTTTGTTTGGTTTATCATTAAAAATAAGTAAGTTATTAAAAAAATCATTGTATTAATTAAGTTTAATAACAGTTGCCATGCTATTCACAATAATTGGGACAGCCTGTAGAGGCTCGATCTGTAATGATTTGACTCTTTTCTAGTGAAAAACAATACCCCTTGTAACGTAGCGTAAAATCTTTTACTATTGATCAATTAATACTGTTTACCTTGCCAAACGTAAAACAGGCACAACACAAATATTTTGTAAACTTTTATTTTATTAAACAATAAATTAAAACGTGTTACACTTACAGAAAAAAATGTAAATGAATAAATCTGAATCGTATGGAATGGCGAAAACTAAACAAATGCTTAAATTAAAATGCACGATAAGTGTACAAAATAATTAACACCCTACACTTTTTAAAGTCTACACCACCCACGCACTAGGAAGTCGATAACTTTTTTTTCTCCTGTAATTCAATTGCTTAAAATCGGACACTGAAGCAGCATAGCAAAAGATCTCGGAGTGCTGTGTTTGGCTGCAAAATGATTAGAACACAAAATAATACCAAATATGAATCAAATGTTCCAAAATTCTTTCTACTTTTAACAAACGTGATTTTTTTTGTTACTGAGAAAAAGGTTTTACATGAAAATATTTGTCAGTTTATTACATGAAATTTGTTTTTCATTTTTTTCAAATCGTGACAAATCCTTTAATCACTTGATGATGGAACAGTCGAGACACTCACCTGACCAAGAGTAGCGACTGGTAACTGTAGAATGTAGCTTACACCTAATAATAATACGAGGTACTACAATTTAGTCTCTTCCTAGCAAAATTAATTGTATTTTTTGTTGAAAACGTTTTTTTTTTATTAGTAGTTTTCAAGAGGACAATTATTTCAAAATTGAATGTGTTCATCTTTTAGATACTAACTATTTTATTGTACCTTTCGATCATAAAGGTCAAAAATGAAAAAATAGTTTGTATAATAAACTTCCGTACACCAAAAAAGTGCAAATAGTGACTACTCTATGTACATCAATATACAGTGTGTTCAAAAGGTATGGAATATGCTATCATATATCCCAGTAAATATCCACTTTAGGGAAAAATGTTTTGAATAAAAGTTGTTTGGTACTTAGTTTTCCACCATAAGACTCAATTCAATTTTTTTTTCGAATAACAAGCGCAATGAAAAACAATTGATTTTTTTAAAGACAAGATAACCCTATATTATACTCATTTGATAAGAGTTTTTTCTCTTTTCAATGATGGGGTCACCTTAAAAATAAAGTTTATGCTAAGAGGCCGGAGAATATCGAACATTTAAAAGATCGTATTAGAGAAGAGATGAGGTCTATTATACCTGAAATGGTTGGGAGTGTTATTAACGGGTTTAAAAACCGAGTTTATCATTGCCAAACTGTAAATGGTTCACAGTTTAAACACTTATTGTGGATTTTGTCAAAAAAATTTAGTTCTTATGATGTTATAAAATAAATGCTAAACAATAAAAATAATTTAAGAGTATTTTTGGCGTTTTCCTCAAAAAGTTACTTAAGTAAGGGTACTTAAGTTTTGTTCAAAAAGGTACTTAAGTAAGGGTACTTAAGTTTTGTATCATTGAAATGAGAAAAAAATTTCCTATTAAATGAGTATAATATAGGGGTACCTTGCCATTTAAAAAAATTCAATTGTTTTTCATTGCGCTTTTGTTATTCGAAAAAAAAATCATTAAATTTTGTCTTATGGTGGAAAACTAAGTACCAAACAACTTTTATCCAAAATATTTTTCCCTAAAGTGGATATTTACTGAGATATATAGCATATTCCATAACTTTTGGGCACTTTAGAACTCTGCTTATAATTAATAAAATATTCAATACAGTTCTTATTAATGTACATAAGGGTGCTTTATCAAAATATGGATGTTACTCAGGGACCACATACCCCAGAAAGGCTTTAATAACATCATTCAGCTATCATCTGGAATTCCAAAACTTTACACATTAAATACTAAACAAAAATCTCACCAAATGTGTTCCAGCTGAGCATAAAATTATTATTTTCTGAAATCCAAATATCACCAATTTTTGCACTGTTTAACAAGGCCATATTCGTTCAAAAATAATTTCACAGACAATTTAGAGGCTGAAGTAATGTTCATTGATAATTATTTTGCTCAAGTCAGTAACGTTGCCTGACAATAGCTCTTGCACTTTAAACTAATAACATCACAGATTTTTTAAGGCAAAATTGAAATCGAACTTCAAGCCAACTAAAGAATTTTTAAACCTGGGGACACTTTGCACATCATATTTTGTCAATTCAACAGAATTTGAACTCACAAATTTTAAATAACGGCACTATGAACGCTCAAATGCAAAATACTTTCAAAAATCACTTGAAAACAATCCTCTACGCACTCTAACTTGAAAATTTAATGGTACACACGTACTTTGCAAATTAAAAAAACTACTAAGCACTCAATTTTGATTCGATTTCTGATCACTTAATTTTGAGGACGAAGTCAAAGCATTTTTTTTAAATACCACTCAATAAACTCTGCTTGTCTTAATATCTCATGTGCTGCAACAACTAATTTGCACTGTTAGAACCAATTAATCAGAGAACCATCACTGACGATTAGAGAACTAAACTTTTCCTACATCAAAACATAATTTTTTCACTGAACCATAACAACTTGTAATGAAATTCGTTTAAGAATCACCAATTCATCACAAACACCAGGTTTTATTAAAGAATACACAGTTCTGCAAGAACTTATCTATTTGTCACAAACACTTGTAGAACACGATCTAAAAATTCATATCAACGCAAACATCAAAAGGTGTAATAAAAATTTAAAGATCATGTCGAGTAACACCAAAGAACTGCATTTGTTTTACACTACATCACAATGTTGCATGTTCATTTCAAACACTACAATACACTGTATTTTAAACAAATATTAAGGGTACAGTTCTTTCACATATAACGTCAAAACTATTCAACAAAACTAATTGCAGATAAATTCTCACTGAAACTATATTTATACCACTAAAACCAATTATGAAAACAAATGAAAAAATGGGAAAGAACTGTAGCACTAGGTACAATAACTCACGTCACATATCAGTTGTTTAAGCCATTTACAGTTTATGTTATGTATTATATTAAAAAAAAAAACTTGCACATTGGTAAACTTCACTTAAAAATGCTTCAAAAATTTAACATCGGCTTTCAAAAAAGAGTCGACAAACTAACGCTGTTCACCAATTTCCTGAAATAACTCAAACATGTTAAAATAAAATTAACTTAATACATTAAACCGCTAGCACTAGAGTAGCCAATGAAATTAGTGTAGAGGGTGGTCCAAATTCGATGGGATTGCATGGGTATCTCGCTTAATAGTAGAGATAGAGAAATGGTTAAATTACCAAAAATGTGCAGTTTTTTGAGAAGCTCAGGTTTTCGAGTTATTAAATAAAACGTGTTTTTTTGTCATATTAATAATGTGTCATATCTCCGTTATTGTTGTAAATATAGAAAATATTTATGTAGATTACTTTTAGATATTTTTATGTTTAATTTGATAATACTAAAAACAATTTTTTTACGCTCGCCGTTATAAAGTTATGACACAAACTTAACTTTTTTTAAATGGAAGCGATAGTTGGCTATAACCTAATTAAATTTCTTATTTTTTTCTCATTTCAAATATATAAGGGTTGATGCATTTATTTTCAATAACACGCAAGTTACGAAGGTTTTAAAGAAAATCATAGTAGGCTGTGAAAACAAAAAAAAACAACGTTGTTTTCACAGCCTACTAATTTTCTTAAAAAAAAACTAAAAACCTTCGTAACTTGCGTATTATTGCAAATAAATGCATCGACCCTTATATATTTGGAGTGAGAAAAAAATAAGGAATTTAAATAGATCCTAGCCAACTATCGCTCCCATTAAAAAAAACGTAAATTTGTGTCACAACTTTTAAACGGCGAGCGTAAAAAACTTTTTTTTAGTATAATCAAATTAAACATAAAAATATCTAAAAATAATCTTTATAAATATTTTCAATATTTACAACAATAACGGAGATATGACACATTAATATGAAAAAAAAAAACACTTTTTATTTAATAACTCGAAATCCGGAAATGATAGAATATTTTTGTAAACGGTTCTGAGTTTGTCTCAAAAAACTGCACGTTTTTGGTAATTTAACCGTTTCTTTATCTTAAATATTAACCGAGATACCCATGCAATCCCATCGAATTTGGACCACCCTTTATGTTAATTAATCTAAGTTGTAAAATAATGTGCAAAAATCACATTAAATAAATAGAAAAATTGAAGTATACATTAAAAAAATAAATCAAAACACTTTCTCGATTTGTTCTGCACAAGTTAGCCTTAAAAATGCATATGAATAGATTACTTAAAAAAAATAGGTAGAGGTTTAAAAGATTTAGGAAATTTAGGCTGTACCACCACGTACCACGACAACAATAAGGTGATCCTCTTTGATAGCCTCGTCGGATAAATTGGGACAAGTGCGTTTCAGTAATTCAGTGGAAAATGTACATGGGGGGAAGGAGTAAAGGACACCGGTGGCTTCGGTTTCTTTGTTAAGCAAAGAAATAACGCCGGCTGCTTCTTTTTGTTTAAGGTACGATACCAAATTACGCAAGGGCCTCGTCTGCACACTACTGTCTTCGTTTGTAACAGACGCGGTGGACCCCGCTAGGCCCAAGAAAATCGCATGCGAACTCGCACTCGAGATACGTTTCTGTACGTCCTCTAACTTGGGCTGATCCAAACGCAATCGTTGCGTAATACGTAGCTGATGTTTACCATCTTCGTCTTTCATGAGCCCATCGACGATATCCGTGTCTCCGTCGATCAAGTGGAACTTGGCCGGGAAAAGCGAATTCTTGAGGATCAGCGCCCCTTGCCATACCGTGGAGCACTTTCTGGCGACTTCCGGCAAAGTACGGCTCGAAGCCAACAACCCCGCGCGTCGAGAACCGCTGTCCGAATCGGAATCGACCGATCTACGCGGAGAACGCGATCGAGATCTTTCGGCACCGCGCGAGGTAGAGCGGCGACGCTCGTATTCCGGATCCGTCGGCCGTCTACCCCATTCGTCTTCGGTATAGCCTTCCGGATATTTATAAGGCCCTCTGCTGCCCCCTCTGCGATCGGCAAACCCGGGGCGTCCCCTGTAGCCCCTACCACTGTAGCTAGTTTCGCCCTCGAAATTTTCATACTCGTACTCCACACCTCGCCGGTAATCCGTACCCTCGTCGTGAGGCGGATACGTCGCTTTAGGTCTGTGATAGGGAATGGGAGGGTTAACGTCAGCAAAATCAGTTCTGAGACGTCGCTCCGGACCTCCCAAAGGAAAACCGCGCATCTCTTTCACGGCCGCAGTAGCAGCATCTATACTATCATACAAAATATAAGCCTGAGTATCACCTTTAACGTAATCTATCTTTTTAATGGCCCCGAACCTGTCGAATTCGCGTTCTAATTGCGGGACCGAGGTCCAAAGCCCCAAACCCCCGACCCATATGCGAGTGGTAGGTGTGACTTTCCCGTAACCGATTTTACACTGAAACTTACCGATATATTGCCCCGATAATTCAACTTTCGAACGATGCGCCATGTCTAACGTCTGAAAACGGACAAACGCGAATGCGTTACCGGTACCCGGTGGAGGTCGTTTGATATCTATATCTTCGACGACACCGTATCTCCCGAATATTCTTCGCAGCTCTTCTTCCGTGATATTTATTTCTAGATTTCCCGCGAATAATGTTCTGGTAGATAACGGATCGTCTTCGGGCGACACGTGATGAAGATAATTGGGAAACTTGTCTTTTTTATTTTCAGTTTTTTCGAACGGCGGTCTTGGTGTCGTGTGGCGAGGTGGGCCATACGCGTGTGCAGGGGGCATATGAGGAGGGCCATGATGTACTTGTGGACGCGTGGCCAGATACTCGTGATGTGGAGCTGGTAAAGCTTCACGTCTATAGGCCTCGCGTACAGGTACTCCGGGTGGACCATAAGCACGTTCATATCGATCAATGGGACGTAAGCGTTCGGGTCCAGGTGACCTAGCATAATAATGACGATCATATTCAGGGCTAATTGAACGAGGACGACTACGATACATTTCACTGGATGAGCGGGGCACCTCATACACGGCTTCAACTAGAGCAACCTTATCGTAAATGATAATGCGTGGTTTGCCGTGTTTAGCATCACGAGCATCGTCTGGGTTCCTAAAACACACGTATGCGACGCGTTCATCCAAATCATGGGATATCCTAATACTTAAATCACCGTATTTCTTGTATTCACGATATAGAGTATCCTTAATTACTTCGTCGCTAGCTTTAGGATGTAGAGCGCTAACGCACAACACTTTATAAGGATAGGTGCGCTCGGGTGGTCGCATGTATTCTTCACGGTGAGGTGATACGTAACGAGGACGGGGACTTGGAGAACGACTGCGACGTCTACGAATACGTTCAGGAGTAATTCTTTCGTCTGAACTATCTTCGTAGCGACCCATACTAGAACGAGAGCGCTTGCTACGCGGTGGGGTGTCTCTGTCACTACTTCTCTTCATATTTTGAATTCTTACAGTGATTCTGTCTCTTCCAGATCCGATCATACGCACTCTGAACCCCAGCTATACACCAACACAATGGATGACACGGCACTCCCTCGACACACCTCCCCTAAAAACACAACACAAAACACTCATTTTTACTTACAACAGGCTACACCAACATAAGTACAGAATAACAGCAATAACAACATACGTTTTATTAACTACACAGCACTGTGTATTTTCTGTTTTCACGTTAAATGCAATTTATATGTAATATTTACAGCTACAAAATGGACACCACAGGAAATGAATACAAACTGTCAAAAACATAGCTTGGTATTTACTGGGCCAAAAATTGTTTAAAAGAACCAATTCTCATTTTTCCCAAAGCATGTATTAACCTTAAAAAATGTCAGTTTTGAAACGAGTTCAAGTAATTAATTTTTGGTTTTTAAATGTGTTTATTTACCTAAATATTATAATTTTATAGCAATGGGCTACCTTTGCAAGAATATGGCATGTGTATGACTGTGCTTGGCAAAATCCGTTCGCATCAGCCGAACTAATAAAAAGATATTTAATGGGTTTGCATAAACCAATTTACCATCCTTTAAGTAAGCGTAAAAAAATAATCGATTGAACATTTTTTAATATTTGCATTTGCAGATGATTGTGGAGATCACGTAGTGGTCATTAACACTTCTGAAATTGCTTTACCAGGTGATGAATGGAAGAAACGTGTTTATTTTCATCACACTGGATACCCTGGGGGAGCTTCATGGACTTTAGCTTGGGAATTACACAAAAAAGATCCAACTATGGTAGGGGAAGTCGATTTTTTGTGACGCTTTTTTTTAACGTTACATTTTACAGATAATGCGAAAAGCAGTGTATAATAGCATGGATGGTAATTTACAACGGAGATACACCATGCAGCGACTTCACTTATATCCGGATAACTGTGTGCCAGATAATATATTAGCAAACATTTCCAATCAATTACGACAAACTCGACCTAAACCAAAACGGCTGGATCATTATCTTGAGAAAGAAGTCAAGGAATTTCCAAAACTCATCGATTATCCAAAAGATTATATACTTAGATAAATATTATATTCGTTTTTAGTGATTAAATAAAGTAAGTAGTTCATTATTTATGTTTTTTATTGCTTTATAAATACAATTAGTCTATAATTCAGCTGAGAAGTAGTTCTTTTGCGATAGTATAAGCAGTAACACGCATCATATTTTTACAATTTTCTCGAAAGTTTTTGATGGCTCGAAATCTTGCTATCTTCCATTTAAATAAGTCGCGATAAAGTGGTCTAATAAATTTTATTCGACCCATTTCGTTCACCCATTTCAAAACGGGATTAATTTTGTTTTCCCAACGTGCTTTTAAACAAATACTAAACCATCGAAATGTAATTTCTGAATTGCTTATATCAATCTCAAACACGCGTTCCAATTGCTGTAATTTAGAAATCGACTGGGCTTCTTCATCGAGTATTTCTTGTAGAATAAAAATTATTTGCCAAGGTTTTAAATTGCGCAGATCCGAAGCTGAAAACGGTATATTATTTTCATTTCCGTCCCATTCCATGTAACAATTTTTAAATAATTTGCCTATGTTTACTAGCGTCATGTCTAGTAATGGTATTATAGGAGGTAATCCAGGTAAATATAACCACGAACTCCAGTCTATCTGTTTAATGGCAGGGGAATTTGCAAAATACGATGAAAAAAATTCTTTAAAATCATTTGTATCGATCGATGTGTACTTAAACGTCTTTAAATAATGGCGAAGAAATGGCTCAAATCGATCTGAAAGTGCGAATAATTTTTTGGATTATTTCAGTAAAATTTAGGTAAATTTTTTATTTATTACCTGGGCCCCCAACAAGATTTTCCAAGTATCGAATAAATATTTGACCCTTTTCGTACGCAACGTTAGACAATGTGTCATCAGGATGTATTCCTTCCTTTAGATTTATCACAAGTTGGGTTAAAGGATTAGTTTCCCCCAACTGATTAATCTGTAACAACATTTACGATTACAGCTAAAAATTAATAAAACAAAAATACACAACGCACGGTTTCTTTCAACTCGACCAGTCCACAATAAGCAAGTAAATCTTGATGTTGGGGGCCCTCCAAGCGGCTTAAAATCCTCCGTTCGATAAAAACAGTCAGACCCTCGTTCAACCAGCAATGTTCGAAGTTTTTAAGCGTTACTAAATTTCCGGCCCAACTGTGAGCAATTTCGTGGGCAATTACATTTGCGAGAGACCTGTCACCTGCCTGAAAATATACTTTAATGCACAAATTCGAAAATGAAACGAAAATATATAATTAGAAATAAATTAACAATTTTATAATATACAGGGTGGTCCACATAAAAGGACCACTATTGGGATCTGATAAACAAAAATCAAAATAGACATTTTTTTTCATTTTTAGTAACTCGGTTATACTTGATGGTACAAAAATATTTTTGTGGAAAAAGTTGTAGATTTTGTATGCACTATAAAATGAAAACATTCATTTGTTTCAATATTGTTTGAATTCTCAGATAAATTCTGAACTTGCATTTTTTTAAATGGAGATCATAGTTGCCTATGACCTCATCAAAAGCACTTGTTTCCCTCTTTTTAATAATATAAGGTTTAATTAATTAATTTTAATATTTAGGCTCAAAACAAATAAAATTCATTAAAAAGTCCCTATGAAGCTACAGAGTGCCATGAATTTAAACAATATTGAAACAAATGAATGTTTTCTCTTTACAGTGTGTAAAATAATCTACAACTTTTTCCCCAAAAATATTTTTGTACCATCACGTATAACCGATTTTTTAACAGTTTAAAAAATTCTGATTTTGATTTTTGTTTATTATTTTTGAAACATTAAATCATCACTGAAAAGGTCTCGAAAAGCTCTTACCATTTACGAGATCCCAATAGTGGCCCTTCTATGTGGACCACCCTGTATATTACATTACATTTATATACAGGGTGTTTCAAATATTATTACCGTCACATTTATCTCATTTGTTTAAGGTTGATATCTTTAATTAATTAAAAATATAATAAATTAATTGATTTTTATTAGTGAATAATATTATTATGATTAATTATAATAAATCAAATAAGTGTGTTATTTGAAATTTTATAATATAAAATATATATAACATTATACAGGGTGTTTCAAATATCATTAGTTTGAGGATAATATCTTTAATTAATTATGTATTAATCAGGGATGGAATAACGTTTTAAATCGTTACGTTATTGTATAACGTTATTTATTATTTGTTTTCGTTACATAACGTTATAAATATCATTAAAAAAATGAATTGTTATGTTATATAACGTTATATAACGTTACACAAATTATGATATACAGGGTGTTTTTTAAGTATTGCAAAAAAAAATCGGGAGGTGATTCGTTATCGAAAATTAAGGGGGGTCTTAAATATATAATTTTTTCCTTAGACGTCTCCTTTCGGAGTTACAACACCCTAAAGGGGAGCGGTACGGTAAAATTAGGTTTTCATTTTATTTCTCAAATTTTGATATGCGTAGGAGAATGATGTTTTGTTGAGGTTTTATGCTTATTGAAAGGTTTTCCATAGTAATATTTTCAATCATCGCCCACCTTCACAGGGGGCTGAAAAGTACGACCTCTGTTGGTTTTTTAATCAGAAATTTTTGGTGAGTTAAAAGTTTACAGTTTAAATTTTTTTTTTATTTTGATTAATTTAGAATATTTTTTATTAAGTATTTGGTTTTTCTCGTAAAATCTACAGTTTTTGAGTAAAACATTAAATGAGTGAACATGTTCCATTAAATATTCTAAAATAAAACGATTCATTTTGGTGTTTACCATGGTTTGTTTATGTTCATATTCGGTACAATTGTTTTAGTATTTTCGCCGCGTAAACGTCAAAATGAATTACACCCGTCAGTTCTCCCCAATATGAACATAAACAAACCATCATGGTAACCACCAAAATGAATCGTTTTATATTGGAATATTTGATGGTTCATGTTCACTCATGATTTTTTGCTGAAAACCTGTAGATTTACGAGAAAAGTTAAAGAATAAAAAAAAAACAAATAAATTAAGTTTTCGAAAACAAAAATTAAATTGCAAACCCACCAAAAAGTTCTGATAAAAAACCCAACAGGGTTCACACTTTTCAGCCCCCTGTGAAGGTGGGAGATGATTGAAAATATTACTATGGGAAACCTTTTAATAAGTATAAAACATCTACCGAATATCATTCTCCTACTTTTAACCAAATTTGAGAAATAAAATAAAAACCTAATTTTACCGATCCCCTTTCGGGTGTATCTCCGAAAGGAGACGTCTAAGGAAAAAATTTTATATGAAAGATCCCCCTTAATTTTCGATAAGTAGTCACCTCCCGATTTTTTTCAAATTATTTAAGAAGAAAATATCACAATATAAAAATAATTTTTATTTGTAACTCTGAAATGATTTTTGGGATGTTAATGTAAATTTAAAACATAGTACAAAACTACGTTGAGATATTTCATTTTAATTTCTAAAATACAAACAAAATATATCTTTTGAAAATAAAAACATCGCTATGGCGATTATATGTAAAAATTTAATTTATAGAGAATAACGATACAAAATAACTTTTAACGAAACGTTATCGGTTATTATAACGTTATATAACGTTATTAAAATATCGTTACGTTATTGTATAAAAAATTATAGTTGAATCGTTATTATAACGTTATCGGATATCGTTACGTTATGTTTTCCATCCCTGGTATTAATTGATGTTTATAACCGATTCATAATATGATTAATTAAATTATTAATAATAAATTAAATAACCGTGATGATAATGGTATCTGAAACTTCTGAAACACACTGTATATTATTATAATATACTATGTTACAATATTTTAAATTTTTATTTTTGGTGAATTTATTTTTAATACATTACCAGTAAAGTAGAAGTTACAAAGTTCATATTGGGATGCTCCATGCCACCCCCAGGAAAAGTAGGTGGTAATATGAGAAGGTCATAGGTCCCCCATTCATAGGGGCCGCAAATATCTTCAGCAGCCTTAAGCTGTAGCTCTATGTCTGCGAATTCGTGAGCGGCTGCTTCGATCAACTCTTTTTCGGCCCACACATGAGATCGTGGACCGATTTTTCTTGACTCCAATGCACCTATAGCTAGAGCGATCAAATACGAAGGCACGGGAACGTCTTGGACAAAGTGGTGCAGTGTTGACCCATGTAAAGATTTCTGATGGGTACGTCTTGCTGACATGAGAACTGTTAATTCATTAGGTGCCAATACCTAATGAAATTAGGTTTGTATTCCACGTAATTACGAGCGGATTAAATTTTCTTACCACTGCTGAATACTTCGTTTTTACACAGGGCGTATCTTGACATGGTAATACGGAACGAGCGTGAATTGTCTAGAAAAAATAATCCTCTCTTTAAAGCAGTGTTTCTCAAAGTGAGTTCGGGGACCCCTGGGGGTCCCTGAATTCTTCAGAAAGGGTACCCGAAGCTTTTCATAATGTTCAAATATTATTCAAATTTATTTGCCAGGACAGAAGAAAACAAAAATATGATCTACAAAACAATCAATTGGTGTCCTGTTTTGGCAATTACTTTTGCAAGGGCTCCTCAGAATAAAAAGTTTGAGAAACACTGCTTTAAAGCTTTGAATAAGTCCCTTGTTCAGTTATTAAAATTGCGTTTTTATTTTTTTTAAATTTGTTTTTATACAGGGTGGTCCAAATTCGATGGGATTACATAGGTATCTCGCTTAATAGTCAAGATAGAGTAACGATTGAATTACCAAAAATGTGCAGTTTTTTGGGAACAGTTTTTAAAAATATTCTATCATTTCTGATTTTTCTTGTTTTTTGTTTGTTTAAACAGCCTACTTTTTGTTTTTCATCTTTAAAAAAATTAAAAAACCTTTGTAACTTGAGTATTATTAGAAATAAATACATCAAGCTTTATATATTTGAAAAGGGAAAAAATAAGGAATTTAAATAGGTCATAGCCAACTTCCATTTTAAAAAAAAGGAAGTTTGTGTCATAACTTTTTAACAGCGAGCGAATTTTTTTTTTTAAGTACTATTAAAATCTACATAAAGATATCTATAAATAATCTTTATAAACTTTTTCGATATTTGCAACAATAAGCGAGGGAGGGGCTTCCATTTAAAAAAAGGTAAGTTTGTGTCATAACTTTTTAACATCGAGCTTTAAAAAAAGTTTTTAGTACTATTAAAATCTACATAAAGATATCTAAAAATAATTTTCATGATATGACACATTATAAATATAACAAAAAAACAGTTTTTCTCTAATAACTCAACAACCGAAAATTATAGAATATTTTTGAAAACGGCTCTAAGTTTGTCTCAAAAAATTGCACATTTTTGGTAATTTGACTGTTTCTCTATCTTGACCGTTAAGCGAGATACCCATGTAATCCCATTGAATTTGGACCACACTGTACAGGGTGGACCAAAATCGAATGTTTTACGGGACACCATAATAGTTAGCAAAAATCTGATATCGGTCTCTTAGATTATTTTTTTGAGATAAACGAGCCTGTGTTATCAGATTTTTTATATCACTTCCCATTTTGGCACTGCAGACGAAAAATAAAATTTCAATGTTTTTGAAAATTTGCTATAACTTCTTTATTTCTAAAAATAGAACTAAATGTTATATAGGTTTTCTATAAACATTTTTGTGCTTAATTTAAAAAACATTTTAGTTGATTTTTAGTTGCAAACATTACTTGTTTACGAAATCATGGCAAACTGTGATAATAAAATTTTTACAAAATCAGCCATGTCTCGGTTATTTTTCGCAACAAATATATAAAACTGTATATTTTTGAATAGCTAAAAGAATGCTCTTATATAAAGTCATGGCCTACCATAGTTTCCATTTAAAAAATTTAAGTTTACTCCATATTTCAGAAGTCAAGGTCGTTAAAAAAAATTAAAAAACAGTTTTAAATTAGGCATGAAATGTTTATGAAAAACCTTCACAACATTTCGTTTTATTTTAATAATTAAAGAAGTAACAGCAAATTTTCAAAAACGTTGAAATTTAATTTTTCTTCTGTAGTGTCCTAATGAAAAGTGATATAAAAAATCTGATGACACGTGTATGTTTATGTCAAAAATCCAATAGCATATTTTTGCTAACTATTATGATAACCGAGATACTCCACAAAACATTTGAATTTGTAAAAGTTTAAAAAATGTATTACAATAAGTTAATTATTGTACCTGAAATTGACTAAAGACAAACGGGTGTTCCTTCCCGGTCGTAAGAGAAGGTTCCAACCATTGCAGTCCACTCGCATTAGGTGCTGTTTCATACTGAATACTTATAACATAACTACGGCAAATACAATAATTAAAACACATATTTATCGAATAATTATCTTACATTTTACTGTTTTTTTGTGGTAACTTAATCGTGAGTTTAGAACCGAATTCCTCCAAGGGAGGTGACACAGTGTACTGCAGCCAGTCGTTCAGTTCCGTTTCAAAAATTTCAGAAAATTTCAACTCCTTCACATCCAAAATCTAAAATAACTCTTACAATACCTAATAAACCGATTTAAGCTACTAAGACATACGAGTTCTGTTACGTCCTCAACAAGTTTTTGAACGGTTAATACAACATTTCCAACTAAAATTCTTTTAACAATATCGATATTTAACGATATAAAAATATTCGTGACCTTCACTAACTCTGCAATTAATTGATTGTATATTATGATAAAAAAATTAGTGTGTTTTTACCTGGCCTAGAAAATGAGCTGGGGTCTAGAGGGCTTAAACTTTGGCTGACCATGCTTGAGAATAAAAAATCACTGGTATTTACAATTATCTAAATCTTCCAATCAGCGCAAATACTTGAAACATTTTGAAGTAAATATCTATGATAATTAGCTGCTTATGAAATCTTGTTGATTGTAGCCCATTCATTTACAATTTTAATGAGTATACTAGTTTTTATGATTGTTTACGTGTGTATAACTAATAATTTTTGACCTCTGTTATTTATCAAAGTATGCTAATTTTCTACAGATTGTTTAAAATATTGTTAACAATTTTGGTCATGTTAAATAACACAGCTTCTAGCTGTACGACAAAATAAAACAAATGAAAGCTGACGAAATTTAAAACTAAAAATGCCATAAGGCCTTTAAAATAAATATTTAAATTAAACACTTTTACAGGGTGTCCCAGTTATCATGGGGATCTCGTAAATGGTAAGAGATACAGAGTTGGTTAAATGTGTCAAAATTATTTATGAGCAATTATTTCATGAAAAAAACTCTCGAGAAAAATTAATAGTTTTTGCACTATTGATAAAATACAAATGACGTTTTTAATTTTTGTTAACAACTTGGTTTTTCAAATTAGTCAAAATATTTTTCGACATTATCAGAACATTTTTTGTGTAGATTCGAAATTTGTTGCAATACAAATTTAAGATCTGCCTTATAAAGACGTTATACAATATACAATTGAATATAAGCAAAAATTTAAAATTGAATTTTTTATTTTTTAACAATGTACAGGGTGATCCAAATTCGATGGGATTACATGGGTATCTCGCTTAATATTCAAGATAGAAAAATGGTTAAATTACCAAAAATGTGCAGTTTATTAAGACAAGCTCAGAACCGTTTTCAAAAATATTCTGTAGTTTCCGGTTTTTGAGTTATTAGAAAAAAAGTATTTTTTTGTCATATTAATAATGTCATATCTCCGTTAGGTTTGTAAATATAAAAAATATATATTTAGATTGTTTTTAGATATTTTTATGCAGACTTTGATGGTCCTAAATATTTTTTTTAATCGCCCAAAAAAGTTATGACACAAACTTACCTTTTTTTAAATGGAAGATATAGTTGGCTATGGTTTAACAATTATTTAAAGGTATTTAGTTTAGTCGTTTATAGTTAGTTAGGTTTGCAATATATTTTAACTTCATAGTCGATAGTTACAATTAAATCGTATTCATATTTTTTTATGTAACTGCTGATTCTGATTATATTGTTTATCTTTTGTTCAAATCTTGTTTTTTGTTTTGTTTTCACAGCCTACTTTTTGTTTATTACCTAAATTTACCTTTAAAAAAATGAAAACCTTTGTAACTTGCGTATTATTGAAAATAAACACATCAACCCTTATACAGGGTGTTTCTTAAGTATTGCAAAAAATTCAGGAGGTGATTCCTTATCAAAAATTAAGCGGAGTCTTTCATATACATTTTTTTCCTTAGACGTCTCCTTTTTGAGATACACCCCCCCTAAAGGGGAACGGTAAAATTAGGTTTATATTTTATTTCTCAAATTTAGAGAAATGTAGGAGAATGATATTTGGTAGATATTTTATACTTTTTAAAAGGTTTTCCATACTAATAATTTTAATCATCTTCCACCTTCACAGGAGGCTGAAAAATGCGACCCCTTTGGTTTTTTTAACAGAACTTTTTAGTGGGTTAAAAGTTTGCCTTTAAATTTTTTTTATTTGAAAGCTTGCTTTATTTAGAAACTTGTTTATTTTTTAGTTGTTCTAGTAAAACCTACAATTTGTGAGTGAAAAATAAAATAAATAAACATGAACCATCAAACATTCCCATGTTAAACGAATCATTTTGGTGGTTGCCATGGTTTGTTTATGTTTATGTTGGGTAGAGTTGACAGGCGTCTTAGCTTTGTCGCCGTGTAAACTTCGAAATGAATTACACCTGTCATTTCTACCCAACATGATCATAAACAAACCATGGTAACCATGTTTTATATTGGAATATTTGATGGTTCGTTTACTTATTTTATTTTTTACTCGTAAACTGTAGGTTTTACGAGAAACACTAAAGAATAAAAAAAGTTTCTAAATAAATCAGTCTTTCAAACAAAAATTTTAAAATTGCAAAATTTTAACCCACCAAAAAATTCTGATAACATAACCAACAGGGGTCGCACTTTTCAGCCCCCTGTGAAGGAGGGAGATGGTTAAAAATATTACTAGGGGAAACTTTTCAATAAGTATAAAACATCTACCAAATATCATTCTCCTACATTTATCTAAATTTGATAAATAAAATAAAAACTCAATTTTACCGCTCCCCTTTAGGGGGGTGTAACTCCGAAAGGAGACGTCTAAGGAAAAAATGTTATATGAAAGACCTCCCTTAATTTTTGATAAAGAATCACCTCCTGATTTTTTTTGCAATACTTAAGAAACACCCTGTATACATATTATTTGGAATGAGAAAAAAAAAGGATTTGAAATAAATCATAGCCAACTATAGCTTCCATGATTCCATCGAATTTGGACCACCCTGTACATAAACCATAATTTTTTTTTATAGAACAGTTGCTTTTAAATCATAGATCATTTTGACCTATTTAACCAACTCTGAACCTCTTACCATTTTGGAGATCCCCATGCTGTGCACAATAACTGGTACACCCTGTATATAATTAAAAAAAATAATCATTTACTACAAATACAAAAAAAATAACGCTCTGTATATTATTATTTATTAAATCCCTCATAAAATATTATTGCTTTCGAATATAAAATATATTAAAGCTAAAATAATTACATAACGTGGCAGTTCAATTATTCGTTCAAGTGCAAATCTTTTGCGACCGTATAAGCAGTGACGTGCATCATGTTCTTGCGGTTCATTTTGAAATTCTCGATCGCCTTCGGCCTGATCTCTTCCCAAGCGTATAGATCGCGGTACAACGGCCTGACGTATTTCATTCTGCCGATCTTATTCAACCAGTTAAACACGGCGCCCACTTTCTCTTCCCAGTGCGCCTTCAAACAGAGTCTGAACCACCTGAATTTAATTTCGGCGTTGCCTATGGAATCGAGCATGAACAATTTCTCCAGTGTTTGTAGTTTATCGACCGTCGGAGCGTCTTCCATGATTATTTCTTGCAGGAACAGGGCGATTTGGGAGGACGATAGTTTTTTTATTACGTCGGGTGAAAACTGTCTCGACATGTTGTTTCCGTTCCGACCCAACAATGTTTCGCAAACGTTGGCCAAAGACATGTCGAATTCGGGTACCACAGGCGGTGCTCCAGGTGAATATAACCAGGTATTCCAATCGATTTTGGTGATGGCGTCATTACTGGCGAAATGCGACTCGAAAAAGCTCTTGAAGTCGTTGGTGTCGATCGATTTGTACTTGAAATTTTCGAAATATTGTCGTAGGAACGGTTCAAATTTATCTGTAAATAAGAAATTTAATTCACTTAGAATATCCCCATCAAGCAAATATTTTTTATGTTATGTTTTATTCTGAGCTGTTGGTAACTGCATTACCAAATTTTACCAATACAAAAAAAAAACAAGAAACAAACTGCCTGGTGGAACTGCTAAAATACCTACTGAAAACAAAAAATTCCTTCAAATACTAAACTTGGCCTGGAGAACAAAAAGCATACCTAACTAGGGTTGCCAGAATATCTCTTTTAAAGAGAACATGTCCTCTTTTTTATCCCGATCTTTTTGTTCACTCTCTTTTTTTATTTTAATAGTATTTGTCCTCTTTTTTCGTTAGTTACTTTTGGTCAGATTTTTTAAAATATTATAGAACTGAGTCGTTTATAGGCCAAAGCAATAAACTCCACTTAATGATTTTTAAAAAATTTTAGTGCCAAAGCACTTGATTGATGTTTAACTTTTTATGTTTAAAACCAATTTCTTTAATAATCAGGTTTAATAACATTAAATGTCAAAAAAAAATTGATCCTCGAATAATAAATTATTTATTTCAGAATAAACAATTATTCCAGGAATATACTAGTTAATAAATTTTTTTCTTATAAATGTACTGCTTTGTTTGAAAGAGTAAAATATGTTTACATAAAAACTTTATTTTTTTACAAATTGTATTTTCATTTACTATGTAGCAAAAATAAGTTATACATACTAACTATATTTATCGATAACAGCCGCCTACTTAAATACAAAACGCAACCCACTTAGCAGGTTGCGCCTACATGGTTATGCAATGTGCTTAACAAAACGCCTACTTTCGACATTTTCAGGCAACCTGCGTAGAAACAACGTTTAATTAATTGCATAGCATGTAGGCGTAATGTACAGTATGCAACCCACTAAACGTTGCGCCTATTGATAGGCAACCACGACACAAAACGCCTACATAGACATGAAACTGATTTGACATAACAGTTGCGCAGGCTGCCTAAAAATGACGAAAGTAGGCGTTTTGTTCAGCACATTGCATACCTACGTAGGCGCAACGTGTTAAGTGGGTTGCGTTCTATAATTATGAATTACAATAAAAACTGAACAATATTGTTCTTTGACAAACAAAATTAATTTCTGCAGTATACAGTACCTAGGTAATCGTAAGCTTCAATAAAAATTAGAATAAATTGGGTTAAGATTAAGTTACTAAAGATTTGGTTTTGGACTAGAACTGTCAAAACACAATTTATTAGTAAAAATCCAATAAAAATTAAACAATGCAATATTTATGTCTCAAATATGGATTTATAAAGTACACTGCACTAACGCAATCGAAAAAGGAAATAAAAATCAAACCATATCTGGTAACGATTAAATTATTAAAAATGTTGTTTTAGACCAGAACTGTCAAAACACAATTTATAAGTAAAAATCCAATAAAAATGAAACGATTGAATACTTATGTCTCAAATATGAATTAATAAACTACACTGCACTAACTCAATCGAAAAAAGAAATAAAAATTAAAATAGATCTAGTAACGATTAAGTTATTAAAAATTTTGTTTAGGATCAGAACTGTCGAACCACATGTATGAGTAAAAATCCAATAACAATTAAATGATACAGTCGTTATGTGTCTAATATGAATTTATGAAGTATATTGTATCAAGTTAATCTGTAACTTGCCTAAAATCATAGCAACCAGTCTATTTAACATGGCAAAAAACGATCAAATCTTAAAAATTATACTATATCAATGGAAATGTATTAAAAATTAAATTTTAATAAAAATAAAAACAAATAATAAACGTAAAGATTATTTACCTGGGCCCCCAACGACATTTTCCAAGTACCGCAAAAACAATTGCCCTTTTTCATACGGAATTCTCGAAAACGAATCATCTGGATGCACACCATTCTTCAAATCTACTACCAACTGCGTCAAAGGATTATTTTCACCGAGTTCTTTAATCTGGAATTATTAAACATACAATAATACACAGAACACATGAAAAATTATTTCATTACCGTTTCGTTCAGTTCCTTAAAGCCACAGTAAGCCTCGAAATCTTCCTCTTCGTGACTTATTAAACGGCTCAATATTCTGCGTTCTAAGAATACAGTGAACCCCTCGTTTAACCAGAAGTGTTCGAAATTTCGATTCGTGACTAAATTGCCAGTCCAACTGTGGGCGATTTCGTGCGCTACCACGTTGGCCAGAGATCTATCACCTGCCTGTAATATTATTTTAAAAATACACAAAATACTGGATGAAATAGACCAACATTGTCCATGTAATTTAGTGCATATTTAAATTGAATGTTTTTAATATAAAAATATACATGTGCATGGGCGTCCGCAGAAAATTTTCCAGGGGGGGGGGCAATTTATTTTGCAGTCATAAAAATCCACCCTTTCTAAAAATTACCTAAGGTTTTAATTTTACGATTGTAATTTGTAAATTTTTTTAATCGATCCCAGGGGGGGCAAGTACCCCATTTGCCTCCCCTGCGGACGCCCATGTACATGTGCCTCATAAATACAGGGTGGTCCACTTTTGTAGCAGGACTTTAACAGTAGATAGGAAAACTTTTTTAAAGCGAATATTTCATATCAACATGGGTCCAAAAATGCTTCATGTTAAAGATACAGGGTGTTGAAATTTTCGAAAAAATATTGATGTTTAACCGTTTCTCAACCAGTAGATATATTTAAACCAAACTTGGTATACAGCCCCCACATTACAGGTTACCAGTCGGTGAAAATTTTAAGTCCCACAAGCAACCAGTGGCGGAGTTGTGGGGGTTCAGTTACAATAAATTTTATAAAAAACTAGTACGGCCTTGTTCAAAATCAAACTAGAACTTGTTTGTGAGTAGAGCATTTTATTCTAAACAAAAAGTGTATCTTGACTTTTCTTGGTATCTGAGCCGTTTGGCACGAAATTCGATTTATTTTACTATTTTCGCGAAAAATTTGCTCCTAAGTTCGATCTAAAAATATAGCTAATATTCGTAATAAAGAAGTAATTACCGATTTTGCAGTTTTTAATAATAGAACATACTAATAATGAGGGAAGAAGTTCCGGTTAATTAACGATTAATGAGCATTTACTCTGCAAGTTGCAATTTTCTGCTTTTCGCGATATTTATAGATCGAACTTAAGAGCAAATTTTTCGCGAAAATAGTAAAATAAATCAAATTTCGCGCCAAACGGTGGCAGATACAAAGAAAAGTCAAGAGACTTCTTGTTTAGAATAAAATACTCTACCCAAAAACAAGTTCGAGTTTGATTTTGAACAAGGCTGTACTAGTTTTTTATAAAATTTATTGAAACTGAACCCCCACAACTCCGCCATTGGTTGCTTGTGGGACTTGAAATTTTCACCGATTGTGGTAACCTGTAAGGTGGGACTGTATACCAAATTTGGTTTAAATATATCTACTGGTTGAGAAAAGGTTAAAAATTATCGTTATTTTTTCGAAAATTTCAACACCCTGTATTTTTAAAATGAAGCGTTTTTGGACCCATGTTGATATGAAATATTCGCTTTAAAAATGTTGTCCTATCGACTGTTAAAGTCCTGCTACTAAAAAGTGGACCACCCTGTATATCCCCATACAATTATTAAAAAATTAATTATGTTACATTAATAAATGAGCTTCAATAGGTTTGCCGATTTAAAAAAATGTAAAAACAAAGAACCGTTAAAATAAATTCCAATTTACCAATAACGTTGGAGTAACAAATGTTAAGCATGGATTTTCCATTCCTCCAAATGGAAAGCTAGGAGGTAAAACTAGAAGATCGTAGGTCCCCCATACGTATGGACCGCAAATATCTTCGGCAGTTTTGAGCTGATGTTCGGTATTGGCGAATTCGTAAGCTGCCGCGTCGATTACGTCTTTTTCCGCCCACACATGAGATCTGGGACCGATTTGTTTCGATTCTAACGCACCTATAGCTATGGCAATTAAATACGATGGCACAGGAACTTCTTGAACGAAGTGGTATAATGTAGAGCCGTGCAGCTGTTTTTGATGCTTGCGGTTTGCTGACATTACAACCGTCAGTTCACGGGGTGCCGTTATCTAGAATAGGCAAAAAAAAAACAACCAAAATGTACAGTTTTTCACAGTAACTTCTTAGTTTGTTTTAAGACATATACAGGGTGTCCCAGCCAAGACGAATTATTCTACAGCTGTTACTGGTGGAAATTTAAAAAAAAGTTTCGAATAAAAGTTGTTTGTGGTCATTTACTTAACACTGGTTCTTAACCTTTTAGTAGTGGCGGCCCCCATAATATCCTAAAATATTTTCGCGGCCCCCTAGTTTGTAGTAACAAAAATATAACGATTTATTTAAGAAGATATCTCTCCGATGGTTTGAGTAAAATAAGGTGCAAAAATATTTTTTTTAAGACTTCAATATTTTAAAAAGTAAAAACGTTTAATAAATTTTTCGAGGGCCCCCTTAAAATCTATCACAGTCCCCCGGTTAAGAATCGCTAATTTACTACATACCTTAATTTTTTTTTAACAACACAAATAGTTTGGTTTTGCAATTTTTAGATGCAAAATTAAGTTCTCTTTCAAAAATATATAAGGGCTTTTGTACCCGAAACCAACTATTTCTGAGTTATTTAAGTTTTTATGAAAATATTGACATGAACAGGACTCAAAAAAAAAATTTAATATCTAACAACTTGGCCATGTCGGATCGAATTTCTTTAAAACTTTGTTCATCAATAGTGTCATAATGATTGATGACTGGTTAAAATTTAAAAATAACAGAGGGTCCATTTGGCTTAAGTTAAAACACGAATAAGTCACTTTTTTTAAAAGTAACACGCTATACACAGGGCGTTTCTTAAATATTGCAAAAAAAATTCAGGAGATAATTCCTTATCAAAAATCAAGGGGGGGCTTCTGTATAATTTTTTTCCCTTAGACGTCTCCTTTCGGAGTCACACCCCCCTAAAGGGGAGCAGTAAAATTAGGTTTTTATTTTATTTCTCAAATTTGAAGATGTGTAGCAGAAAGATATTTAGTATATTTTGTACTTATCAAAAGGTTTCTCGTAGTTATATTTTTAATTATCTCCCACTTTCACAGGGGGCTGAAAAGTGCGACCCCTGTTGTTTTTTTTATCAGAACTTTTTGGAGGGTTGAAATTTTGCAATTTAAAATTATTTTTTTGTAGCTTGATTTATTAGAGGATAAAGAGGAGCGCTCTTTAGGGGGTTGTAAAGTTGTAACTACAAAAGGAGACGTTTATGAGAAAAAAATTATACAAAAGCCACCCCTAAATTTTTGATAAGGAATTATGTCCTGAATTTTTCCGCAATATTTAAGAAATTTTTTTATTGAAAGGTTATCTTTAAAATCTATTAGAAGAAGTCAGTTATGTTCAAAATTAATATTTCTCTTTTTTTTTCACTAATACCTATCGAATATTTCGTCTTGGTTGACAGGCTGACACCCTGTATTATTAGTGATAGCATAAAATTTGACTAAACCAATCAATTCTTTAAAAAAAAACTTCATAAAGCTGGCATATTTTCAGTAAAGTTCCTAGCAACAATAATCAATTAAGCTATTTGTAATATACAGTGTTAAATTGTTACTATTTGCTTTGATATTATAGCATAAATATTAACATACCAATCACATTGATAACAAAAAATATTTAAAAAAGATAGCCGAACTGATAACATTGTTATTGGTCACTGACTTAAAACTTAAAATACATAAATCATTTAGCAAAAAAAAAGACATGACCTTTTCACATCCATTTCATAAATGTACTTACAATTTAGTAAATGGCTGTTAAATAAAATAAAATTGGAATATTAATATGATAAATACATTAACAAACACTTACCACGGCACTATATTTGGTTTTAACTGCTGGTGTATCTTGGCATGGCAATACAGAACGTGCATGGACAGCCTAAACAATAGTACATCATATGAAAGTATTAATATTTTACTGACCAAATTAGCAGTCATATAATTTCAATTAAATCATAGAATTCAAAAATTCTACTAATCTCGTCACATTTTTATTATAATTTTTGTTGCATATCGATCTATTTCCAATGTTAAGGTCAACTGATAATAAGTAATAAGACCTCGAATTAAATACAATTAAAAATCAACTGATTATCAAACTTTCATAAAATCACAAATTTAAAGAATTAAAGATTCTATATAAAATTACTGGCAATAGCTGTGAATATTTAATAATATTAGCAATAGAAATTTTAAATTCTTACCTGAAATTGACTGAATACAAATGGGTATTGTTTTCCGGCAGTTTGTACGGGATCCAACCATTGTAGACCACTTGCGTCAGGACTTGTTTCATACTGAATAGTAAAAATGTAACTGGAAATTCAAAAATAAATTAATGGCACATGTTATGAACATCTTACATCTTACGTTGTTGTCGCTTTTGGAGGCAAATCAATGGTCAATTTGCTGCCAAATTCACCCACTGAATCAGATATGGTAAATTTAACTGGAATATTCAGTTCTTTTTCGTGAATGCTTGATATATTTAAATGTTTGGAATCTAAAATCTACATATATTTAAACTTTTAAACAAATTTCTATAATATAAAACTCACAACTTCCGAAACATCCTGATCGATTTTCTCGACTGTTAAATCTACATTTCCAGTAAAGATTTTTTTGGTAAAATCAACACTTAATGATATATAAATATTTGTTACTTTAGCTAGTTCTAAAAACATTAAAACATAACCTCAAATATTTTATTTTTTAAATCATTGACTTACCAGGTCTTGCAAAGGAACTTGGGTCAAGTGGACTCAAACTTTTCTCTACCATCTTTGTTGTATAATAATCTAAAAATAATTATTTAACAATGTAAATTTATTTGGTAGCAAAAGCACCCAGTAGATAAGTTTACACGTCACAAATACTTGTAGTGAACTGAGTGCGCAAAGTTTTAAGCAATACCACAAGTAGCTTAAAAAAATACTAACCTGCTTTCAAAAATATACATATCAAAACTATCAGTATGCTAGATATAATTATCATAGGTGTAGACGTTGCAGATGTAGTTACAGAATCACATACATTTTTTTGTTTAGATTTCACCATAGTGATCTAAAATAGTTGTAACATATGCAATAAATAAATTTTAATTGTAACAGGACTCGGTGTTTACATGTTTATAATCGAAAATATTGTTGCTGTACCGTTTTCAAAGAAAGGTGGTATAATCAACTTTTGTCAAGGACAAGACCAGTTTTTAAATTAACTGTTTTTAAGTATTTTACATGAGTTTACTAGTTTACAATCGATAGCTTAACAATAAACAGTTACACGTTTATTAAATATTTTTGAATACGGTCCTGTTGCATTTTAATTTATTACTAACGCGCATGCGTTTAAGATGAAGCTAGTTACGATTTATGACTTTTGGATTTCCAGCTACCTTCACGTACGTGTTTTTTGTATTGCAGATGTGACCGGATAACCTAACTTGCCCAAATTTTCTTTAATTATGTTTGAAGCTCAAGAGATTAATGCTGAACATAAAGATTTAATTCACGATGTTGCTTATGATTATTATGGCACCCGCATGGCTACCTGTTCTAGTGACCAGTATGTAAAGGTAGGTGTTATTCGTAGTGTAAACAATGTTGTTTAATTAACTTCTTAACGTAAGGTTTGGGATCAAAACAATGAGGGCAAGTGGACGCTTACTTCAAGCTGGAAAGCTCATAGTGGTTCTGTATGGAAAGTTACTTGGGCGCATCCAGAATTTGGTCAAGTACTAGCCACATGTTCGTTCGACCGAACTGCTGCTGTATGGGAAGAAATTGGTCAGTAATTGAGAAAAAACATCGATACTTATCGTTAACTTAATGTGTTTTACAGTTGGTGAAACTCCCGGTCCTGGTGAACGAGGTACAAGACATTGGGTTCGTAGAACAAATTTGGTTGATTCAAGAACGTCAGTTACTGATGTTAAATTTGGACCTAAAATACAAGGACTCCAGTTGGCCACTTGTTCTGCTGACGGTGTTATAAGAATTTATGAAGCTCCTGATGTAATGAATCTCAGTCAATGGACTCTACAGCACGAAGTACAGAGTAAATTATCATGCAGTTGCTTAAGTTGGAATCCCAGCCTATCAAAGTAAGTTAATTATAAGTTATATCTATCTATATCTATATATATTTTACATAGCTTTAAGGTCATAAAATAATTGTTTGAATAGTGTCAAGAGTGTTCCTAATGTTATTCTATTTTTTGTAGGTCTCAGCCTCAAATACTAGCCGTTGGTAGCGATGATACAAACCCAGCGAATGGTGGGAAAGTATTTGTTTATGAGTATAGTGAAAATATACGAAGATGGACCAAAATAGAAACTATAAACAGCATTGTTGATCCTGTACATGACATATCGTTTGCACCAAATTTAGGACGAAGCTTTCATTACTTAGCAGTGGCCACCAAAGATGTCCGAATTATTAACTTAACAGTTGTGCTGTAAGTAGTTTTTTTTTACAAAGCCTGTGTAGTTTTTGTTATGCAGTTATTAGGCAAGAAATCTTCTTCATCTTATTCTTACACCTCTCTACTGTTAGGTGTGAGGCTTTTGTTTCTTTTTATACAGGGTGATTGATTGAGACCGGGACTTAAAAATATATAAAAAATGAAAAAAGGTATGGATCTGAAATTTTGGTTATGACCATAATGGTGTCTGATCTGTTTAATGAAAATATTTTCAAAATGGCGACACTTTCGGAAATACCGGAAGTTGACGTCTACTTTCTTATTTCAAATAGAATGGTCTATATTTTATTGCGTACTTGGATTTAAAACGTTATTTTAGAGGGACTTTTATTAGCATTCCCTATACCCAAGTGCAGTCATTTATTAGATTTTTGGACTTTTTTGAAAATTTTTTGATTTTCATCGTGATGCTTAATATTATTTAACGCCACCATTTTTGAAGAAAAAACGCTTAAATTTAAACCATGTCTAGAAGAAACCTTGGAGTACATCCTGGAATTTTTGCAATCGATGCATTACTTACAGGGTGTCCAAAATTTAATTTTCTTTTGATACAACTTCAGACCACTAAAACTCGTTTTTTTCAAATGCAATGCCCAAACTTTTTTTCAATTTCTAATGCAAAATTACATTCTGCATCAATCTATATTAGCGTTTCCTATACCTATCTGCAACAATGTTCGAGTTATTAAGAATTTTTGATAAAGTTAAGAGAAATTGCAGCATTTTTAAATAGTAAGCCTTGGAAATGACAAAAATGCCAATAATAGTAACTGTAAACCACATATTGCGTTTGTCTGAAGTATCCATGAAAATGGAAAGTCAAGAGTATTTAAACACGAATATTTTGAACTTATTTTATATTCATGAAGAATGTCACAAGATTATTGAAAGAACTTGCCGTGTGTTCAGTGAGAGGTATCCTCATTTGTCTGTAATGACCAGACAGAAATTTCAATGAATAGAATAAATTTTTTTGCAATTTAGAAGAGTGAAATCTTCTAGTATTCGACCTAAGCGTGTGACAAATAATGAAACTAACGAAGTTAACATCCTGGGATATTTTAATGACCATCCTCAGCGGTCAATTTAATTGTCAGCACAAGACTTGGGTTTAACATACTATGCTGTACAAGCTTCATTAAAAATGCACAACTATTCGTTCGCACTTTCAATAATCTTGTGATACTGTCTATGAATGTAAAATAAGTTCAAAATATCCGTGTTTGAATACTCATGATTTTCTATTTCCATGGATACTTCAGACAAACGCAATATAAGTGGTTTACAGTTATTATTATTGGCATTTGTTGTCATTTCCAAGGCTTACTATTTAAAAATGTTGCAATTTCTCTTAACTTTATCAAAAATTCTTAATAACTCGAAAATTGTTGCAGATAGGTATAGGAAACGCTAATACAGATTGATGCAGAATGTAATTTTGCATTAGAAATTGAAAAAAAGTTTGGGCATTGCATTTGAAAAAAACGAGTTTTAGTGGTCTGAAGTTGTATTAAAAGAAAATTAAATTTTGGACACCCTGTAAGTAATGCATCGATTGCAAAAATTCCAGGATGTACTCCAAGGTTTCTTCTAGGCACGGTCTAAATTTAAACGTTTTTTCTTCAAAAATGGCGGCGTTAGATAATATAAAGCATCACGATGAAAATCAAAAAAATTTCAAAAAAGTCCAAAAATCTAAAAAATTACTGTACCTGGGTATAGGGAATGCTAATAAAAGTCCCTCTAAAATAACGTTTTAAATCCAAATACGCAATAAAAAATAGACCATTGTATTTGAAATAAGAAAGTAGACGTTAATTTTCGGTATTTCCGGAAGTGTCGCCATATTGAAAATATTTTCAATAAACGGATCAGATGCCATTACGGTCATAACCAAAATTTCAGATCCTTACCCTTTTTCTTTCTTCATATATTTTTAAGTCCCGGTCTCAATCAATCAAATGTATATCCACAACTTAGCCATCTTAGTGGTGCCTCATAGATTTTTTTGTTCTATTGGTTATACCTACTTTTGGTTTTTCTGTATGGGTTACCATACCTTTGTTTCATTTGCTTCAATAATAGAGATTAATAATTTAAATATTTTGTTTTTAGTGATAGTCTTCAGAGTGGAATAACAAAGTTGGACGTGCAGACGGAAGCGCAGTTTGATGATCATGGATGTACAGTATGGAGGGTGTGTTGGAACGTAACCGGTACCATATTAGCCTCAAGCGGTGATGATGGTTGCGTACGAATGTTTAAAAGTAAGTTGAGCCGGTTAACGTTTTCCACTAATATACAACGATATATTTTTGCAGTGAATTATATTAATTCGTGGAAACCGGTTGCGGTGCTGAAAGGAGATGGTACTCAAGTGTCGAACGAAACTCAGCGATCGTCTTTGTCATCGTCAACGGGGCTGCCAACACCTCCAATCTCGCAGACTGCCAGGTATATCAAATTAGGCACTATAACACAACCAAAAGAAGGGGTCTGGCACTAAATCACACTACCAACTTGTGGAAATTTAGCATAATGGGCTAATTATTGTTAGTTGTTTTTATAAGTAATGTTTGGATATTATTTAAGAATAAAATTGTTCATCAGTGATGCTAAATTTTCATGGTCTACATTTTTAAAAATTTCTTTTATAAAACATTTTTGTTTTTTGGTGAATATTGTATTTGTTTGTATAAATATTAACAGCGTGTACTTGAAAAATTTAATAAATTTTTATTTTTTAGTTTGTTTTTTTGTTGTTGATAAAAACCACAAGGTTTTATAAGCAGAAATTTTTAAAACTCCTGTACTGGCTCTATTGTTTTTTCTTCTTTTTTTTTCTACAAAATATGGGAATATTGAGTGCATTTTACCATGGGCGTCCGCAGAAAATTATCCAGGGGGGGGTAAAGCTTCCAAAGGAATGCATTAAAATATTAACGAACTTTTAACTTGACCCTCTTTCATTTGGTCATTAATGGAGTACTCGATTCCAGGGAGGGGCAAGTGCTCCGTTTGCTCTCCCCTGTGGACGCCCATGCATTTTACGTATGTAGAGTTTGTGTGATTTATATTAATTTGTTGAATGCAGGGTGCCCCAAATTATTGTAGAAATATAGGCCAATATTAAAATATATACAGGGCGTCCCAGCCAAGACAAATTATTCGTTAGTTCTGTTATTAGTAAAAATTTAAAACAAAAGTTTTGGGTTAAAGTTGCTTGTAGTCATTACTACATAACCTAAAATATTATTTTCAACTATACAGTGTTTTGTTTTTGCGTTATTTTAAATAGTACAGAGTGGTCCAAACTTGATCGGATTACATGGGTATCTCGCTTAATGGTAAAGATAAAGAAACGGTTAAATTACCAAAAATGTGCAGTTTTTTGGGATAAACTCAAAACCGTTTTCAAAAATATTCCATCATTTCCGGTTTTTGAGTTATTAAAGAAAAACAGTTTTAAACCGAGCTCGGTGGCTGGTTGGTATGCAACCTAGCGAGTAAAATCGCGAGGCGTGGGTTCGAATCCCGCGGCCGTCTGTCATCGTAGGGGTTTCAGGTGGTTTCCCCTACCTACTATAGGCAAATGCTGTGACAGTACTTCCACCTACCCTTACCTTACCCTTGTTCCCCGCCCCCTCCGCCCGGACGCTAGTGACCTCAGTTGTCGAAGCGTCCCTAAACTCTCAATTTAAAAAAAAAAACAGTTTTTTTTTGTAATATTTATAATGTGTCATATCTCCCTTATTGTTTTAAATATCGAAAAAGTTTATGAAAATTATTTTTAGGTATTTTTATGTTAATTTTGATAGTACTAAAAAAAAATTTTTTTACGCTCGCCGTTAAAAAGTTATGACAAACTCATCTTTTTTTAAAAGGAAGCTTTAGTTGGCTATGACCTATTTAAATTCCTTATTTTTTCCCTTCCCAAATTTATAAAGGTTGATGTATTTATTTTCAATAATACGCAAGTTACAAAGGTTTTTTAATTTTTTTGGAGATGAGAAACAAAAAGTAGGCTGTGAAAACAAAAACAAGAAAATCCGGAAATAATAGAATATATTTGAAAACTGTTTTGAGTTTGTGTAAAAAAACTGAACATTTTTGGTAATTTAACCGTTTCTCTATCTTAACTATTAAGTGAGATACCCATGTAATCCCATCGATTTTGGACCACCCTGTATATTTTGTAATTTTTATATGTAAAATTAAATTCTGTTCCAAAAACATCAGGTTTCTTGTACCTTAAGTCGATCGTTTTTGAGGTATTAAAGTTTTTACGAAAATATACACAGGACAGGGCTCTAAACAAATATTAATATTTCACAAAGTGATCGAATTCCCAGAGCCGATGACAGGGGGGCCAGGGGACGCTCTGAGCCCCGGACCCGGGAGTAATTTAAGGGCCCGGGAGCCCACAGGGGCTCGAATATCTCACCACAATTGTTTTTTAGTACCTAATTAAATTTTCAAGTAATGTACTTTACTTGGGGCCCATGAAAAATGTTCCCCCGGGCCCGACGACGTCTCTCGATGCCTCTGCGCATTCCATTTAAACTTCGTTCGACAATAGTGCCATAGTAATTGTTGACTAGTAAAAATTTTAAAATAAAACACGGGGTTTCTTATATCCGGTCCATTGGCTAAACGTCAAATACGAATAGGTTAATTTTTTAAATGGAACACCCTATATATTTTGAATTATCTTATCGATACTTATCTTTAAAAACTATTGAATCTCAATTATGTCTAAAATTAATATTTCTCGGGTTGTTGCAGTTTTCGTGATCATTTTCAGGCACAAATATAATATTTAATGGAATTATGGGTGTAAGGGTGTGAAAATTCTGTATGAGCAATTGAGCATACAAGAAAATCTTATAATATAACAATAAAATACATTCTTGCTCAGAATTATTGAAATGTATAGTTCGTATATCTGGGTGAAAAGTTTTTAATAACCGTATGTGTGTGTAGTCAGGGCCGGATTAAGCAATAGAAAAAAAAATGACTGGAGCCCGCCCGATTCGACCTCAGAAAAAATGAATTATTGTGTCATAAAAAGTTTTAAATATATTTTTCTTTCACCTCTAAACCTCTTTGGGTTAAATTTGCAAACTCCCTCTAAAAATGGGTCCCAAACGCTAAATTTTGTTCAGGACCCGCTAAAGGCTTAATCCGGCACTGTAGTGTTAATCAGTGGCGTAACAAATGGGGGGGGGGAGCAGGGGGCACAGGCCCACGAGTCAAATTTGGATGTTTTTTGGCATCTACCCTAAGACGAAAACTTTATTCGAAGGGCCTGTTAACTCTGGTTGCACCCATTCACTTTTTGCTACGCCACTGAGTATTATTTTAGTGCACTTAAGTTAATATTTATGTCTGCAACACGATTTTTAATGTTCATTTGTGGATTTTTTTTGCCTTTTAGATGGCAAAAAGCAGAAGTTAGAGGCAGATTCGTTAAACGTACTTGGATGGGAACAGAAATTTTACCTCCACCACCTCCGCCTTTAAAAGCAAATGTTTTTAAGAAATAGTATGGCTGTATTAATTTTTTGAAAAACTTGGGCCAAAAGCTTATAAAAAAAATTTACTTAAAACATTTTTAAGCCATGCGATTATTTTTTAATAAACTTTGATGCTCAAGGTTTGATAAAAATTTATATTGCTTATTTGCTAAAAAAAATGCGTCCTATTTTGTGGATTTTAATCACGTTTTGTTTAAACTTTTTTTTTTGAGTCTTAAAAATATTTGTTAGCCTTATTATGACAGGCTAAATTCTTGACAATTTCTTTGTATAATTAATGCTTTTTATTTTCTTTTTCTCTTCGTAATGACGAAGTTTCAGAAATCGATTTTTAATATACGCAAGTTTTTAAAGCGGTGATTTGAATTGTGATAAATTGTAGTATTACTTTTCATTGTATTTTATTACTTTTACTGTATGTTTTAAATTTTAAATGAGCGATTGAGTGACCGTTAGTCTCGAAATAATTGGGCCCCTTAGTTTTCAAGTGGTCCATTTTTGAAACGTTACTGCCTGATTTTAGGGATTATTTGGTTGGTGCTATCGAGCCCTAAAACAAGGGAAAATTCCAGCAATTTTGGCGCTGATTTTGCCTGCTTCTAGGGATTAACGTGTGTGTTAACACTTGCTGCTTCTTTGTGCAACTGGACCTTATTAATAAATGGTCTGTTGTTGCCGAAAATATTTTGAGAACAACATTCAGACGTTAATATTAATTTGCTCCATTTTTTACGCATGTTCACTGTTAACGCCAAATATTTTTATATGTTTGTGGTTGATGAATTGTTTTAATTAAGAACATGCACTTTGATGTGATATTGTGCAACACTAATTTGCAGTATTGAGCAATAAAGATTATTATTCAGTTAATTGTAATTAACTATGTAAAAAAGTGTAACTTAGTATTGCTAGATATTAATAAAAAAAAGTCAATTATTTATAAACTTAAGCCTTTTGTTTATTGACCTGTTTAGATGGCAGTCTACAATGGCTAAAATATTGCTATATCCCTATAATTCCTTTTTATCCCAAGGAAATCGAGTTTTGATCACAGAAAGTTTATGTGTTTTCGTTTTTTACTTTGTTTGCCAAAGGAGGCCTTATCCACTTGAGCTGAAAATAATGTAAAATTATATTTCATGTGAATTGTGCGTAAATTAAAACAGTATGAATAATAAGTACAAAGTAAACGTGCTGAAAATTAAAAAAAATTACAATTTAAGATTTTTGGTCAAGTTTAGGGAATTTGGATTGCTATTGAAATATTATCGTATTATTTAAAGTTTAGATTCGCTATATGAATTTTATATTTGGATCATACATAGGGTGACCAGACGTCCCGGGATTTGTCCCTATTTTTGGTTCAATGTCCCGATGTCCCTAAGATGTATTTTCGGTACTATTGTCTGTCCCGATTTTTAAATAATATAATTTTTAGTTATCGTATAGCGACAATTCACAATAAAATGTTGATATTTCTTAAAAGTCATTTGGAAAATCTATTTTTTTGTCTGCTTAGAAGAAATCTTTCAAGTGTTCAAAGAATGTAAAGTATATATAATAAGATAATATGAGAAGAATGTTCCTATATATAAATAATAAAGATAAGATATATTTTTCATGACATTGTGATGGGTGTCCCAAAAGTGATTTTGGTAAATTTAATCGTTTAAAAAAATTATATCCTGGCGCAATGGTTTGTCCATTAGTACCTATACAAATGTATGGATATAAAAAAGTTAAATTTTTTTACACGATTTCTTAAATACATAAATTTGTATAATAACCAGGGACTGAGAACGGAACGAAAACGAAAACGTTAAACGAAATTAACCGAAATTGTTTTAAGAACGAAAACGAAACCGAAAACGAAATTATTATTTTTCGTTCAAGAACGAAAACGAAATAAATATTTTCCAAAACCGATTTTAACCGGTTTTGTCGCTATTTTAATTGTATTTGTTAAACACAAACGCGAATTTACCTTCTGTGCTGGGGAGACTACACGAGGCAGTAAAAAATCTCACTTGAAATAAGTGAGCTTCACTTTTCTCCATATATTTACGTGAATATGTATTAACAACTTTATTGTTTATACTTGCAATTTCGTGTAACACAATTAACGGTACAGATATTCTCTATTTCTAATTTGTTTTTTAGATCATCAATATAGAATATACACTTGATTGGATATATATTATCAATGTGTATGTTTTATTTGCGTTTAGACATAATAATAGTAAAATTTATTCTTACTTCGAAAAGGACTAATGTAAAAGAAGATTTATTGAAAGACGTGTTGCTAGTAAGATTTAACGGAATGTGAAAATGTATATTGTACGGTATGTACAAACTATAAAGTTAAAGTATATTTCAAGTTAATATAATTTTTTTTTAAATATATTTTTTATTTATAACATATTTAGTAAATTATCCACTTGAATTCATTCTTTTGTCTTTTTAAATAATTACAGCAGGATCTTATTTAATTCCAAAGCATAGATTTTTAGTACTAAAACAAATTTAAAACAGCACTTGCTATATTTTCATATTTTTAGATAAAGATCGTGTGTCTAATTTAACCTAATCACGTTGTGTTTTTGCACCTTACGGGTGTTAAACTTAATAAAATGGTTAAATGTTAATGTGTTTAACGATTTGGTAAATTTAATATGGCGATGGTTCACCAGTCTAAAATATGCTGCCTGTGAGCATCAAACCCCGTCGTCATCGTTTATATTTTAGTTGAGACGCAAATATTATTATCGTATTTATAGAGGGTTGTGGTGACTAGAAAAAAAATTGTGTTTTTGACGACAAAAAAAATATTGTAAAACCGGTTTTAACCCTTATTATTTCGGGTCACGAAAACGAAAAAAGAATTTTTCCGGTTAGAACGAAAAGAACGAAAACGATATATTTCGTTTTCGTTCCGAACAGAAACGACCAGAATTTCGTTTTTAGTCCCTGATAATAACGAACATATCTTTGTGCTAAAATTAATAAAATTCACCAAAGACTTTTGGTTCACTCTATATTTTGGAAATTTTTGAATATTGATGAACTGAAAAAAGTCTTTTTTAATTTTTTGACGAACAGTCATTTCCGGTTTTTAGTTGTAGCGATCTGATCCCCCTAAACTCATACAGGCAGGCCGAGAGATTAAATTTATGCGTGATACTTGTGAATTTTCGCAGATGAGGCTATGATTGGTACGAGAAACTTACCACTTGCATTTTGTTGGGGATGTTATTTGCAACATAACCAGCTATTGAGCGAGCAATAGGTTCATTTCGGAAAGGCGTCTTCATGTGACGATATTTTGCTGCAATCGAGATAAGACTTTTAATAGAGAATCAACATTATTGTGTTGTATCATTTTTTTTTAATAATTTTTCGCATTCATTGACAATTTTTTTTACGTTTTGTTGTGTAATAAATCTCAGATGTTAAAGAAAATTCAGTTTCGTAAATTCGGGTTGTAAGAAAATTAAAAACAGCACGTTAATTGTTCGATAAATGTTTAAATTATTTAAGTGATTGTTATGAACCAAATACATGCAGTTTCAGACCACCCGTACCAGCACTTTTATTCGAAAATTCGACGTCTGACTATAGCGGCTTTCGTGATTAAACCGGAAGTGACCAAATCCGGAAGTAACTTTAAAAACTTAAATGGAACCATCTGATTTTTATTGCATGATTAGAAAGATGTTTGGTAAATAAACACTTTTTACTCAATTTTTTTTTAATTATCAGTAGGGGAGACCGGGGATAAAAGTAACATTTTTTTTGTTTTTATTTAATTTCTCATAGATTATTACAATTTTTTTACATCCAAATTGGTTTAATGATAGATTGGACATTTGTCTTGCTTCCAAGATATTTATTTCGTGTGTTTCGTAAAGCAACTGTTAGAGAAAAAAAATTTTTTTTTAGTAGGACAGCTGTTACTTTCAACCTCAACGTTGGGGCTAAAAGTAACAATGATTGGGGTACGTTGTAACGGCAAAATAATTTACACAGCTCATAAGTAGTGGGTAAATATATTAGTATTCATCAACAAAATTAATATTTTATTCAAAAATACACATTAGCAAAATGAAAAAATAAAAAAAAATATCTTTGGTACAATACAAAATGATAAGTGAACAGTATGGCATACCAGGTAGGGCGGTCCCAAATTATTAAATTTATACTGGATCATAATAACTGTTTGTTTTATTTAAAAAAAATCTAACCGCTCTTTAAACTGACCGTTATTCATTAAATCAGTAAAAGAGGGTCAGGTTAAGTTGGGTTGGTTAAAGCTTTGTTTATATTAAGTTATAAATATTAAGGTAATAGAATAAAAACAATGGCGGCTGGTAGGAAAACCAAAAGTACCAGATCTTACCAATTTACATAGGTTTTATAATTTAAAATGCTTTTTAAGAAATGATTTAGCTTTACATACATTTACAATGGAAATTTTCCATCATTAAACCGATATTATATACTGAGTTTTATAATTTAATAATTTTGGACTGCAGTTACCAGGTTTGCCAAGATTATAAGTACCTACCTACATATTTAAAAATGTGAATCAAAAAGATACAACAAACTGGAAAATTATTCCGACAACTCTTGTATATTCTCATCTACGAAGAAAGCCACCAATTATGTGTTAAGAGTGAACATTTGCAAGTGAAAACATTGATTGGGGTTGGTTGTAACACTTTGTTACTTTTGACCCCAAGTGTACACAAAAAAAATTTCAGGAAATCCACAATTAACCACGATTCTAACGTCAAATTGTATTGCATCCACCAATAGCCAACTAAATTTAGAACAAAACAATATAGGTACTTTTTTGTTCCTATTTTAGAGATCGCCTAAAAGTTACTCGACGGATGAGACAACGCAGTAACTTTTAGGCGGAAAATAGTGACTCTGGCTGGCAAAAAGTTAACCTCTATGACAGATGAAAACTAGCAATGTAGGTAGGGAGCTGGATGTAACTTAACATTACAAAAGCGTTTAGGGCGATATAAAACAAAAATTAAAGAAACTATAGGCACTGTTACAACCTACCCGTGTTACTTTTATCCCCGGTCTCCCCTATAGTTTGTAATCCATTGGACCTAAATCATAACAATATTTAAAGGTTGTGGCTATTTGCACCTACAGTAGGTACGAATAATTGGCTATTTGCACCTACAGTAGATACGAATAATTGGCTATTTGCACCTACAGTAAGTACGAATAATTGGCTATTTGCACCAACAGTAGGTACGAATAATTGGCTATTTGCACCTACAGTAGATACGAATAATTGGCTATTTGCACCTACAGTAGGTACGAATAATTGGCTATTTGCACCTACCTTATAGGCATATACCGCTTGTAACTGAGTTCTGGTACTTTTTTGTATTTAGTTTTATGTTTACATAAATAAACTTTTATACATATGATATGCGTAAACAACCGGAATATTTGAACAAATGTACACTATTATTTCACTTCCGGGTTCGCCTGAAATGATCCTGACTTTGTTATTTCAAATGTCACACCCTATTACATTTTTGGATAGGGCACGCAATTTTGAGTATAACTGCACTATTTTACCGATTTCGAGATTTAAGTTGATTCAGCAGCTTTATTGCGTTCAAATTATTGTGTTCAAATGGGTTCAGGTCAAAAGAAGCTTAGTCGATTATTGACTAAGCTTCTTTTGACCTGAACCTATTTGAACACACATGTAGAAATGGCAATAAGGCTGGTGAATCAACTTAAATCTCAAAATCGGTAAAATTTGACTTAGTGCCTTTTGGAATCTACCTCTTCATTTGTCTTAGCTCCTCGCTCTTTATTATTGTCCGCGCGGTCAAGTTTCACAAGAAAATTAGTACGGAATGTTTTTAATTTAAACCGGGACAAACGACCGGGACACCGGGACATAACTTCACAACCGGGACCGTCCCGGTCGAACTGGGACTGTCCCGGTCGAACCGGGACTAACCGGGACGCGTGGTAGGCCTATTTATCGGTGTCATTTAAAGTTTTTTTTTTGTTTACTGAAAGTGCTGGTTTGCTGGAGAGATTTCCGTAACGAATTTTGCAAATTTTTGGAAAAAACGTACTCACCGCTTGTGTTAATGTTCCTTTTACTTGAGTTTTCTTGAATGAGCGGCGGTTTCTCCCAGACCTTTCCCGAAGTTTTTGCGTTCACCACCCGGCGGCTTCTTACTGGCGGCGTCGACTGCGATCCGGCCGCGTTTGTTTTGTCGGGCACACTCCGGCTCGCGACAACTGGAAGAACGCTAACCATCATTTTTCAAAAGACAATTACGTGAAAATTACGCTTACCTTCTTCGTTTCACTTGCCCGTCTGTAGCGGCGTGACCCGCTGACTTCGGTAGCTTCGAGTTGGCAAGTGGTTCAGATTTACTTCGTGCCTTATCGCGAATTGCACTGCCGGCTGATCGTGTACCACTAGATCTGGAAAGGCGTAAAATTATAATGGTTAAAAATAGTCTACATCGTCAAGAAAACACAACCAGCATGTGCACGAAAGCTTTTTTGAGTTGTCGCCAGTATTTAAACAATTATGTGAAGAAGATGGGGATCTTGAAAACCGTTAGATATAGGTTGGTTAAATATGCCTACTAAGAATTAAAACTTAGTCACCATATCGTGCCCAGTAGTGGGTGCTGTTCCCGACAATTTTTTCAATCCCGGGAGTCGGGATTGAAATTCCGTAAAATCCTGGGATTTCCCGGGAACCGGGAAATTTTATTTTATATTAAAAATTTTATAACAGAGCAATTTAATATTTTTATTAAAAAAATAAAATAAAAAAATGTATAAAACAAAAACATATTTATTATTTCATTATTTAAAACTAAAAAAAAAACACATTCTTTTTAAAATGAAAAATTAAACAAAAATACCTACATTCATTTTTTTAATCAAGAAAAAAAAGGAAGAAAATGTTATATGTCATGTTGATTTTTAAAATAAGTTTTTAAAAACAGAACATTAACAGAATGATCAAATAAACCAACGCGTTTTTTGTGACGATTGTGCCAGAAATTGAAAAAACGCGTTCTGATTCCGTCGATGTCAGCTTTATAGTCAATAACGAATCGTATATACGTTTTTTAGTAAGTGTCTTCATTTCTGTTCCTTCATATAGTTTCAGCTCCTTTTGAATTGATAATATTGTGTCGGGTTTTACTTCTTCCATGGATTATTGGATGCAATTATTGCATTTGCTAAAGAGAGTCTTAATGAAGATTCACTGGGGAAGTTTAATCATTTACTTCTATTAAACCACTATCACTAGGTTCCGATTCCCATTCTGTATCACCAAAAAAATACTGGTTTACCAAATCTTTTGCATATTTAGCAACGGAGGAAATGGTAGATTTTGAAAACAACTGGCTATATTTATAAGATTGGATCGTCGTTTTTAAATTTTCTGGATTTTGTAGAAACATTACAAGCGAAATAAGGTCTTTTGGAACGTCTTTCTGATTTTTTTTTTTTTAGCGATACCGGGCGGCGGGAGATACCGTGTGTATGAAATTACGATTACCATTCGATGCGAATGTATATTTTTAGCATTCTCATTGTTAATATTTCGTCCCTCATAATTGCTATCGTACTCATCAGTCTCGTCCCGGGATTTAAAACGTGAATCCCGGGAGTCGGGATTTTAAACAAACAGCCAATTTCCCGGGAATTCCCGCCCGGGAAATCCCGGGAAGAACCCACTAGTGCCCAGCTCCTGAATTATCCTGAAAAAAACCGATGAACTTAGGTACATTTTAAATTCAAACTATAACTTTCTTATTATTAACATCAGATCTCTGATATTTGGTACTCACAGGTTTAGACAAGAGTCTAAATCACCTGACGTCAAAATAAATCTAGTTTACTTTTTGAGATGTGATAGTCAACTTTTATATTTCTTATGGGTGTCATGTTGGATTTTTATGCTATCAGTTGATGAATTTGATAATGAACACAATTACTATAAAGTTTTAAAAGTATGCAGATAAACAGGGTGTTCTGATTTGAATCACTTTACTGGAGCAGATATTTTGATTATTAAGGAAGCAAAAAAAAAAATATTTTTAACATTGTTGACTCAAATTTGTTAAAAATATTCAACAATCAAGACGGAAACATAATATCTGAATTATTTTCCGAGATTAAGCCCAAGATAAAATGTAGATGTTGCTAAACATCCCCCTTCAAACTTGTTTTTAAATGTAATAGAACCATTTTAGGAACCATTATTTCACATTTCTGATTTAGGAATGCAGTATTATATTCATGAAAAATTCAAAAGTGAAAAAAAAGTATTGTACAGGGTGTTCCAATTATACACCGCCAAAAAGTAGGTGCATATTCCTGAGTAAAAATGATGACCATTTGTCAAATATTTTGTTATCCGAAAATGCTTCCTTTCAAAGTTAGAGACCTCCAAAGTTGCAAGAAAAAATTATCAAAAAATCGATTACGTCCTAGCCGTTTAAGCTAGAGCTATCAAACTTGGCCGAAATGTTTAGGTGTTTCCCATTGACTTTGTGGGATAATTAGAAGGAAAACACGTAATTGGTAGTCAGGTCATCCGCTTACCATCTTCAGAATTTTTTTCAAGCATGACATTAGCCAACTAAGTTTAGTAAAAAAAATATTTGAGTTGTATAGCCTAAACAGAGTTTGTCGATGCATCTTTAGCGCTAATTTTCTCGAAAACGGCTACGTTTACAGCAAAAACAAAGAGGGATGAATTTTTTCCTCTTAAGTCGTCCTTTCTTATGGACGAATGACATTTTTAATTTTATTCCAGAGAAAAAAATTCTGTAGATGGTAAGCGGATGACCTGACTATAAATATAAATCATATTTCCAATTACGTGTTTTCCTTCTAATTATCCCACAAAGTCAATGGGAAACACCTAAACATTTCGGCCAAGTTTGATAGCTCTAGCTCAAACGGCTAGGACGTAATCGATTTTTTGATTTTTTTTTCTTGCAACTTTGGAGGTCTCTAACTTAGAAAGGAAGCATTTTCGGATAACAAAATATTTGACAAATGGTCATCATTTTCACTCAGGAATATGCATCTACTTTTTGGCGGTGTATAATTGGGACACCCTGTATAATGATTTATGATTTTTCACTTACTATTACTACTAGATCTATATTACATCATGTGTTAATTAAAAGTGTAGCCCTCTTTCCATGGGCAATACAAATTTGAAATCTGCGCTTTGTAGATAATAATGTTTTCCTAAGCATATTTCTTTTTATTTGATGAACTACTTAAAATAGCTAAATGTAATTCATGAGTTGTAGTCAACTCTCAACTGTCTATTTCAGATTGGCTGTTTTAAGAACATTTCATCAAGAAAAAAGAAATTGTCTACAAAACGCAGACTTCAAATTTGTATTACCCAATGGGGAGTGGGCTACACTTTGAAAACATCATATACTTTAGACTTTAGATTTAATAGAAATAGTAACTGAAAATCGTAAATTATTATTAAATGTACAAACATAACAAATTATTTAATTTAAAAAAAAAGAAAAAAAGTATAGCTAGTTTATTCATGTAATGTTTTGTTTTGTTTTTCAGGCCACTTTGATTAAACTTAATAAATACAATAATATTGTAATAATTTACTTATTTTTAAATACAACTTAACAACTCATCCATCAATTAAACGAGAAAAAAACTCTCTTTTTAATGGCGTCACAGCCAACTACAACCCGTATTTAAAATAAGAAAGTTGATGTTAAAACAACAAAAACAAATGAAGATACATAAAATTAATTAACAAATCTTAAATCTAGGGGAGACCGGGGATAAAAGTAACATTTTTTTGTTGTTATTTAATTTCTGATAGATTATTACAAATTTTTTACATCCAAATTGGTTTAATGATAGACTGGACATTTGTCTTGCTTCCAAGATATTTATTTCGTGTTTCGTAAAGCCACTGTTAGAAAAAAATTTTTTTCTTTAGTAAGACAGCTGTTACTTTCAACCTCAACGTTGGGGCTAAAAGTAACAATGATTGGGGTAAGTTGTAACGGCAAAATAATTTACACAGCTCATAAGTAGTGGGTAAATATATTAGTATTCATCAACAAAATTAATATTTTATTCAAAAATACACATTAGCAAAATGAAAAAATAAAAAAAAAAAGATCTTTGGTACAATACAAAATGATAAGTGAACAGTATGGCATACCAGGTAAGGGCGGTCCCAAATTATTAAATTTATACTGAATCATAATAACTGTTTGTTTTATTTTAAAAAAATCTAACCGCTCTATAAACTGACCGTTATTCATTAAATCAGTAAAAGAGGGTCAGGTTAAGTTGGGTTGGTTAAAGCTTTGTTTATATTAAGTTATAAATATTAAGGTAATAGAATAAAAACAATGGCGGCTGGTAGGAAAACCAAAAGTACCAGATCTTACCAATTTACATAGGTTTTATAATTTAAAATGCTTTTTAAGAAATGATTTAGCTTTACATACATTTCCATCATTAAACCGATATTATATACTGAGTTTTATAATTTAATAATTTGGGACTGCAGTTACCAGGTTTGCCAAGATTATAAGTACATATTTAAAAATGTGAATCAAAGAGATACAACAAACTGGAAAATTATTCCGACAAGTCTTGTATATTCTCATCTACAAAGAAAGCCACCAATTATGTGTTAAGAGTGAACATTTGCCAATGAAAACATTAATTGGGGTTGGTTGTAACACTTTGTTACTTTTGACCCCAAGTGTACAGAAAAAAAATTTCATGGAATCCACAATTAACCACGATTCTAACGTCAAATTGTACTGCATCCACCAATAGCCAACTAAATTTAGAACAAAATAATATAGGTACTTTTTTGTTCCTATTTTAGAGATCGCCTAAAAGTTACTCGACGGATGAGACAACGCAGTAACTTTTAGGCGGAAAATAGTGACTCTGGCTGGCAAAAAGTTAACCTCTATGACAGATGAAAACTAGCAATGTAGGTAGGGAGCTGGATGTAACTTAACATTACAAAAGCGTTTAGGGCGATATAAAACAAAAATTAAAGGAACTATAGGCACTGTTACAACCTACTCCTGTTACTTTTATCCCCGGTCTCCCCTACTCAAAAAAGTGTCCCAATAATGTCGAAAAATATTTTGAGTACGATTTTAAATAAGTAAGTTATAAACAAAAAACGAAAACGTCATTTTTTGTTTTTAATTAATAACACAAATAATGTCAATTTTTTTGAAGATTTTTCTGTCATAGAGTAGTTGCTCTTAAACGTTCACGAGCTCCTCATGCTGTTCACGATAACTGGAACACCCTGTATAATATTTTATGCAACTTCGCTTCAAAAATTAATTGATTACCTTATTTTTCACTTTTGTATTTTCCATTGTATTAATCGCAAATCCAACATGACGCTTATAAGAAATAATATAGATGATTATCATTTCTCAAACACAAGGCTGAGATAATTTTGATAACGCTGGGTAATTAACGCGTTTTTTTAAACCTTGGAATATCAAATTTCAGATTTCTAATTTTGTTAACAAAGTGTTACTTAGTAAGTAAAAAAATTACTTCGCACTTTTTTCAGGATACTGCAGGAACTGGAAACAATATGGACGCTTTCAGTTTAAATTTTTAGTAGGCACACAAAACACACTTCTTTGCTAATTTAACCATCTTCCTACCTCTAAAAGTTTTAAGAAATCCAGGCTCTTCATGCATATGTCGTAGGCATAATTTCACATCCGGCATTTTATAAAACGCCTAGGCACAAAACTATTAGCTTCATTTTTATTATTTATTTAAAAAAAAAACTTTAACCAACCTTTAACCTGACCCTCTACTACTGACCAAATGAATGAGGGTCAGGTTAAAGGTTGATTAAAGCTTTTTTTTTGTATGAACACAAATGTATGGGTTTAAGAAAAAGTCATAATTTGCTCGTTTTGCCGGCTTTTTATAAAATGCCGGATTTCACATTATGCCTACGACACATACATGACGTGGTTGGATAATGTTCATCGTATTAAAATTAAAGCGAGGAAATTGGGAAGTAAATTTATTTAACAAACTAACATGGTGGTGATTATTGTCAATTACATTACGTTATATCAGGGGTATTTGATCCTGCAACAAACACAATGAGAATCTTTCTGGCATGTAGTACATTGTCAAACGTATGGGAAAATTTGTTTAAGTTGTTTTGATTTTTAAAATTACCGCGAATTTGGTAATTTTATACTTTTTTCAATTTGTCGAAGGATTATTCAAGTTTCTTAGTAAAGTATTATTTATTTCACATTGATGTTATTATTAAGCTAAAATTTAACGTTATGATTAACCCAGTGGTTTCCAACCTTTTTGTACCTCCGCCCCCCCTTATTCATATTTTTTTTTTGCGCTCCCCTCACTTTTCGTAACAATCTAATTTCATAAATACTGTCCAGATATAATAATTGTTTAATGGACTACAAAACAATACACCATATTCTGTATAAAGAAAGTTCTTTTTGTTTGTTTGTATTCAAAAATGATATTTTGGTAACAGCTGCGCGCCCCCCTTGCAATAGTCTCGCGCCCCCTGGGGGAGGCGTGCCCCACAGGTTGGAAACCACTGGATTAACCCTTTGAGTCCCAATAGGGTATATTATACTTGAACGTCCCAGAGAAGTGTTAAAGATGCTCAGTGAGAAATAAATGCATTATAATTCGTTAAGCTGTTGTCCCAGTGGTAACCTGGCATCGTATTAGTTATATCCTCCAAAAATTGCAGCGCAAAATTCAATGTTAACATAATCTATATGTTTTTAGAAAGCAGTGCATGTGAGATATTAATATATTTGCCGTGTTAAGCGTTATTTATCAACAGTATTTTTCAAAAAATGTAGAGGTAAGTCAATAAACTAACAAAAAAATCTATTTTTTGCTATAATGTGATTATAAATAACATATTTTTTGTAATATCAACTAATGGGACATATATGTCCCAATGGTACCTACTGATGGGATATACAGGTTGATTGATTGAGACCGGTACTTAAAAATATATAAAGAATGAAAAAGGGTATGCATCTGAAATTTTGGTTATGACCATAATGACATCTGATGTGTTTATAGAAAATATTTTCAAGATGGCGACACTTCCGAAAATACCGGAAGTTGACGTCTACTTTCTTATTTCAAATACAATGGTCTATTTTTTATTGCGTATTTGGATTTAAAATGTTATTTTAAAGGGACTTTTATTAGCATTTCCTATACCTAAGTGCAGTCATTTTTTAGATTTTTGAATTTTTTTGAAATTTTTTTGATTTTCATCGTGATGCTTAATATTATCTAACGCCGCCATTTTTGAAGAAAAAACGCTTACATTTAGACCATGCCTAGAAGAAACCTTGGAGTACTTCCTGAAATTTTTGCAATCGATGCATTACTTACAGGGTGTCCAAAATTTAATTTTTTTAAAATCAACTTCAGACCACTAAAACTTGTTTTTTTCAAATACAATGCCCAAACTTTTTTTTTCATTTTCTAATGCAAAATTACATTCTGCATCAATCTGTATTAGCGTTTCCTATACCTATCTGCAACAATTCTCGAGTTATTAAGAGTTTTTGATAAAGTTAAGAGAAATTTCAGCATTTTTAAATAGTAAGCCTTGGAAATGACAACAAATGCCAATATTAATAACTGTAAACCACTTTTATTGCGTTTGTCTGTAGTGTTCATGAAAATGGAAAATCAAGAGTATTCAAACACGAATATTTTGAACTTATTTTATATTCATGAGTAATGTCACAAGATTATTCAAAGAACTTGACGTGTGTTCAGTGAGAGGTACCCTCTTGACTGCAATGACCAGACCGAAATTTCAATGAAGAGAATCAATTTTTTTGCAATTTAGAAGTGTGAAATCTGCTAGTATTCGAGCTAAGTGTGTGACAAATAATAACACTAACGAAGTTAACATCCTAGGATATTTTAATGACCATCCTCCGCGGTCAATTCGATTGGCAGCGCAAGACTCGGGTTTAACATACTATGCTGCGTGTAGAAGCTACAATAAAAATGCACAACTATTCGTTCGCACTTTCAAAAATCTTGTGATTTTGTCTATGAATGTAAAATAAATTCAAAATATCCGTGTTTGAATACTCTTGATATTCAATTTTTATGGATACTTCAGACAAACGCAATGAAGTTGGTTTAGAGTTATTAATATTGGCGTTTGTTGTCATTTCCAAGGCTTACTATTTAAAAATGTTGCCAATTCTCTTAACTTTATCAAAAATTCCTAATAACTCGAAAATTGTTGCAGATAGGTATAGGAAACGCTAAAACAGATTGATGCAGAATGTAATTTTGCATTAGAAAATGAAAAAAAAAGTTTGAGCATTGTTTTTGACAAAAAAAAAACGAATTTTATTGGTCTGGAGTTGTTCTATAAGAAAATTAAATTTTGGACACCCTGTAAGTAATGCATCGATTGCAAAAATTCCAGGATGTACTCCAAGGTTTCTTCTAGGCATGGTCTAAATTTAAGCGTTTTTTCTTCAAAAATAGATAATATTAAGCATCACGATGAAAATTAAAAAATTTTCAAAAAAGTAAAAAAATCTAAAAAGTGACTGCACTTTGGTATAGGAAATGTCAATAAAAGTCACTCCAAAATAACGTTTCAAATCCAAATACGCAATAAAAATAGACCATTGTCTTAGATATAAGAACGTAGACGTCAACTTCCGGTAATTCCGGAAGTGTCGCCATATTGAAAATATGTTCATTAAACAGATCAGGTTCTATTATGGTCAAACAAAATTTCCGATCCATACCCTTTTTCATTCTTCATATATTTTTAAGTCCCGGTCTTAATCAATCACCCTGAATAAAAACGTATTGCAACATATTTTTTTTAGCGCACTTGATGGTTTTTAACATAGACTTACCTAGGTGTGTTAACTCCAGGTTTTGTATTGGCTTTCGGTGGCTTGTCGTTGTACCCTTTAATATTGAGAGCCCTGGCGACGCTCCTTGTTCCCATTACTTGTAGTTCATTGGTGGTGCGTTTAGAACGAGATGTCGTTGGAGTGACCGGTACACTGCTGGCCGTGTGACTTAAATTTTGTTGTTGAATGGGTTTTAAATTATTCATTTGTGGCGGTTGTTGTTGGTGCATATAACACTGCCGTATATTGTTGTTTTGATGTGCCTCGGAGGATATGTGCAAGCGGTTACGTAAGTCCGACGACAACGTTCCTTTTTTTATGCTGGGTTTTCGGGGGACATTCGTGTTGACCGTGTGGTTCTTTTGGAGACCGCCCGAGTTTGTAGAAGTGTGTCTGAGAACTTTAACGGGAACTTTGCTCGACATGGATCGTGGCGTTGGACTAATCCCTTTATCCTGTCGTTGTGGTGGTGCCGATTTCATGAAATCCTGACGTCGGCTGTTCGTTTTGACTTCCGTACCTTTCGGCGTGTCAGTAAGTGGTGCAGCGTCGGCTTTGTTGAACACAGACTTAGGCGCCGGCGTGTATGTCGGCTGATTAACAGTTCTCGAAACGCCATCGCCTTCCAATTTTTGTTGCAGGTACTTGTAGTTGAGTATGTTGTACATTCCAGAGATGTTGCCCTGAGGATCGGTCGCCAGAGCGTAGCGGACGTCACCGCAATCCGTTTGTAGCAGCTGCGCAACTTGCTTTATGATCTATAAAAACGTGTGTTAATTTGAATCGGATTATAAGAAATGAGTTTAGCTACGCATGTGTCGTGGTTATCTTCGAATTTCTTCACCGGATACAATCTTATGACCTTGTGTCCCTTATCGGTTATCCAAGGATGGAAGGACAGCTCATTGATTGTTACTCGTCTTGAAGAATCCACAACCAACAGTTTGGCGATCATCAGCTTGAATTCCATGGAGCACAAAGATAGCGCCTTCCGATGGTGCGAGGATATACCCTTATTAATTTGTATTAACAGCCTTTTTCTGCGCTCCGCATTGGATACGGTCTCGTCCTTGGCAGTAACGAAAGGCAGCTGACCGACTATCATACCGTACAAAATTACTCCTCTAAAAACACGACACGTTCACCTAACTAATGACACTTTGATTTTGGGTTGAACTTACAAGCTCCAAAGGTCTACTTCCGGCCCATAAGATTTTCCTGCAACGAACAGCTCGGGTGCCGCGTATTCTGGAGAACCGCAGTGCGTCCGTAACAAATTATTGCTGTCATATTCGTTACTAAGGCCAAAATCGACGATCTTTATTTGTGTCTGAAACGCATCCAGCATAACGTTTTCCATCTTCAAGTCCCTGCAAAAAAAGATTATTGTTTAATATTTTGCGAGAACATATTATTTCTTTTTTAGAAAAATCCTGCTATATGTTGTATATAAAATTCAAGTGCTATACAGGGTGTCCCAGATTACATTTCTAGCATGGGGATTATTTTTTGCGCCTAAATAAGAATAATTATACTTAATAGCAGGGATGGAGTAACGTTTTAAATCGTTACGTTATTGTATAACGTTATTTATTATTTGTTTTCGTTACATAACGTTAAAAAATGAATTGTTATGTTATATAACGTTACATGAATTATGATATACAGGGTGTTTCTTAAATAATGCAAAAAAATTCGGGAGGTGATTCCTTATCGAAAATAAAGTGGGGTCTTTTATATAACAATTTTTGTTTAGACGTCTCCTTTCGGAGTTACACCCCCTAAAGGGGATCGGTAAAATTGGGTTTTTATTTTATTTCTCAAATTTGGATAAATGTAGGAGAATGATATTCGGTAGATGTTTCATACTTATTAGAAGGTTTCCCATAGTAGTATTTTCAATCATCTTCCACCTTCATAGGGGGCTGATAAGTGCGACCCCTGTTGGTTTTTTAATCAGAACTTTTTGGTGAGTTGAAATTTTGCAATTAAATTTTTTTTTTATTAGTTTGATTTATTTAGAACCTTTTTTTATTCTTTAGTTTTTCTCGTAAATCCTACAGTTTTAAGTAAAAAATTAAATGAGTGAATATGATGCCTAGTTCATATTGGGTAGAATTGACGGGCGTTTTAGCGTTGTCAAAATGAACATATGAACATAAACAAACCAAGGTAACCACCAAAATGAATCGTTTTATATTGGAATATTTGATGGTTCATGTTCATTCATATAATTTTTTACTCAGAAACTGTAGGTTTAACGAGAACATTAAAGAATAAAAAAAACTTCTAAATCAATCAAGTTTTCAATAAACAATTTAAATTGCAAAATTTCAACCCACCAAAAAGTCCTGATAAGAAAACCAACAGGGGTCGCACTTTTCAGCCTCCTGTGAAGGTGGGAGATGATTAAAAATATTACTATGGGAAACCTTTTAATAAGTATAAAACATCTACCGAATATCATTCTCCCACATTTATCCAAATTTGAGAAATAAAATAAAAACCCAATTTTACCGATCCCTTCTAGGGGGGTGTAACTCTAAAAAAAGACCTTAAAGAAAAAAAAAATATATGAAAGACCCCCCTTAATTTTCGATAAGAAATCACCTCCCAATTTTTTTCGCATTATTTAAGAAACATGCTGTATAAAAATAATTTTTATTTGTAACTCTGAAATTATTTTTGGGATCTGTAAATGTAAATTTAAAAAATAGTACAAAATTAGTACCTACGTTGAGATATTTTATTTTCATTTTAATTTCTAAAATACGGACAAAATATTATATCTTCTGAAAATATAAAGATCGCCATATAAAAATTTAATTTATAGAGAATAACGATACAAAATAACTTTAACGAAACGTTATCGGTTATTATAACGTTATATAACGTTATAAAAATATCGTTACGTTATTGTATAAAAAATTATAGTTAAATCGTTATTATAACGTTATCGGGTATCGTTACGTTACGTTTTCCATCCCTGCTTAATAGTAACCCGCTAAAACTTTGGAGAAAAAAAAAATGGCCGCACTCATTGGACAGTGTTAATCGTTTGATTGGTTTAGCTGTAGATTATTTAACTCATATATTTGTGTTTCAATATAAAGCATTACTTATGAAAATAACGATAAAATCTGTAGACCACGAGTTAACTTTGATACATAAAATATTTGGGTTAGCTAATGCTCTCGACTCGGATTTAACAAAGCAATATTAATTTCGAAGACAACTTTAAAATTGTCGAAGTTGGTACATTTGTCATTTGTGCATTACTATCTGTACAATAGAAGTTTCCCAAGTGTATGCTTTATGCATTTTTGTATCGTTTTATTTTAATAATAAAAGAAATTTAGTGCCATTTTAAGATTACTGCATTCGACAGCGCTCTAAGAGGACTTGTTTATTATCCTGATATTTATGTTATTTACTTGATTTGAAACTGTAAAGTTTATGTGGTGGATTCTGGCTTTTCTAAATATTGTCATGCACTTAACCAAATAGACAAACATATTTTCAGTTCATTGTTGTAATGATTAATTATAACGAACATACAAACTAATACAGCTCTATAAGATATTTTTAGTCTAGCGGTCGCGACAACAAAGAAATATGAATACTTTTGTTTTAACGTAAATAAGTTTAATCAAAATCATTAATATTTTCTTTAAAAAATCTTGGAAATACCAGACTAATCGGATTCGTTTCGATAGAATGAAGTATTTAGAAAAAAATTAAATATACGATCAGTTCGGTATTTAATGCAAGAAAGACAATTTGGATGGTAAGAACACAATCACAAAATGTCAGACGAAAGACTTAAAAAAAGTCTATTGGGAACATGAAAAACACAGTAAAAGAAGATCAATGGAAGAACATGGAAGAAGGGCGTAAAGGAAGTAGCAAATAAAAGGGAAATACTATGGCAGAACATATTAAATGTATCCTAAAATAAAAAAAGAGTGTACAAGAAATGGAAAATCAACTCAAATCGTCTTTGCTTTCATGGTTAGGGTTTTTAAGTCTCGATATTTTCAAAAATACTGAAGCATTAAGTGCTTGGTCTGATAAGCTATTACATAGTTTTGTAACAAAATTATATACATATACAGTGTGTACAAAAAATAACGTACCACGTCGATATCTCGTCTTGTGATAACTTTACAAAAAAAGTTCCATATAAAAGTTGTTTGTGATAATTTTCTACACAGCCAATAAATATTTTTAACTATATTGGGTGTCCCAGTTATTGTTAATAGCATGGGGATCTCGTAAACGGTAAGAGATACAGAGATGGTTAAATGAGTCAAAATGATCTATGATTTAAGACAGTTAAGTGAAAAAATTATGGAACATTTAAAAATGCTGTACTTGTGCTTTATCGATAAGTCTAAAGCCTTCGATAGAGTGCCAAGGAAAAAGATCTGGAAGATATTGAAACCAAGTGGAGTGGGAGAAGGCTTATTAAACGCCATCAAGAGTTTATATAAGAGTAGTAGAAATTATGTACGAATTCATAAAAATAGTTCCCAGGAATCTATAACAACAATGGGAGTAAGACAAGGAGGCACCTTAAGTCCACTACTCTTTATAATTTTACTGGGGTTCGGAAATAAACTAAAACCAATATACTTAACTGAACTAACCTTTGCATATGATGTGGTGCTATTAACTAAAAGCGACAAGGACTTGCAACTCAATCTAGACCTATGGGCAGGTACATTAAGTAGATATCATATGAATATTAATATAACAAAGACAAAGGCTATGGTTATAGCGAAAAATTATGAAACAGTTACAATTATGCTAGACCAAAAAAAAGAGGAGGTAGCAAATTTTAAATATCTAAGAACAATAATTGCAGAGAATGGTAAATTGGAGGAAAATCTGAATAATAGAATAGCGGCAGCGAAGAAATTTTACTACGCCACTAATAAATGTTTGATAAGTAAGAAGGAGATATCAAAAGAAACGAAGACGCGAGTTTTTAATAAAGTGTACGCACCCATTCTCACGTACAGTTCAGAAACTTGGACACTAACAAAAAAACAAAGAATACAGGCACAGGAAATGACATTTACGAGAAGAATAGTTCATCGATAAAATCAGTAACAAAAAAATTCGAAAAACCTAGGAGTAACAGAGATTAAGAAGAAGATGGAGACGCATGCCAGAAAGAAGATATGCGAAAATAGGATGTTAAATGAAGATGGAGGGAAAAAGAAATAGAGGAATACCAAGAATAAAATGGGAAAAAGAAGTGAGGCAGAGACTAGAAGAAAAAGGAGTCAGCTGGAGAGATGTGCCACAATTAGCTAACGATAGGCAGGAGTGGAGAAACTTAATACAGAAATAGAAAAGCATACCTCGACACCGAAAGGTACAAGAGGGACCGAATAAGAAGCAGAAGAAGGAAAAGGAAAAGGAGAAGAAGAAGAAGGAGACGAAGGGAAGGAGAAGAAGGAGAGGGAGAAGAAGGAGAAGAAGAAGGAGAAGAAGAAGGAGAAGAAGAAGAAGGAGAAGAAGAAGAAGGAGAAGAAGAAGGAGAAGAAGAAGAATAGGGAGAAGAAGAAGTACTGCGGATACATTTTAAAATTATTTTTTGGTTTCATAATATTTTTAATAAATTCAAAATAGGTACCTAAAACATTTTTTCCGAATTTTTTCTCCGGAGTTGAAGACTTTAAAAAATTGAGTAATTTCTGGTGCAACGCTACGGAAATTCTCTCTGTGGTGGAAAGATTAGGTTCGAAACACTGTCGTTTGTAATCATAATACTGTGAGGATTTATTAAATTTATATTATGGTGTTACATGTGGAGAGATGATGTACATTGAAACGATGTTAAAATAGATTGGCAATTTAAAAAAAAAAAAAAATTAACGCTCGCATTTGTGAGTGTTCGCAATTAGTTGAAATTCCGGCTAGGATGGAATTTAAGGACTTCAGAAAACGAATTAAACAAAAATATCCGCGAGTATGCAGTTCACTGCACAACACTGACGTAAAATCGTTAATTACGAAATTCCGTGCAGCAATCACATCTGTTGGCCGGCAGTGGCGCGCAATCGGTCCGAAATAAAATCAGTTTTAAACTGGCTAACACTGGTCGGACCTGCCAATAAAGCTGTCCACTGTAGCAGTGACACGGTAATACATGGCCGAACATTCATCACGGCAGAGCAGAAGGGGGGGTACGCGGCGAAATGAAATGAGCAATAAATAAAATGCTGTAAAGTCCGCCCTGTGGTCATCTATCAGCGTGCGGTCGCAACGACCCGTACCAGCATATGTGCACACGAACCCACAAATGTCCGCACTCGGCTCTTATTTATTGGAACTACGCATTTTCGATTAAAAACGCCGCGATTTTACGGATTCCCCCGTGCAGCTTAAAAGCGCAATAACTACGTACATCTGACCGGCCATCCCTTTCTAGGAAATGAATAGGACCCGACAACTGCTGCACACGTTTATTTATGCACACATACGCTGCCGCAAGCTCTCAATATCGCAAGGGAAACAAATGTGCAATCTCGTTTATATTTTTTAAGGGTCTTAGTAGATTAGGGATGTAAATTTCGGACCGACGCTTTAGGTGTCAGGCCAGAATCGTATTACTTTTACGTCTGTGAAATATCGGTTCGTTCGGAGCTTTTTTTGAATTTCCACGAATTCAAAGTAACAACACAATCGCTAAAAGACGCCCATTCAAAACTCTACAGGTTGGATTGTTTTTCATAACGGCGGTTTACATCCATCAAATATACATTAGTGTTTGCCTTTTGTTGGCGCTTCATTTTTTAAGAAATAAGTAAAATCAAATAAGCACATAGTAAATAATAACAAATAAAGCAAACTTTCATTTATTTTTTGCCTTTTTACCATTTTACCCATTATTTATGGTTTGCATTGTAAGTCAAAATATCCGTAGCTAATAACTTTTAAGTTTAATACCCGGCGCCTCCACCAAATCTACAACATTAATTATTGCAAGCGTATGATACAGTTCACTGCTTGTAGGTGCGTAATAGTATATTACATAACAAAAATTGTAAGGCGGTATTTCCACGAGTGCCTAATTGCTTTACAACTCGTGTTATGTAGCTTACTTTTTCTACGATCACATAATACCTACGATTTAACGGTTATTTGTCTAATATACATGTAATTACGTTGTCTTGTCAGTTTTGACATGTCTTCTTTGACATTTCTAGACAAAGTGTGCGTTTTGCTTACCGTGCGTTATAACTCACTTACTGGGTTAAGAATGCAGGAAGTGTTTGACGTGTGTCTACTTCGATCATTTCTTTAAATAACTGTGCTTTTTGCTTACTGTGCGTAAGGACCCACTTCTATGCGTATGCATGCAGGCTGTATGGCAAGAGTAATTTACATTAGTGGTCGTAGAAAAATAGTTATTTACACAACAAGTGAGCAAAGTACTTCTTTTCTCGTGAGACTGCCAATTGTCCGACGAGCCGTAGGCGAGTGCGGGCACGGCAGTTGAACACCTCTAAGGTGCAAAAACACAACTCGATTCGTATAAATTGTACAAACGACCTTCATCTAAAAATATAAAAATATAGCAAGTGCTGTTTTAAATTTGTTTTAGTACTAAAAATCTATGTATTTGAATTAAATTAGATCCTGCTGTGATGATTTAAAAAGACAAAGGAATTAATTCAAGTGGGTCATTCACTAAATGTTTCTATGAATGTTATAAATAAAAAAAGATAGAAAAATACTTATATTAATTCTAAACACAGATAAAACATACACATAATAATATACATCCAAACAAGTGTATATTATATTGATGATCCAATCAAGAAATTAGAAACAGAGAATATCTGTACCGTTACTTGTGTTACACGAAATTGCATGTATAAACAATAAAGTTGTTACTAATACATTAAGTATTTATGAAGAAAAGTGAAGCTCACTTACTTCAAGTGAGATTTTTTACTGCCTAGTGGGAGTCTCCCCAGCATAGAAGGCAAATTCGCGTTTGTGTTTAACAAATAAAATGTAAATTGTGATACCTAAAACCGGTAAAACCGGTTTGGGAAAATATTTATTTTGTTTTCGTTTTCAAAAAAATTCGGTTAATTTTATTTAACGTTGTAGTTTTCGTTCCGTTCTCAGTTCCTGAATATAGGGGAGACTGTTGTACCTTGAGCATAGTGTACCTTGGAACATTTGCGGATTCTAAATAGTGCTGGCACTTGGCGGGCTAAATCCATCACCATGATGTGAAGAATGTCGCTAGGTGTCTCTAACGGAAGATCTGTCTTGTTTGACTCGAAAACGCGCGTTGAGTTGATGAAACCGTTTTTGAAGTATCAAAAGTAAATATTTTGAGTGTTGTTAATCGATTTTTTAAACGAATACAAAGTTGTGTTTGACGATATCATCATTTACAGTGTGTTGTTGATCTTGTGTTGAGTAAATTCATGTACTGTAGTTAATGTTTTATTCTAACCACTAGCTTAGGCCGACATGTTTATTTATTTTCGCTCCCTCTTGTACCTTGGAACACACAACATCATGTACCATGGAACATGTTCCAAGATATACAATCCTATTCCTTTTTTTTTTTTTTGTAACAGATCGCTTTGCCAAGAAGTAAGAGGGCCCCAATTGATCCAGATGCTATGAGAAAAGCTGTAGAAGCAGTTTTGACTGGTCCCGGAACAAAAATATCAGTTACAGAAGCCTGCAAAGTGTACAATGTTAAATTGGTTATTTTGTCAAGACACATTTCGCAATTCCGGAATATTATTCTTTGTAGAACTGAAAACTGTATTTTAAATTATTTTTTACAGCCATCTCCCCGTGTTCCAATGTACAAGAGGGTGTTCCATGGTACATGACCATGTTGTACCATGGAACACTATGGAACACATGGAACACTATTTTTTTGTTTGTTAATAGAGCTGTGAAACAGAAATACAAACAGCAAGTTGTAAAAGGATCTTCATTAGTTAATACCATATTTTTTTCATTTAAAAAAATTATTATTAAAACATTAAAAGTTTTAAAAAATAAAATCTCAAAAGTGTTTCATGGTACAACAGTCTCCCTTAAGTAACCGAGATAATAGATTTAAGTGAAATTTTTCTTTAGCTAACATAAATATTTGTATGCACATAAAAATGCAAAACATTTAATTTCTCAAAATAACATAAAAGTGACTTATACCACTTACAAAATAAATGGCTCCATTATTGATTTTCAGATGTCGATAACGTGTATACGAAATTTTAAGGCAATTGCTTTAAAAAAAAAATTAAGTTTTCCTAGAATGAAGTGCACTTTTTGAAATTTTAAATAAAAATTAATTGCTCATTTGAATGTAGCGAAGGTCGAAATGTGAGAAAGTATAAATTAAACTTGATAAAATTTAGGTCTTATATAAAAATATGTACTAAGTACGCATAAACGTCAAGGCCACCCCTTCCTCCTAATTTTTTTTTATGAAGTTGCTGACTATGCATGTCGACCGATTGAGATCAATATAGAGTTGAGTGCCAGCGAAATTCAGATAACGTTGAAGCAACGTCAGCAGCTATAGGGCGTCCGACCAGGCGGAACCAGCCATCCTGCTGCCAGTTGGGTCCTGCTGAGGACTCAATCCTGCGGGATATACTAAATAGCCTGTTAGTGACCACTTCGCTGGGTCTTTATACAAACTGCGCCGCTCGCCCGACTTCTACTTCGATAAAGTAAAATAAAACTAACGATAATATTTCGTGTGATACTTTCGAAGTAATTTATTTAACCGACGTTAACTTTTCTGCGCTGATATAAAAGTTCGATATAAAATGTAGGTCATGCTAAAAAATAACGTGGATTATTCTATATCTAACGCGAATCGCGAAACTTTTGTACTTGCAGTTATTTAAATCCGTCCTCTCCGTGTTCGTTTTATTCATTTTAATGTCTATAATGGTCTATACTTTTTCGTTATCAGAAATTTCAAGGAAATGTGCCGTAATAAACAAACACTTTATGGACAAAATTGACCTTGCGTTTAAAATAACATGCGCAAATTGCAGTCTGGAGTATTTTGCATAAAGATATGATATTTAATAAAAACAATGGTCTTTGTCTTTTAAATATTTACATTTATTCATGGTTTTCGTTAGATTTTTGTAAACATTATAGTTTACGGTGAAAGAGAATTACAAAAACGCCTTGATTTAAAATAAAAATGCGATAAAGCTACAAAATAACAAAAGAATGTTATCGTTTCTTATGCTCATTTGCATGGCTCTATTTTCTGAATCACGCGCCACAATTTATTTATTGCATAATGAAGACATTTAGGCTTTGAAATCACAAACATAACCAACTACAATTACTGTACTATTTGTATCAATGCTTGTAAAACGCAAATATTTTTATCAAATAACGATTTTTTAAATTTTGTTTTTGTCCTGAAATATTTCAGTTAAAATAATAAATAAAACCGTTAAAGCCAAAATAAAATTAAAGTTTTTTCGTACATTTTATTATGTCGATTGTTTCTATTTCTATTCTTTTCCTTGCAAGAACACAAAATGAGAAATTGGAAGAGTTTGAAACAGGGTGGATAAAAATCATGATTTTTTTTAAAAAATAAAAAAAATCGATTTATTTGATTTAAATCAGATTTTTTTGATTTAAATCAAATTTTTTTGATTGAAATCAAATGTACCATATTAACGAATTTAGTGCCATATTCATATGCTATTTCTGTTTTGTGCTAATACATTTAATAATCAATATATTTAATTCATTGGTGAATTTTTGTCCAAATGAAAAATTGAATAAGTATAATGATTAAGAATTTTGAAAAAATCAGTGCTAAATGGTGATGTTCAATTAATTATATACAGGGTGAGTCATTAGTGCGGGATCGGTCGATTGTGGCTAAACGGCTTGAGATACGAAGTTGATTCAAATGCTATTTTATACAGTTTTTTCTAAAAACAATAAAAATATTTTCAAATATACAGGGTGAGTCACCTTTCTGGAACTAATAGCAACTTTTATATTTCAAATTCAACACCCAATTTTTTATTTAATATTTTTGACCGCCTTAATTTTAGCTTTGCATCAATATAAAATACTACAGGTTTTTATACGGCGTTGTAAAAAAAAAAATGTTTTCTAAATTATTCAAGGTTTTAAGTCTTTATTTAAAAAATTCTCCTGAAGTTATTTTGAAATACAGTGTTGTAATTTGGTATGAACAAGCAGAAAAAAATTCTCTGTTCGCTCGATATGAAAAAATTTGAATCACACATACAGGGGTATTTATAAATAGGTGGCAACTTCCATGATTTTCAAAAGCTCGTAACCCGATTTTTTCAAATACAAACCCCTGTATTTTTTTATGTCATCGAATTCGTCTTTAAAAGAGCTTCATATTTTGTTAAGTATGTCCTATACCCAAAACTCATACTTTTCGAGATATTTGACATTTTTTTTTAAATCGTTATTGAAGCAATAGAGTGCCGTGGAAATTGAAAAAACTGACTGTTCACTACGCTAACGTCAAAAACTTGTCATTTATATTTTGAATTATTGCATTTCCACAATGAATATTACTTTACAAGAGCAAATTTATTCACCATTTCGTGTATTTAATTACTAATAGTAATACAATTTTGTTTTATTATAAATTAATATTATATTGTACTCACATATAATATGATTTAAATTGATAATTTTTTAAAAAAAATCACTTGATTTAAATCAATGATTTTAAAAAAAAAATCACTTGATTTAAATCATGATTTATATCGTGATTTAAATCAATTGATTTAAATCTGCTCAACCCTGGTTTGAAACAAAAGAGGGCTTAAAACAAGGATGCGTGCTCAGCCCATTATTATTCTAAGTAGTTACAGAAGGGATAATTAAAGAAGTAAAACAAAAAATCAGACCGTTTCACATAGGCAACTAGAAAATGGAAAAAACGAACATAACTGAGCTAATGTACGCAGACGACATGGTTTTAGTCGCGGAAACAGAAAAGAATCTGCAACATAATCTAGAAACTCTAAACCTGGAATTGGTAAAAATTAATATGACTATTCCCCTCATGCCCATAGAAACCAATCACTTTAGTCAAATTATAGTCACACCTTAATGTTTTGACCAATCACGTTCATTTTTAAGCGAAAAAAGCCCTAGGGCTTTTTTCACCTCCAAAATAGCGAAAACATGCCGTTGTCATGTCAATTATATCCTTAGCAACCTGGTTGTTTGTTTACAGATGTTTGACAGTTGTAAAATATATTATTTAAAATGAGCCGTTTTGGAATAACTTCCATAGAAGAAATACAAAAAACTGTTGCAAATATAACTCCCAAAAATACTGGTGCATCCAAAACGTCAATATGGAAACAATTTGAAAAATTTTGCAAGGAAAGGAGTTACGATTTAAATGCGCTACAGAGGTTAGTACGCTATCGAAAATGTTTACAAATAATAAACGAAAATGGTACCTAATTATTTTTGGTATCTTATTTGGGAAATAGTCTAATCAAATATATTTCGGAACATTATTTTGCAGGAAAAATTTTACCTCAAGTTTGTTACTTATAGGTAACATCCCTCGACAAAATGAATGACAAAATCCCTCGCCTTCGGCTCAGGATTTTGTCATGTCTTTTGTCTCAGGATGTTACCAAAGTAACAAACTTTTGTCAATAATTTTACCGGCAAAATAATGTTCCCTTAATATATTATAACTGAAAATAAATACCGAAAAAACTAAAACTATGATCGTTGCAACAGAGAAAAAAGGGCATAACATCACTTTAAATGGGCTTAGGTTGGAACAGTTAGAAAGCTTTAAATATTTAGGAGTGATCATAGAGAAAAATCGAGGAATGGACAAGAAAATAAGCGAAAGGACAGGAAATGTGGGAAGAATATTTAAAACTTAAAGAACAACATTATTTGGGATTTCTAAGAAAAATGCAAGCAAAAACAAAAAAAGATAGAATCAGAAATAAAACATATAGAGAGCAATTAAACATAAAATCAATTAAAATAAAAATACAAGAAAGACAGCTAGGATGGATGGGTCACATTATCAGATGAAAGAAAGGTTAACCAGAAAAGCCTATGAAGCAAGATCACATGAAAAAAGCAAAAGAGATAGACCGAGAAAAACCTGGCAAGACGAAGTTAAAAAAGCAGCAGCGGAAGAAACATCAAATGGCAAGACATAAAAAGGCTAGCACAAGACAGAAAAACATGGAAAAAAGTCAGCACAACAAAACTCGACAGTCCTACACCTAACAGTAGAAGGACTCATGACTAAATAAATAATTGGGTAGGCCCCCAAACAGTGTTAGTCCAGGGCTCCAAAAGTTAACGGTCCAAAAAAGGCTTTGTAGTCTTCGATCACCTGCTGTATTCGCCTGATATGGCTCTACGCGACTTATGGGTATTCCCCAAAATAAAAGTTGAAAGCAAACCGTTTTGATGCGACTGTGGACAGTGTGGACATAAAAAGGTTTTCGACTGAGATTTTGGAAGCGATTTCGAAAGAGCAATGCCAAAAATGTTTCAAAAATATTTATGTCCACTTTAATCGCATCGAAGCAAGAAGAATATATTTTGAATAAAAATGAATAAAAACTTTTCTGTTTTTACTTTTTGTATTTTTTCCCGACATGTCTACAAAACTTCGGGACAAAAGTTGTACATATTAGAATTTATAATCGTTACAAGATTTTCTTACAATTTTAATATGTTAGAGAGGGGTGGCGAAACTTTTTATGTCGGCGTGCCAGTTTTTTTTTAAATTTTCACGTTTTGAAATGCTGGCGTGCCAGGTAACTTTTGCAATGAATGAAAAAAAAAACATAAGGTACTGATTGTGAGGAGATGAAGAGTAAATATTACTATATTTGTATAAAATGAATATTTTTTTAACTACTAATAGAAAATTGTAATTAAAATTAAACAACAAAATTTTAAAAGAAATGAAATATTTTACCAATAGAAAGACATAAATAGACAAAAATAATAATTGCACAGTAGGTACATGTGTTTACTTTCCAAACAGCATTAATTAAGTAGGTACCCGCAATAAGAATTAAAATATGAGTTTTTAATGTGATTTTTGTTGTTGAATGCTTTTTGTTAAGTTTTTTATATCAGGTTGGTATTTAGTTACTTTTAATAAAATGCTTGCTGAACTAGATTCATCCGTTAATGTATTTCTGAATAATTTTTTACCAAATTCGTTTGTGAAAATAGTGACTCACATGCATATATGTGGAAGAAAATAGTTAAAATACCCGACGCTTATTTCTTTAAAAATTTGAACTCTTCTGGAATCGTTTGCCAGGCATTAATAATTTTGCTTTCAGCATTATTATTTATTTATTCCTCCAAACGTTCCCTTTTAATAATCTCAAAATTTTCCTTTAAGTCAAAAAACTTTTGTCTCCAAATGGCACTTGATTTAAAATCAATTAATTGCTTTTCAAAAAATTTTTATTTTAACCATTCAAGAATTTCCAAATCAAGTTCATCAACTTTAACTATGTTTGGGTAAATTATGAATTTTGAAATTTCTTCGAAATTCTTAAATTGAGAAAATTAAAAAGAAAATTCATCTATTATTGATTCCACAGCTGTGGTTAAATCTTCAGTCAATTGAATTTGATTTATTTTAATTTCAATTTTAGATTTGGAAAATATTTGAAGGCACGAGACGCAATATGTCGTTTAAATACTTGTAATTTTGTTTGAAATTCGCATAGTTTCGAAACACAATACATGTATTTTATTTGAATAAATGTAATTTGTTGTTATTAATTCATTATTTTAAAAAACCGTATTAATTTACCAAAAATTTTAGAAAAGCAACTATTTCTCCCGCGTAGGTACCAATAAAAATTTTCTACGTTCTAGCTTTGGCACGCGTGCCACCCCTGTTATAGACTAAATTAATCTCAATAAAATGTGATGTCAACTCTTTTTAATTTTAATAAGAAAATAAGGTATTCAAAAAAAGGCTTTTTAAGGATGCAGTGGTTGTTAGTAGTTTTAAACCCATGCATGGACGTCATTTACGTGATTAACAAAAATTAGGTAAATTAAAATGCATGGAGTAGCACATTACACTTTTTATGCAAACCAATACACACTAACTAACCCAAAACACACGAAGAAGAATAGCAAAGTAGTTTTTTGTTTTTTAAATTGCTTTTAAGAGTAAAGATTTATTAACCTTCGGTGTACTAGGTGACGAATTCTTACATCCCATACAACGTGGGGTTTGACGTACCCCAAATATAATTAGGACAAATAGCAACAATAATAAATTTTTTATTATTGTTATACAAAATTATTATTGTTTTATGTTGCAAATAAGAGCTTTAGTAAAAAACGGAACCACATTTTACGTTTTAATCTAACTTTATTAAAAAAAATTTAAAAAACAACTCCTGTTAAAAATAAAATTATTAACTCTTATAAACTACTTTTTACGAACTTGATAACAAGATATAAAATCAAAGTTATAATAAAAAACTAGTTCAGTTCATCCGTTTCACTATTTATGCAGTCTTCGCAAACAAATTTTGCATGTTCCATACATATCGGCGCAATACATTTCTGACAGGTGTATTTAGTTTTTCTGTCTTTTTTTCGTGGACACTTTACACATCTCTGCATAGTATGTTGCCTTTTTGCTGGTGGTTCTTGAAGATGTTCTGATGTTTTTTCAAAATATTTTTCGATCCTCTTACGTAGAGTTTGAGGAAGATGCTGATTCTGCCGTCTTAGATTCAAATGATCTCTTACTAATGATATGCCAAGTTCACGAATAAATTTTCCTCTCAAATTAGTTTTGTCTTTTTCAATCCCGTTATTTAACATGTGTATTACCATCCCATTGATTCCTGCATGGTTCAGCAGTGCAAAAAATACTGTAAGTGGCCAGCGTTTCGAGTTTCGTGATACATCATAAGTCCTCGAAAGTTTGTCGACCACATCAACACCGCTTTTGGTCTGGTTGTAAAAAGTTATTACGGCTGGTTTTTGTTGATCGCCAGACTCGGGATCAATTTCATTATCATGATGCAATGATGACAACATGAATACCAGTTTTCGTGGTTTCGGTACATAAGACAGAATAGTGCAATCTTTTTGAAATCCAAATAACGTTGATTTTACTTCACGATTTTTTTTGAATGCAAGTGGAATGCAGGTTTTATTGGCACGTAAAGTACCAACGACAGTAAGTTTGTGATTTTTTAGCAAATTTTCAGTGGCTTCATAACTGGTAAAAAAGTTGTCCATAGTAATATTTCGAGATGATTTCGATACACATTGCACCAAACGGTCTACCACATCATATGGTTTATTACTGACAGTATATGGGCTATTATCTGGCTGTTTTCCACAATATATTTCCAAGTTTAATGTATAATAGGTCTTATTGTCTACCAAAGAATAAATTTTTATTTCGTACTTGGCGGGTTTAGACGGAATATATTGTCGAAAACCACACCGTCCTCTAAAAGCGATCAGTTCTTCATCCAAAGTAAGGTTTTCAAATGGAGTATAAGCATCTTGGCAATTTTTTACAAATGTTTCAAAAATGCTTCGTATTGGAGCTACACGATCATATTTTACTCTCTCCAATCGTGTGGCGATGCTATCAAATCTTATGTTGTTTAATAAAAAAGCAAATCTGTTCCTACTCATTGTGTCCCGAAATATATCCATCCCCGTACCATCAGTAGCCCATAAGTCGATTGTATTTTGGCGGCCAGAACGAACCAAGCCAGATATAAATAGTAGTCCAAAAAGTGCTTTGACTTCTACTCTTGTAGTTTCGGATTTTAAAGGGTCAGATATATCGCTATGGGCTGTTGTCAAGCGTATTTTTTCGTTACTGTAATCCACAATCTCGTCCATCATATCATTAGAAATGAATATTTCAAAGCACTCCAGTCATTTTATCCTTTGCAATCCTTTTTACCCCAGGCAAATCAGCAATAATGTTTTCATTTCTTGTGCGAACGTTACTGCGGAATGATTTTTTTTGCCATTTTGTTCCATCTTTGCTGATATAGTATTGATCATTGGATTGAAGTGGTATGTCATCTTCATCAGAGTCAGAAGCAGATGTCTCAGCATCGATACTAAAATGATCAGAATCATTATCGGACTCTAATTCGACATGTACATCATCCGTGGCAAAATCGTCTTCGTCTTCGTCTTCGTCTTCTTCTTCTTCTTCTAAAAGTGCTGTGATTTCTGCTTCCGTCAATTTTCGATTGGACATGACGTAAAATTAACACCTAGATATAAATATTGTTATATAAAAATGCCCACATAAGTGTATAATAACAAAACTCAAAATAATAATACGTACCTTTTTATCTACGACCCGTACTAGGTGGGGTATGTGATGCCCACGCCTAATTTGCATACGTGTAGCACTCGTACGAACTGACACCCGACTAACTGAACGTCGCCATACGAAGCGGCAATGTTGCAATTACAGCTACTGAAAGAACCAATCACCACGATTTGTTCGTTTCAAAATGGTTTCGAATTTTGAAAGCTTGGGGTATGTCACACCCCACCTGGTACACGGAAGGTTAATATTGATATTTAGTGACAATACATATAGCATGGTATTGCAGTCGTCATTGTATTTTAGTTCTGCATTAAAGTTTAATTTAAGCTTACGTTCGTGAACTGGCAACTCATTGCAGAACAATGAGCCGCTACTTTATTTCGAGATAAAACCAAACGAGAGCTATTTTGTAAAGACAGTAGAAATGCAGAGTGGCGTAAATGGTTTTATTTTTATTTTTTATTTCGACAGAAATATTTCAGGAGGAAAGTAGAACTCCAGTAAATACTACAGTTGCAAGATCTACTTCAGCGCTGTTAACTTTTAAACTACGGAATTCAAAACAAGCGTAGATTACCGATAAAATTTCGCGCTAAATCGTGACGGCCGAAAGCGCCTGATATGGCTCTACGCGACTTATGGGTATTCCCCAAAATAAAAGTTGAAAGGAAACCGTTTTGATGCGACTGTGGACAGTGTGGACATAAAAAGGTTTTCGACTGAGATTTTGGAAGCGATTTCGAAAGAGCAATGCCAAAAATGTTTCAAAAATATTTATGTCCACTTTAATTGCATCGAAGCAAGAAGAATATATTTTGAATAAAAATGACTAAAAACTTTTCTGTTTTTACTTTTTGTATTTTTTCCCGACATGTCTACAAAACTTCGGGACAAAAGTTGTACATATTAGGATTTATAATCGTTACAAGATTTTCTTACAATTTTAATATGTTAGAGACCAGGGGTGGCGAGACTTTTTATGTCGGCGTGCCAGTTTTTTTTAAATTTTCACGTTTTTAAATGCTGGCGTGCCAGGTAACTTTTGCAATCAATGAAAAAAAAACATAAGGTACTGATTGTGAGGAGATGAAGAGTAAATATTACTGTATTTGTATTAAATGAATATTTTTTTAACTACTAATAGAAAATTGTAATTAAAATTAAACAACAAAATTTTAAAAGAAATGAAATATTTTACCAATAGAAAGACATAAATAGACAAAAATAATAATTGCACAGTAGGTACATGTGTTTACTTTCCAAACAGCATTAATTAAGTAGGTACCCGCAATAAGAATTAAAATATGAGTTTTTAATGTGATTTTTGTTGTTGAATGCTTTTTGTTAAGATTTTTGTATCAGTTTGGTATTTCGTTACTTTTAATAAAATGCTTGCTGAACTAGATCCATCCGTTAATGTATTTCTGAATATTTTTTTACCAAATTCGTTTGTGAAAATAGTGACTCACATGCATA